>JAHHFK020005246.1:287500-600000 GCA_024533555.2 Aedes koreicus
TTGTAATCCGACGCGGCTTTCCCAGGTTTTTGTATAGCTATAACTCTAACCTGCCTCCATTCATCCGGAACAATATTGCTTTCAAGGAACTGATTAAATAATTTTAGCAAGCGCCTCGTTACGACGCCTGGGAGGTTTTTCAACAAGTTAAACTTGATTTTATCCATTCCTGGTGCAGAATTGTTGCATGACAGAAGAGCAAGGCAGAATTCGAGCGTAGAAAAGGGCGCATCCATTTCGTTACGATCGGTTTGAGTATTGCGAGCAATTCTTTGCACCGGAACCGAATCTGGGCACACTTTCTTGGTGAACGCGTAGACCCACCGGGAAGAGCTTTCCTTGTCTTCATTCATCGACGATGCATTTCGCATTCTTCTTCCGACGGTCCAAAGAGTTCTCATCGACGTTTCACGCGATAGCCCTTCGACGAAGTGACGCCAATATCCGCGTTTCTTGGCCTTGGCGAGGCTCAAATCTTACGCTAAAGAGCAATGTGCCGCTCGTAGTTATCTCGCGAACCGCGCTTCCGATATGCGTTAAACGCGACTGATTTTTCACGGTAGACCCCAGTACATTCGTCATCCCACCACGGAGTGGGCGAACGTCGGTGAATTGTTGATCCTGGTACCGGTCTGCGCTGTGCGTCGATCGCACATTTGAGGATTAACCCGGATAAAAACCGATACTCTTCCAACGGAGGAAGGACTTCGACCGATTGCTCGCCATCGATGATCGCTTCAGCGTATTTACCCCAGTCGATGCACTTCGTGAGGTCGTACGCAATGTCGATCGAGCGAGATTGACACGAACCATTGGTAATTGAAATTTTGATAGCCAGGTGATCACTACCATGGGGATCTTGAATCACTTTCCACGTGCAATCCAATGATAATGAATTCGAACAGATTGAGAGGTCTAATTTGCTCCCAGGGTTTGGAGGTGGAGCCACGCGTGTTACTTCCCCAGTATTCAAAATAGTCAAGTTGAAGTAGTCCATGAGGTCTAGTATCAATGCAGAACGGTTGTCGTCGTACGCTGACCCCCAGGCTGTACCGTGAGAATTAAAATCTCCTAAGATCAACCGTGGCTCTGGCATTGCGAGGCAAATAGTTGAAAGGTCCCTGCGGGATATTGCCGTATTCGGCGGCAGGTATATGCTGGCTATACTAAAACTTTTGCCTCGATTAGTCACTTGGCATGCAACTACTTAAAGGCCTGTCATCGAGGGGAGATCAATTCTATAAAAGGAGTGGAGCTTATTAATCCCCAACAGCACCCCTCCATATGAGTCCCCTCGATCCTGCCGAATAATGTTAAAATCGTGGAAAGATAAATCTTTATCAGAAGAGAGCCATGTTTCACAGAGAGCAAATACGTCACAATGCGATTTGTGAACTAAAAACTTAAAAGCATCCAATTTTTTTAGAATTCTTCTACTGTTCCATTGTAGTGCTTCGATCATATCCCCGACCTCATTGGATAAATTATCCATCTAAAGATATGATCGAATCAAGAAGAGGCTTTTTTTGAAGACAGTTTCTTTATGAGAGGTTTTACAAATGTAAGGATCATGTTGATGAGGTTTCTCGTTGTTAGTGAGACCTCGAAAATGGTGAAGATGAATTCCACAATCCGAGAAAGAGACATTTTTCAGAGTCTTCGACTTGACACGGTCGAGATTCCGGATGTCTTGGTAGTTGGCGTCCTGGGCAAAAAACTGGAACAACTGGGGTTTTAGATATTCCCGGAAGTGGCGGAAAGTCACTATCCAGTGGTTTAAAACCTGGAGGCGAAACTTTTTTTGTATTGCCACCACTTCTCGGATTGTTCAGAGGAGGGTGTGGAGCCTGTTCTACAGTCAGCGCGTTTTGAGATGCTTGCTGACGGTGCCGTTGACGTCTTGCTGTAGCGCGCTTTCTCTTCGCACCCGTCTGAACAACAGAGTACTCCTCAGCATCCTCAAAGCTGAGCCATGATCATCAATGGGCAGGGAAGAAAAGATATTGTTGTCAGGTTGGGCTGGTAGAACAGCGGCTGCTGCGATCTTTTTAAGTATTTCTGCATAAGAGCGCTTTGACCGTTGCTGCAATGCACGAATTTCATGTTTCTCCCGCTCTATATACTTCGGGCATGCAGAGAGATACCATGTGGAGCTTCCCCACAGCTTATACACTTGGGGTCCGTACTGCAGGGACCCTCCACATGTTGCTCACCGCATTTGCCGCATCGTGCTTTGTTACAGCAGTAAGGTGCAGTATGATCAAACTGCTGGCACTTATCACAGTGCATGACCGTCGGTATATAGAGGCGAACAGGTAACCAAAGCTTCCCCAACACGAGGAAATTCGGGAGCTCCAGAGAAGATCACACGATACGAGTTTGAAGGCCTTTTTTTTGCCGTTGGAGGACACATGGTTCATTTGCCTGACATCAAGAACCTGAACTGATGGAACGATGGCACGATTTTTAAACCCACCAGTTCCATGAGCCTTGATGTCAGCGCACGTCAAAAACGGTTCGGTGATCACTCTGGCTATTTCAACAACGTGCGAGGGAAGATACACATGGTATTCTAAGGAAAAGAGCTCTGAGGCAACAATCTTGTTAGCTTCTTTGCGTTCTTTTAGAGTGATGCGAAGCTTACTGCGGCTGGGAGAGGTTATTTTCTGAATGCTCCGAAACGACTTTGCCAGATCTTTTTCAATTTGGAATTTATTCAACGGTTTGCTCTTGGGCCGAAAAAAAAACCAGAAAAGGACCTTAAGATCCGGTCGGATAAGCTTTCCAGTGGGGAAGCTCGGAGGAGGATTTACCAGAAGTTGCTTCATTCGAATTCAGCTCCGAAGCTTTTTCTGTCTCCATTAAAGAAAAATTAGGAAAAGGATTAGGAAAATTAGGAATATCATCATCCGAACTATCAAACTCCTCCGAACCCCGGCTCGGATTATTTTCATCCATCGTGGGGACTTAGAACGCTCACGAGGAGAATAAAACAATTGTGTTCAATTCAATATAAGAAAAATAAAATAAAAAACAAAATATAATACAAAAATATAGGACACAATAAAGATTTTCGTTACTGAAAGGTGGGTTAATTATTTATTTTATTGCCGCGATTAAATTCACCTAGAACATGCTAAAAAAAAATCCACATTCACAGCTCCTATCACAGAGAGAAAAAAAAAGAAATAAAGAAAAATCCACTTATAGGTGGGTTAATCAATAATTTGAAGAAAAAATGGGAAAATAACAAACCATAAAAAATAAAAAATAATAAAAATAAAAAAATACTTCGATAATACTAGGAAAGGTTTTCTGTTATCCGGGAGGAATAATCAACAATATTCTTCGTCGAAAAAAAATTCAAACCAAAGAAAAAAAAAACAAAAAAACAAAATCTATATAAAACAGCAATAAAATTTACCGGAAAAGTACTTCTGCCTGCAAGGGGGATTATCCTTTATCTTCAGTCAGTAGTGGAGCAAAGTAGAAATCAAAAGAAATGTTTACCTATTGTTACACAATTTGGTATGATGCGGCTGCTACTCGTGTCGGTCTGTAGATAGGCTATTGAAAAGCCTCCGGATACGTGTGGAACAACGCCTTGACCGACGTGATGGAATGGTGCGGTGATGATGATGATGATGATGATGATGATGATGATGATGATGATGATGATGATGATGATGATGATGATGATGATAGCCGTCATGGGGGAGAACGAAATTCTTCACACTTTCGGTGTCGATGACGGGTCGTTGGATGGTCCTTTACAAGGCTCGCCTGTAAAGGCCACTTCCTTCGTTCCGAACGTCGCACTGTGGCACTATCAAACCAGCTGTTACACCAGCTTTAGTGCAGAAAAAAAACCACGATCGTGTAGAAAAAAAACCAAAAAAAGTAATTCGATTGCGGAGTTTTGGTTAGCACCGCAATCGAATTACTTTTTTTGGTTGCACACGTTCTACAAGGAATGCCAAATAAATAATGTCTTAAGGATGTTAACGCTATTTTTTATGTTTCCAAAGAAGTATAAAAAATAATTTTCACTTATTGACAGATGGAAATTTTCGAATGACCCGGTTACTGTAGCACACAGAAAACAAAAATAAATTTTAAAAGACGCGTAAAATTTTTCTTCGTTTGATTTCAAGCCAAAGCAAGCGTGAACAACGTAATTGTTTGAAATCTTTCAACGTCATCTAATCTTAAATGGCGTATTGTACGTCCGATACAAAAATCGAAACTTAAAAGTGTTTCTATCACCAATGCTCCCCAATGTCGTTCGTTGAAAAAACATCACTCAATAGTCCGACGCGGGGGACAGGAGTATATATTATTTCTTTTCAATTTTTTTTTGTCTGAGGGCATCATTAACGGTGGGCAACAGTAGCGCTGCTATTTCAGAAGCGCTGCAGCGCTCTCATTTTAGTTTAGCCACCCTTCTCCACATCGGTCGTTGCTATAGCGGTGATCAATTTAATTACCCTATTCCGTACCGGTAGAAAGGTACACAGAGACAAATTTGATAGTCAAGTTGACCATCATTGGGGGTTAGGATGACTATTGCAGCATAGTGACTTTGAACCGACTATGATCATGTTCAAAACGACCATTAGAAATAGTTGATCAAACATTTGCCATAATGTCGTAATAGTCTTTGTTACCATGATCATAGTCAAGAATTCCAGATGCTGGTCCAGACTCACGCAATGCTACCTGAAACGGAATGCATTCGTGAAAACGAGGGAAGAGGCACGAGACGACCTAATATTGAGAGGTTGGCGCAAGAAGGAGCGCAACGTCTGGTAGACGATTATTTTTCGGATAATCAATCAAATGAAATTACATTGAGGACCAATTTCGCAGACGTTTCCGGATGAGTCAAAACTTGTTTCTGCGCATCGTGAGGGATGTACAGGCTGCAAATGCCTACTTCGTGCAACGAGCTGATGCTACCGGTGTACTGTGGACATATTGCTCGTACCATTGCACATCACGTCATCTGATTCCGCATTACATGCATCACACCTGCATCTCAGGTTTCGGTCTGGTACAGTGCACCACGTAGCACTGCGTCGTCAACCGTTGTATCGTTGATTTCAGGAGTCACTGGGGTCACTGGTTTCAGTCTGGTACAATGCACCTCATAGCATTGCGTCGTCGACCGTTGTATAGTTGATTTCAGGGGTCACTGGGGTCGCTGGATCTTTCATCAGTTAATCGGGTTTTTTTCGAACCGATCACCTTTGGCTTAAACAAAAACTTAAACCTCTCTGTGTACACTGAAGTGTCTATTGTGTGATCACTTCGTTTAAGTTGGCGAGTGATTTCGCTGCGATTCTTGTGGCACGTTTCCTCTCGCGTTCAACTAGTGTTTTGTAAAGGGCTAGCACTATTTGGAGAATCAGAAGTCCAATAATAATGTTCAATTTTAGCTCATGGCTAAAATGAAAGTCTGTATGCACTTCTTGTGTATTAATGATCGTTAGATCATGATCACCTTCTTGGGAAACTTTTGGGGAGGATTTAGCATCCGAGCGATATTGACGATTCTTCTTGTGTCCCGAAATCACTCAATCACTTTTTCAAACTTTAACTAGAGTTTCCAACGTTCGCGGACTGAACCGGCACGGTCAGCCATGTACTAATAATGACGATAAGGTGGTCATCCGAAGTGTGTTCAACACCTTGGGTGTTCTTGCCCACGTTGCGAGACCTTGACGATGGAAATATTGTTGCTGTGCCACATCGGTTGGCCATATGCAACATAGATAATTTATGCACTACACCGGTAAGCTAGGGCTAACGATATTCCAAAAGTGTACTGCGGCGATTCGTCAGTCAGCCTACGGGTCCCCCGCAGACGCAATCGACGAATACGGTCAAATGTCAGAGTCAACGGCGCAAATCTGCATGTTGGAGTTCTGCCACACCATTGTTAAGGTGTTTGCAGCACACTACTTGCGATCCCCAAACCACGACGACGTAAAACGGCTGTTGGATGAAGGCAAGAGACGAGGATTCCCAGGGATGTTGGGTTCGTTGGACTGCTGCCACTGGCAATGGAAAAACTGCACCACTGCTTGGACTGGCCAGTACAAGGGGAAGGACAAAAAGCCCACCATTGTATTGGAAGCAGTGGCGTCGTATGACTTATGTATATGGCACGCCATCTTTGGTATACCAGGGTCCTCAAACGACATCAATGTGTTGGAGCGTTCACCATTATGTTCAAACCTCTACAGTGGCAAAACTCCTGTAGTAGAGTTTGAAATTAATGGGTGAACCTACACTATGGGGTATTACCTAGTGGACGGGATTTATCCTCCCCTTGCAACACTTGTCCAAACGATTCCTTCGCCAGGTGGACAAAAACGGAAGGTACCTACATGCTTTTTCTTGCATAATTATTGGATATTTTTTCAAAATTAATATTTAAGGTACACCGAGGCAAGTTGAAACGGTGGGGGAAATATAAATTGGTAGGAAAGCACTGTACACCATCGCAAAATACAAATTTAAACACATATTAATAATTCATATTGATTGTTGTTTTTTTTTGTATTCTCCCAACCGCGGAAGTAACGATCTTTGATGAAGTTTGTCAAAAGCAGATAATTTATCATCTTCATGCGAAGCGCTAGGAGTGGACGGTAATTTATTGCTAGAACGAATAGACATGAAGAGAAAGTGTATTGGTAGTTCCGTATAGGGCAACGGCAGGCTTTGAAAATTGAAAGATCAAGTTTGAAAACGAGTGGAGGGCATTATTGAACGGTAGTATCCGATCAGGCACATAACCCTTTACCATACTACCCCATGCAGGATAGGAAAGAGGAGGAAATCCCATTGACTGGCAAAAGGTTATGCAACCGATCGGGCTCTTATACTACCTATTGCTTTTTTTTTTTCTAGTTCTAGCGATTTGTCCCTCTCCCAATACTGCCTAACACGGGTGAGAAATTATCTCCCGCTGTTGGGTTTATTTTTAGCATGCACCGCCTATTACACACATTTGTTCTTCTCGTCATACTATTACTTATAGATCTCGGAGAGAACGACGGTGAGTGGTGCAAATACTGATCCCCTCCAGTATGATTTAATGGATTCCCACATTATGGGCTTTCTACATATTGATTGTTGTTTTTTTTTTCCCGGGGGGAAGAAGTTTTGGGTGGGGTGGGAGAGGAATTTTTTCGGGGGGGGGGGGGGGGGGAGTATTGGGGAGAAAAAAAAGAAAAGGAGATGGTTTGTTAGGTGTGGGGGGGGGGGGGGGGGGTTAAAAAAAAAGGGAGGGGGAAGTTTTGGAAGGAGAGGGTAATGGTTTGTTCTTTTTTTTTTTTTTTTTTTTTTGAGATTCTCCCACTGTTGGGTTTATTTTTAGCATGCACCGCCTATTTCACACATTTGTTCTTCTCGTCATACTGTTACTTATAGATCTCAGAGAGAAATAGGCGGTGCATGCTAAAAATAAACCCAACAGCGGGAGATAATTTTGGGTAATTTTGGGAGAGGGACAAATCGCTAGAACTAGAAAAAAAAGCAGTAGGTAGTATAAGAGCCCGATCGGTTGCATAACCTTTTGCCAGTCAAGGGGATTTCCTCCTCTTGCCTATCCTGCATGGGGTAGTATGGTAAAGGTTTATGTGCCTGATCGGATACTACAGTTCAATAATGCCCTCCTCTCGTTTTCAAACTTGTATCTTTCAATTTTCAAAGCCTGCCGTTGCCCTATACGGAACTATCAAAACACTTTCTCTTCATGTCTATTCGTTCTAGCCCTAAATTACTGTGCACTCCTAGCGCTTTGCATGGAGATGATAAATTATCTGCTTCTGACAAACTTCATCAAAGATCGTTACTTCCACGCTTGGGAGAATACAAAAAAACAACAATCAATGTGTAGAAAGCCCATAATGGGGGAATCCATTAAATCATACTGGTGGGGATCAGTATTTGCACCACTCACCGTCGTTCTCTCCGAGATCTATAAGTAATAGTATGACGAGAAGAACAAATGTGTGTAATAGGCGGTGCATGCTAAAAATAAACCCAACAGCGGGAGATAATTTCTCACCCGTGTTAGGCAGTATTGGGAGAGGGACAAATCGCTAGAACAAGAAAAAAAAACAATAGGTAGTATAAGAGCCCGATCGGTTGCATAACCTTTTGCCAGTCAATGGGATTTCCTCCTCTTGCCTATCCTGCATGGGGTAGTATGGTAAAGAGTTATGTGCCTGATCGGATACTACAGTTCAATAATGCCCTCCTCTCGTTTTCAAACTTGATCTTTCAATTTTCAAAGCCTGCCGCTGCCCTATACGGAACTATCAAAACACTTTCTCTTCATGTCTATTCGTTCTAGCCCTAAATTACTGTGCACTCCTAGCGCTTTGCATGGAGATGATAAATTATCTGCTTCTGACAAACTTCATCAAAGATCGTTACTTTCACGCTTGGGAGAATACAAAAAAACAACAATCAATGTGTAGAAAGCCCATAATGGGGGAATCCATTAAATCATACTGGTGGGGATCAGTATTTGCACCACTCACCGTCGTTCTCTCCGAGATCTATAAGTAATAGTATGACGAGAAGAACAAATGTGTGTAATAGGCGGTGCATGCTAAAAATAAACCCAACAGCGGGAGATAATTTCTCACCCGTGTTAGGCAGTATTGGGAGAGGGACAAATCGCTAGAACTAGAAAAAAAAAGCAATAGGTAGTATAAGAGCCCGATCGGTTGCATAACCTTTTACCAGTCAAGGGGTTTTTCCCCTTTTCCCCTTCCGGGTGGGGGAGTGTTGGTTGGGGGTTTGTGGCTTCACCGGGGGGGGCGCCCTCCCCCCTATTGAGAAAGTTTTTTGTTTTGCTTTTGTGCGATGTGCGCACGCTTAGTAGATAGAAAGAAGATTGACGAAGATTTTTAAAGATTTACTGCAAAAAGATGGAGCACGATGCAAGTTGATGGATTAAGATTCACAAGCTAAAACAAGATTTTTCAAAGATCGATCGATTGAATCTGGATTTAGATGTGTCGCACCCCCTGGCCTGATCGGATACTACCGTTCAATAATGCCCTTCGCTCGTGTTCAAACTTGATCTTTCAATTTTCAAAGCCTGCCGTTTCCCTATACGGAACTATCAATACACTTTCTCTTCATGCCTATTCGTTCTAGCAATAAATTACCGTCCACTCCTAGCGCTTCGCATGGAGATGATAAATTATCTGCTTCTGACATATTCATCGATAACTCAGTTCTGCTTACAGATAGCATACCCAATTCAACATGCTCCACCATTTCGACTTGCCCCCGTGTATCTTACCTCTATTTCCGTTTACGTACGTTCGTACAAATCAAATTTTTGCATTCTCGTTTTCGTACAAAACCTTAAGGCTCAAATCGTATTGATGCATTTCCGAAAAATTCAAAAGCAGTTTTCTCCGACGCATCATTTTAGAAGGCAAAAAGATCTCGTCCGTTTATTCCTGTTGCTATTTTCCACAAACCCACGCGAACATTTTGCGATCTGAAATGATGTTTCGGAGAAAACTGATTTCATTTTATCGGAAATTCTTTAATACGATTTGAGTCTCAACAAGAAGATAAAATTCGTACGGAAACGGTAATGTAATGCTGCGATTCGTTCGAAAACGGGAATAGAGCTGATTTTCTAAATATCAGTAATTCTAAAAAAATCCCAAAATCAGTTAAATAAATATAATTAGACTGTTTATACGTTCTCCGCAGCATTTTGCAATTCAACAAGGAGCAGCCCAGAAAGATGTCAAGCGTGCCTTTGGAATGGCACGTTTCGCCATTCTAAAAAATCCAGCTAGACTCTGGCAAAAGATGATCTGGCCACTATCATGCGTTCGTGCATTATTTTGCACAACATGATTGTAGAAGATGAGAGAGATGGTCCGGCCGACGTTGAAAAAGACTATGTAGCAGTGCAAATGGGTCCAAAATGTACCGACTTCACGGCTTTTCTTGAACGGCACGAGCAAGTACACAAGACAGCTGCTCATTACCAATTGCAAGCAGATTTAATTGAGCATCGGTGGAACATAAAGGGAGAAGGGGAGTAAAACCACACAGCCATCACCCCTCCACTTTATTTTTCTCTCGCTCTCTCTCTCTCTCTCTCTCTCTCTCTCTCTAACCCCCCCCCCCCCACACACACACACACACACACACACACACACACACACACACACACACACACACACACACACACACACACACACACACACACTTGGAAAAACTCCGCTTTTCTTGGGTCAAATTGCAAAATTCCACCACTCAGGGATCCGCAACATAAATGTCCACCTACGGCACCAAGTTTCAGGCTAGAATTTGCTCGAAAACACCGTCAAACTATTATTTTTCACCGATAGCGCTCCGACATCAAGATATTTACAGCCATTTTTATTTTTCACGACACACAAAATAACACGCATGATAAAAAAAACACAACAAACCGGTTGACGGTGACTGCTCTGAGAAAATTTCATCGTTTTACCGACAATTAAATCATGGTCAGGATGACTATCGCATATAATGGTTACAATAACCATGAAAATGGTCGAATTCATCACGTTCTTGGTCGAGTTCATTATGATCATGGTAATAAGGACTATTCCGACATCATGGCAAATGTTGGATCAACTATTTCTAATGGTCGTTTTGACCATGATTATAGTCGGTTCAAAATCAGTATACTGTAATAGTCATCATAACCACCAATAATGGTAAAATTGACTATCAAATTCCTCTCTGTGTGACTTCACCAAATACCAACCGCTTCACGCGCTGCTATCGGGCTGCTAAATTTGAGCACCCGACTCTTCCCGACAGCCTCGCTGCTAGTTTGGTAGCGCGATTAGCAGCGACCGGTACGGTGGTGAGTGATGATAGAGCGCTGCTTAACGGGCTTCTACACGGAGAAACCAAAGTACCCAAAATCAAGTGTGATAGTACTCAAAACTAAGTACTCTGATAGGACTACCATATTGGATATAATTTTGTTCTCACTGGTAGGTAGTTTTAACTCAATCTTGAAGTTAAATTGAAAAAGTCAATTTTACACAGAGCTACGTATTTTAGGAGTACTAAGTTTTCAGTATACGTGCGAGGCGATTTTCGTGAAACTATCCAAATCCGAGTGTTGTGCTGTCACTTTACTTTGGCTGAAATTTTTTGAAAGCCATTTAATAAACAACGGTGCTGTTAGGCGAAACAGTTTGTTTTTTTTATGCGTACCGTGTCTAGTGTCCGTTTTAAAATTTAATGCGACCGAGGTGGCAGAAGTGATATGGAGCAATTAAAGAAAAAAATTGACTCGGGAAGGTCCAAAAAATTAACCGGTTAGTATACTTATACATAATTATTCCACTTATTTGATTGCGTTTTTCAATTTTCTTTTAAATAAATTCCAAAAACATTTCCTGTTGCATATCCTCTTGTTGCCGTCGGCAAAACCAACACCCGGTCACGAAAGGGTTACCGTCGACAAAGCAAGTAGCGAGCTGCGAACGAACGGCTAGTTGCGAACGCGCCTCTGCTGACTGACAGTTTGCGACGGCAGACAACGAACGAGACAAAACATATACACTCACATGCAGCTGATCGTACCGTGCGATCAGCCATCACAGTTTTGGTTGATCAATCTACCAGTGCGAAAAGCAATGGAGAAAAATTCATTAGTAAAGTTGTGTTTGTCTGCATGTCTACATTTATGTGATTAGTGCGCAGATTGATTATAGTATGTTGAGTAGTGTTTAAAATTGAATTATTTGTTGTAATTTTGTGTTAATTATGTTTATTGTTACAGTTTTGTTCCTATTAATTGTACGAAAAGTCGTGATTTGTTTTGTAGCATAATTAGTTTCTGTAATTACCGTAAGTAGTGCAAATCCCTTTGTTTTGCTTTGCTTTGTTTAATTTATTTGTTTGCAATATAGGACCTACCGAAAAAGCTAGTGTTGCCAGAGAATAAGAGTAGTTGTTAGGGGAAAAACTAAATGTAAGTTGTTTTTCTAAATTGTAATTTTCCTAAGTTAATTGATCATTAAAATTTTAGTTCGAGTACCGGTGAAACCTTACTTTGGGATTGTTTTTTTTTTCTAAAGCTCGATCCGAAGGACTGCGAGCAACATTCTCGAAATTTAATGGTGCCTACCTACAAATACCCGTGCTGTGACTGCGACGAGGATTACGATGCCAGTGTCCAATGCGAGAAGTGTGAGGAATGGTACCACTTCGAGTGCGTAGGTGTCGACGAATCCGTAGCAGATGTAACTTGGTACTGCTCGACGTGCATCGGTGAGGATGGATCGATCCGTGAATCGCTGGGTGCACCAGGCAGAACGAGGATTCATCCGGTGGTGATTCATTATAAGCCAGCCAATGATGAAGACAACTCGGAAGTTAGCGATACGGTCGAAAGCATCGGTAAAGAGGTCGGTAAGGTAGAAAATAAGAGCAAAACGTCGACTAAACGTCGCATTAGTAGGGCCCAAGCACAAGATAATGAATGCAATAAATCAGATAGTGCAGATAATCAGGAGCAGGAAAGTTCTGTTTCACACAGACATGATGATGTGGTACAAGAACATGTAGAAGACAATGCAATGTTCTTGAATGAGCTCTTGAAAGCTCTCACCCGTCGTCAAAGTCAACCTGTACGCGTAGATGATTCACGAGATTCGCACGCTAGCCGTCAACGTAGGTTTCGGAAAAGTGAAAGTGTACCGTCGGAAAAGTCTACATCCACACGTTCTCGTGCGTTGAAGGAGCTACGTGAGTTGGAGGAAAAGAACCAGTTGGATGAACTCGAGGAGGAAAATCAACTGAAAATCCTGGAACTTCAACGGAAGCGGATTGCCAGACGGAAAGAAGCACTCGAACGAAGGATGCAGCTAAGGAAGATCATTAACCAGGATACTGAAGATGAATCGGATACAGAGGCCGAAGGAGTGGATGAACCGATGGACAGAAGCGGGGAACAGCAGCCGGAGAAGCAGCGCCCGGGAAGTTCAGGAGCAGTTCCGAAGGTTCCACGAAAGAGGTCAGCCGAAGACGATCTTCAAGAACTGTGTGATCGTTTCATGAAAATGCTGGGAGAGCAAAACGAAAGCAAGCCTGTGAAGCTCACGCCAAAAAGGACCACAAGAAAGAGGATTTCGAAGCCAGGATTGCCTCGCCCATCTTTCGAAGGGAACGAAGAAACCCTAACTTTGATTTTCCGTTCCGGAGGTTCCGACGATCGTGAAGTTGTGCGAGAAGGACCAACACGACTCCAAATAGCATCTCGAAAGGTCTTTCCGAGAGCTCTGCCGAAGTTCAATGGAGCGGCTGAAGAGTGGCCGATTTTCATCAGTGCGTACGAGCAAGCAAACTCTTCGTGTGGGTTTACTAACGCCGAGAATCTGGTACGGCTTCAAGAAGCATTGAAGGGTCGAGCCTTGGAAACGGTAAGGAATCGACTGCTGCTGCCCGAGAATGTGCCGTTGATCATCGAAAAGCTGCGGAAGAGATTCGGAAATCCTGAAATATTATCGACGAGGTTGGCGATGAAAATCCAACAGTTGGACGGACCAAACTCGGAGAGTTTGGAGTCGGTGATCGAGTTCGGAAGCGCCGTAGAAGAGTTCACTCAACATCTCAAAGCGGCAGGACTAGTTGACCACCTAAAAAACCCGATTTTGATGCAGAGTCTGGTTCAAAAGCTGCCGTCGTATTATGCCATGGAATGGGTGGACTACAAACGTCACGCTAAAACGGTTGATTTGGAAACATTTGGAACATTCATGGAGAGTCTGGCAGAAAAGGCGCTGGAAGCTACTTTCGAAAACATAGAGTTGGACGGAAAGACAAAAAAGAAAGAGAAATCGAAGGTGAAGGCTTTCATCCACTCTACAGACGAAGGGAATCAAGACAGCCAGCAAAACCGAAAGGAGTCGAAAGGGAAGATAGAGCAGAAATCATCACAGCAACGAGAACTGAGGTGCTCGGTCTGCCAAGAACCTGGACATTTTGGAAGGAATTGCAAGGAGTTTCTGATGCAAAATTTGGAAGAGCGGTGGAAGACGGTGAAGCGGCTGAACCTGTGTCCGCTTTGTCTGTACGACCATGGGCAACGAACGTGCCGTATTCGTATGACCTGCAAAGTGGAAGGTTGTCAGGGGCGCCACAATGCTTTGCTACATTGCGGTTCAAGAGAAGGAACCTCGCGAGTCCGAGCGCAGTGCAACAGTCATCGGCAACAAGAAAGAGCAGTGCTATTCAGGATGGCTCCAGTTACGCTGTACAATGGCAAGAAAAAGGTTAATGCGCTTGCTCCAATCGACGAAGGGTCGTCAATAACTCTCGTGGATAGCGAATTGGCAGAGTCATTAGGAGCTGATGGACCGATAGAACCATTGCAGATGTGCTGGACAAATGGCGTGCAGAGGACAGAAAATCGGTCGATGAAGGTGATGCTCGAGATTTCTGCCAGAGATTCACTGAACCGCTACAATTTGATTGAACTTCGAACGGTGCACAAACTTGACCTCCCTGCACAGCAGATAGATTCCCGAAAGCTGAAAGAACAGTTCGAGCATCTCCAGGACATTCAGATTCCCAGTTACGGAGTAGCCGCACCGAAGGTGTTGATAGGAATCGACAACGCACACCTGATCGCACCATTAGCATCTCGAGTTGGAAATTCTGGTGAGCCTGTTGCAGTTCGTTGCCATCTCGGTTGGACGGTATATGGCCCTCGTCCGAACGTCGTCACTAGTGTCAATTTTCTGGGACATCATCGTTGTGCCTGTGAGGAATGTAGCATGGCAGATAAGAAACTGGATGAAGCGTTGAAGTGGCACTATCAGCTGGAGGAGGTCAGAAATTCGACGATTCGACTGGAGTCAGCGGAGGATCGCAGAGCGCGTGAAATTCTCGAAAGGACTACCAAGAGAGTCGGTGAGAGGTTCGAAACCGGATTACTTTGGAAGGTTGATGATGTGCGATTTCCTGAAAGCTTCAACATGGCAGTGAAACGTTTGCGAAGCTTGGAGTCTCGAATGAATCGGAATCCTGGAGTTCGAGAAAAGTTGCGGAAGCAGTTGGACGACTATCTCGCAAAAAGATACGCGCATCGAATCACCGGGCCAGAGCTAGCTGACACGCCGAGGGACAAAGTGTGGCACCTGCCCCTAAACTATGTCATTAATCCGAAGAAGCCAGGCAAGGTACGATTAGTTTGGGACGCAGCAGCAAAAGTGAACGGAGTATCGTTGAACGACATGCTGTTAAAGGGGCTGGACATGGTCACTTCGTTGTCGGAAGTAATCAATGGTTTTCGTGAGAAAAAGGTGGCATTTGGAGGTGACATTCGAGAGATGTTTCACCAAGCAAACGTTCGACTGGAAGATCGTCAAGCCCAAAGGTTTCTGTTCCTGGGTCCGAATGGAGAGATAGAAATCTACGTGATGGATGTCATTATTTTCGGATCAAGTTGCTCGCCATGCTCTGCCCAGTTTGTAAAGAACTTGAACGCACGTGAACATTCCGATGAGTATCCCGAGGCTGCAGATGCTATCGTTCGGAAGCACTACGTAGATGACTATTTCGACAGTACCGATTTCGAAGCAGAAGCAGTGAAACTGGCGAAGGACGTGCGGCAAGTACACGCCAATGGCGGATTCGAAATTCGGAACTGGGTTAGCAGCTCGGAGGTGGTCCTGAAGGAGCTTGGAGAATCGAAGTGCGTGGCGAAGCCATTAGAGTTGGACAAGTCCTGTGAAACCGAACGAGTTTTGGGGATGTTGTGGGACCCGCAAGGAGACAATTTCATCTTCTCGACGGATATACGACCAGATCTTCAGCCATACATTCGGGAAGGTGCTTGGCCAACAAAGAGGATTGCTTTACGGTGTATTGCAAGCATGTTCGATCCGAAGCAGTTCCTGGCTCCGTTGCTGATACACGGACGGATTATCATGCAAGATTTGTGGCGTAGCGGAATCGGTTGGGATGAAAAGCTGAAGGAAGCTCATTACAAGCGATGGGTACAGTGGACACAGCTATTCTATCTGATCGACGAGATTCGAGTTCCACGATGCTACCTCGGTGAATTGGTTTCGGAAGCAAAAGAGACGGTGCAGCTACATGTGTTCACTGACGCTGGAGATGCAGCTTATGGATGCGTAGCCTACTTTAGGTTCGAGCACGGCGGAGTCGTTCACTGCGCATTCATCGAGGCAAAAGCGAAGGTGGCACCATTGCAGTACCTATCTACGCCCCGGATGGAGTTATCGGCTGCGGTTTTGGGTGCGCGACTGATGAAGGCAATATGCGAGAGTCATTTTTTTCCTATTTCGAAGCGGTTCCTGTGGTGCGATTCGGATACTGTGGTGTCATGGGTCAGGTCCGATCAACGAAGATACAAGCCGTTCGTTGCACACCGAATCGGAGAGATTCTCAGCATCACAAACCCTGAAGACTGGCACTGGGTGGGTACGAAGGACAATCCAGCTGACGACCTAACGAAATGGGGAAAAGGAACAAAAATCCAGTCGAAAAGCCGATGGTACCAAGGACCGGAGTTCCTGTATAAGGAAGTGTCGGAGTGGCCGAAGCAGAAACGTCCTGTTGTGGAACATCGAGAAGAGTTGCGTGCAAGTGTGCTGTTGCATCATATTCTGTTGCCAGAGGGGTTGATGGAGCGTATGCAGCATATTTCTCGCTGGACGGTGATGGTGCGAACAGTAGCTACGATGTATCGTTTTATGTCCAATTGTCGTCGCCGGATCAAGAAGACGCCGATCGAAGCTTTGCCGATTCAAGACGAAAAGGCTGGAAGAGAAGCAAATGTAGCAGGAAAGGTACCGTTGCGGCAGGAGGAATATCGAGCAGCAGAAACCTTGTTGTGGAGAATGGTGCAAGCAGAAGATTTCGCAGATGAGGTCAAGACGCTTGTGAAGAATCGGGATTCATCCGTAGCACAGGAGTTGCCACTGGAGAAATCGAGTCCGATATACCGCTTGTCACCGTTTCTGGATGAAGATGGAGTTCTGCGGATGGAAGGTCGGACTGAGGCGGCTGAGTACGTTGGGTTTGATACGAGGCTCCCAATTATTTTGCCGAAGAACCACCTCGTGACAAGAAGATTGCTAGAACATTATCATCGGCAGTATGGGCACAGTAGCTGAGCAACCGTTGTGAACGAAGTTCAGCAGCGATTCTACGTTCCGTGTCTGCGAGTGTTGGTGGATCAGGTAATGCGAGCTTGTGAGTGGTGTAAGATTCGGAAGGTGAAGCCAACAGTACCCAGGATGGCACCACTACCCGAACAACGTCTAGCGGCAAAAATCGATCCATTTTCGAACGTGGGCATCGACTATTTTGGGCCGTTAGAAGTTACGGTTGGAAGAAGGAAGGAGAAACAATGGGTTGCACTCTTCACGTGTTTAACCGTGCGAGCGATGCATCTGGAGGTGGTGTACAGCCTGACAACGGAGTCGTGCAGAATGGCTATAAGGAGATTTTCGAAGCGACGTGGCAGTCCGGTCGAGATTTGGTCGGACAACGGCACGAACTTTGTTGGTGCCAACCGAGACCTGCTGAAGGAAATCAACGTTGCGTGTGCCGATACATTCACTGGTGTGAAGACCCGTTGGACGTTCAACCCACCTTCGGCACCACACATGGGAGGTGCGTGGGAGAGAATGGTGCGCTCGGTGAAAGAGGCACTGAATGTAATCATGGATGGTCGGAAACTGACGGATGAGATCCTGCAGACTGCGCTGATTGAGGCGGAGAACCTGGTCAACTCGCGTCCGCTCACGTATGTGTCCACCAACGTGAAGGAGGACAAAGAAGCACTGACACCGAATCATTTCCTACTTGGTCGGTCGTCAGTTCAATGTTTACCATCGAGGACTCCGGTGGATTTGGCTGATACGTTGCGGAGCAGCTATAGCCGAGCACAGCAGTTAGCGAATGGTTTCTGGGAGCGTTGGCAACGGGAGTACCTACCGACGCTGAATCGACGGTCGAAGTGGCACTTGGATCATCGAAGAGTGAAAATCGGAGATCTGGTGTTCGTGGCTGATGGTGAGAAGCGGAATACCTGGGGGCGAGGCATCGTAACGCAAGTGTACGCAGGTAGCGATGGGAGAATCCGCTCAGCGTCTGTGAAGACCAGCAAAGGTGAGAAGCTGCGACCAGTATCAAAGCTAGCCGTTTTGGAGATCGACGTGGAAGAAAGTAATCCCCGTACTGTTCACGAGTGAATCAGCTACAGGGTTTACGGGTGGGGGAATGTTGCCGTCGGCAAAACCAACACCCGGTCACGAAAGGGTTACCGTCGACAAAGCAAGTAGCGAGCTGCGAACGAACGGCTAGTTGCGAACGCGCCTCTGCTGACTGACAGTTTGCGACGGCAGACAACGAACGAGACAAAACATATACACTCACATGCAGCTGATCGTACCGTGCGATCAGCCATCACAGTTTTGGTTGATCAATCTACCAGTGCGAAAAGCAATGGAGAAAAATTCATTAGTAAAGTTGTGTTTGTCTGCATGTCTACATTTATGTGATTAGTGCGCAGATTGATTATAGTATGTTGAGTAGTGTTTTAGATTGAATTATTTGTTGTAATTTTGTGTTAATTATGTTTATTGCTACAGTTTAGTTCCTACTAAACGTACGAAAAGTCGTGATTTGTTTTGTAGCATAATTAGTTTCTGTAATTACCGTAAGTAGTGCAAATCCCTTTGTTTTGCTTTGCTTTGTTTAATATATTTGTTTGCAATATAGGACCTACCGATAAAGCTAGTGTTGCCAGAGAATAAGAGTAGTTGTTAGGGGAAAAACTAAATGTAAGTTGTTTTTCTAAATTGTAATTTTCCTAAGTTAATTGATCATTAAAATTTTAATGGGTTGAATTGTTATTTGAGAATTAAATTGTTTTAAATTATGGTATGATATATATGTGGAATATTGTAATATTTAAATTGTAATTTGTATTGTATGTGTTTTATATATATTTTGTAAATAAATTAATTATAAAAAATATGTAAAAAGAAAAAAAATTAAAATGGATTAAAATAGAATTATAATGAAAAATGATAGATGAATGGATAATGATAAATATAATAAAAAATATATGTTTGAATGTTTAAAAAAATGATGATAAAATAAATTGATTATTGTAAGGTTTTGGCAGGGACCTGGCAAGCTGTCATTTTGCTGTTACTAACATCTCTTACAACCAAATGCCAAAAGATTCATTGTTTGTAAACAATACTGGCTTTCGTACCTGTAGTAACAGACGTCAGATGGGCCTTATTCAAATAAGGCCCGCGATATGTTGCATACTGTCAAACGCTAGTAAATTGGATAGGGTTGCCAGGTCCCTGGAAACACTACATACACTGAACCCAAACATCCTCCTTTTATCGAATGAATCCTCCGTCGGCTGATATCGAAACATTGAAATCGCATTTTCGAATGATAGATGCAGGCGGAGGACGATTTTCTAGAAACCAGATGATTATCCTTCTATTGTTGAACAACTAATAATACGCGAAGTGAAATGACCTCCCGTTCAAATTTGGATGAACGCTGTATGAAAAATCGTCATCCCAAAGTGGAATGCGTATTGCATTAGAAAAGCCCTTAACGCAAATCATTTGAAATGAGGATGACAAACATTCCATTTTACATCATTCGGTAAAAACCTATCAATCGCTATCAGAACTGGTACCGTCACGAAAAAAGGATCGAAACCCGCTCGCTTTCTTCGGAGTCACGGTAAAATATTCCCCGACTCCTTAAATTTTTGTGCTCCCGTTGCAATTTTTGCTCAACGGTTGAGGAAGTGTAATGTGAAACAAATTTAAGTCGTTAAATTGCTTCAAATTATTCATAAATCGTTAATAAATCTACACACTTTTGAAACAAACATCATATTGAATTTAGTTGATTGTAATACGAAACACGGATGATCGTCATACGGATCTTACCATAAGACAATCATCCGATTTCCGAATGCTCTTCGTTAGAGGGCGCAATCGAATTACTTTTCAGCCGATCTTGGGATGATGTTTGGGTTCAGTGTACATAACGAAAATTCAAATCAGCACATAGTGAAATTGTTACTGCAATGCAGCATTTAATATTTGCTGATACATTAAAAAGGATGAGTAAATTCGTGTTTTTTTTTTTAATTATTGCTTCAGGAATGAACGTGAACATTGCCCTCGTCTAGTATCAACTATAGTCACTAGATTCATAGTCTGGCGGAGACAAAAACGGGAACTGTCACTTGGCGGAGCCAATCGAACATTACTCGAGTAATTAATTATAAGGGCCGGAAAGCCATTTGTAAACAATGACTTTCAATTCCGATTTCTCTCAAGACTCAGAACACTCCAACTCCGTTTTTGTTTCCGCCAGACTATGAATCTAGTGACTATAGTATCAACCAGTGCGAAATGACGTTATAGATGGTTTGCGCTTGTGAGTTATTCTGGTTTTCAATTATGAACATTTATTATTTTTCAATTACCGTGTTTCACACAGCCCTGGCGATGATTCGTCAAATTTTGACATTTTCATTTGGTTTCCTTGTCATCGTTTGCTCGGCCAAACACTGGTCCTAAGTAACAATATAAACAACATCGAGTTTAATATCGATTTGCTTGGAAAGCCATTTTTTTTTTATGAATATTTTTGTAATTTTTTTTTTAAAAAAAAAAAAAAAAAAAAAAAAAAAAAAGTTGATTGTCGGGGGGGTGGGGGTTGTGGGGGGTTTGGGCGGTGAAATTGTGGAATTATACACGCTAAGACTCAATTACCCATAAAAAGGTAATTGTTTCACCCATATATGGGTAACTGATGCAATACTCATAATATGGGTAAATTTTACTCACAAAAGTGGGTCAACTTTACTAACAATTTGAGTTAAGTGATATTACCTAAATATGAGTAAATGCATATTACCCATATTTGGATGAACAAATAAACATTGGCAGTTCGTAAGCTTCATTGGATCGAGTAGGTTGGTTATCATTCCATCTTGCGATTCAACAGATTGAGGTCCATCACGAAAGTTGGAATTGCGGAGTAGAAGATGGAAGAACTGACACAAAACATTTGGATCCGGATTCGTTCCGAAAATTGAGCGGTGAGAAGGTTGTGGCAGAGTTGTGACATTGGAATTGTACAAAGAATACACTACGATGAGAAGGAGTGGGAGGAATCACAACATCTGAAAAAGAAATGCCGTTCTTGTTTTTTAACCTGATGGGTTCAACCATTCGATCAATAATTGTTGTGATCAACTGTTAGTCATTTCTTTTTTATCACTTCTCAGCAATATTTGCATTACTTGTTATGGAACAAATAATCAGCAGTTAGTCCAATTGCTATAGTAGTAGTAGTATAATTGAAGCACAGAGAAATCCATATCCATATCCATATTTGCTTCTAATTTAAATATAATGTTTTAGATTTACCTATATTTGCGTGAAATTTACTTTAAATTGGATACCCATAAATAAGTAAACATTACCTATATTGTTAGCTAACCATGTGTACTCAAATATGGGTAAAGCGACTTTACCCATAAAATGAGTATGTGCACTTTTCCACGATTATGAGTAAAGTTCACTCATATTTGGGTAAACTGATCTTAGCGTGTACATTTCGCCTTCTAAAAACGCGTGTTCTGATTGTTCGGAAAATGAAAACAAACTAAAAGTCTTTGGTGGGGGGGGTTAATATTCTTCTATTACAAGAAGCATTTGTGGGAAAAGAAGAAAGAAGAATAATAATTTTTTTTTTTTTTTTTTTTATTGTTATTGGAACTCTCTTGTGTTTTTTTTTTTTTTTGTGTGTTTTTGTGTGCAAGCGCCGTGGGGATTAAAAAGAAGATGGTGTTTGGGGTGTTACTGGGGGTGTAGTTGTTTTATTTGTTTTCTAGTACCTTTTGTGTTTTTATTTGTATATTTGGTCTTTTGTTGTTGTTTTTTGTCGTTTTAAAATTTTCATTGGTGTTTTTTGTTTGGGGTGTGCTCTTGTAAAATTATGTTCGCTTTTTTTCTCTTTTTTTTTTTTTTTTTTTTTCTTTTGTCCTCTTTTTTTTTAAAATTTCTAAAACTATCCCACAATATTTTTGAAAACCATCATCTACATTATTATTCATTCGGAAAACTCACAAATCGACACAAATCTCAATCAATAGAGGACCAAAGCATATTATTTTCTAATTTAAGCTTTGCTGCGTGGCAGCAGGCAAAAAATAACAACATTAGATGCGTTGGTCCGTTATTGCACGGTTTTGCACGATAAGCTAGTTTCATCAATTTTTACGAAAATTTCACACATTTATGCCTGTTTTCAATCCTATTTGCTGGGTGGAATACAAATTGCCACTGTTATGCACAAACTCCTAGGAGATCCCCTAAGGTACTTAAGTAAGTAAATTAAGTATGAAAAGATTGATTTGCGTGATATGTAAACCCGCAGTTTTGATTTTATATATGTGGGTCTAAAACTTTCATCAGGTCATATAGTTTGTACACTAACCCTATATAGTCTTGCCGTTTACGCTAAAGAACAAGTATTTCTCGTACCTAGTGCACCTGTTACAATAATCCGATTGAATAAATATGTAGCCAGTTGTTGGGGTTCTCTAATATAATAGACTACTTTTTGATTGAATGTTTGCTAATTGCAAAGATGAAGTGGTGCAAGAGTACAAAAATAAAGCTAAAAGGGAGCTAATGTGAACGTTATTCTATTAGTTCTTATCGCAATCAAAAAAAGTCCAATGTGCATTCTAACTTGGCAAAAGACCAATCTAACAGGTCCAGTCTACAAATGTAAATGCAATAGGTCCTGTGGTGCCCGTTGTCTTTATGGAAAACTGTAATGCTCGTTTAAGTTTACAATCAATTTATTTGGTCTATTATTACACTACTAGGGTTCAACAGTACGACTGTACTCGCAGAGACGTAGATGTTAACTGCCGTGTTAAATGCATTCTTCGCCCCGTTTGCTACGATCCCATCATATGAGACTAATTCACCACATCTCCTTTTTTTTCAATTGGCTTCAATCCTTGGTCGAATGGATGATGTAGTCCTGTTGCCATGATGGCCGATTAGCTTGGCGGATAGGACGCGTGGCATAAGAAGATTCTGGATCCTGACATTGAACGCCAACTTGTTCGATGTCTGCAGGAAACTCTTCTGATTCTGGAACAGTGTCATCTGAGTTGATAATCTTCTTTACGTGGGCTACATTTCTTTCGATTGTCCTTCCTGATACAGGATCAGCCATTTTCAGCCGACTCTCGATACGCTCCAGCACTTCGTATTCCGCTCGTCCGAATGTCGGGGTTATTTCTCCTGCTGAAATGAAATTTTGCAACAAAACTTTATTCAATACCCGAATATCCGATGATCTAGCGTGGCGCCTGAGATCCTCTCTTTCCTTTCCCTTATGCTTGAGAATTGCATCTTTGTCATGAACTCCTGAACTCGCTGGTAACACTATTTCAAGGTCTTTTATGGATGGCATTTTTGACCGGATTATTCTGTTATGTAGCAATAATGAAGGAGGTTTGCCCGTTACTGAGTGAGGGGTTGTGTTATACGTCCTCATGTACTGCAGAAGATCCTCGTTCCAATCCCGGTTAGGTGATTGATTGATCTTAAGCCGTTTCATGAGTGAACTGTTTTGTTGTTTTACCTCACCGTTAGCTTGAGGCCAATATGGAGCAGTATGGTTTAGGGTGATGTTTCTTATGAAGCAATAATCCTCGAAGTCTCTACTGATTTACTGTCGTCCGTTATCCAGTATTATCGTCTTAGGATATCCTTGCCGGACAAAGATTGGTTCCAGGTATTTTATGGTTTCTTCTGACGTAATTTTTTTCATTAGGCATACTTCTTTATACCGACTGCAACAATCCACAACCACTAGTAAATACTCACTAGACGGAAGTGGGCCCAAGAAGTCCATCGCTACATCCACCCAGGGTTCACTAAGCATCGATTGGCGCCGCATCGGTTCTGGTGGAGAAAGCTTTCCAACTATTCGATAACCCTCACAGCTCTTGACGAATTTCCTTGCTTCATCGCCCATTCCTGGCCACCACACTCTGTCGTGCAATCGGGATATCATTACTGTCTCTCCTCAAAGCGAAATCATTCTGGAATAGGATGTATGCTTTTGCACCAGTTTTAATTGTTTCGTCACTCCAATCTGACGTTAGTAAGGCATCCTTTACCAAAAGTAACTCGGAATCTGTTTCTAATGCATCTTTTATTTCAGAAACATCGATTGCAACAGACTCCGCTGATGTATAGGCGATCGTCACAGTTGTCGGTGTCCCTGTCATCGTCTGGATCAGAGAGGCGCGTCAAAGAGTCGGCAATGTTATCTTTTCCTGGCTTGTAAGTTATTCGAAAATTGAACGGCTGGAGTCTCAAAACCCACCTTTCAATCCGTCCAGGTGGTTGAGAAGTCGGTTTCAAGATCGCTGCGAGAGGACGGTGATCCGTTTCAAGTTCAAATTCCCTTCCGAGAAGATACAACCGGAATTTTTCGACGCTCCAAATGATTGCTAAGGCCTCCTTTTCAGTTTGGCAATAACGCATCTCTGTTGCGGACAAGCTTTTGCTGGCATACGATATTATTATCGGTTTTTTTTTATTTATTTATTTATTTCGTCGAGTTCGAATCTCACCTCCGAACAAGCTACGAAAATACCCAAAAAGGGAATTTGAGTAACTGCGACGGGAGATGAACCAGCCCAAGGCTGAAAATCTCGATAATCAAGACAAAAAAAAAAAAATTATTTCGTCAACCGATGGTAGACTACATATTAACACTTAGTTCTATCTTCTTAGAGATCGCCTAGAAATAAAATAATGTCTTAGGTTACTACGTGACATTGTTAAGTCAATTGATTCACAATGCAGATTATAGAGAGACATCATTCGGTTAATTGGTCCAAATTTCGCATAGTTTGTCCGATTGGTATTTAACGCAAACAAGTTCCGATTCCTCAAATGCCGCGAGGGGGGTGTAAAAATTTAGACTACATAATAAGTTTGGGGAGGAAATGCGACGTGATACAATATCGTTAACAAAAGAGATCATGGCAAATTCTCTTCGTTCTTTAAGAGTTATCGTCATTTTCATCCTCAAATTGCACCAAAACCGCTCCCAACCCAACAGGTGATGGGTCTGCAATGTCTCTTGTCTGCCGAATGTTATTAAAATATCCCAATACAGGGGTAGAGCATACAGCCTTTTTCAGTTGATTAAACGCAATGTCGTGTAGTGACATCCAAGCAAACGGACGGCCGCCAGAGATCAGTTGCCTAAGCTCGTAAGTTTTAGTTTCAAGGTCGGGTATGAACCTACCAACGTATCCAATTAGGCCTAAACAAAACTTCGAACCTCTTCTGAGGACCTTGGGGCCCTGAATGTAGAAACAGCTGTTATTTTGTCATTAGTTGGCCTGAGTCCATTTTGAGAGATATGATGGCCCAAGAATTCAGCCTCGATGACCTTGAATTAACATTTCTTTACATTGAGAATTACATTGTGGGCCTCCAAAGTTTCAAGGGCACATGCAAGGGCTGCATCGTGCTCTTCTTCAGTTTTCCCATGGATAAAAATATCGTCTTGGTAGTTAAATGTGTTTGGACAAGCACAAAGAGTTTGTTCGATGGTCCTTTGAAAGTATTCGGACGCGCTATATATTCCGAACATCAGGCGAGTATATCGGAACATTCCCACATGGGTTATAAATGTTGTAATATACCGGCTCTCCTCATGCAATTCGACCTGATGGTAGGCATCTTTTATGTCGAGCCGGGAACACCATCGTGAGCCATATAACCTTGCGAGAAGGTCATCCCACGTTAGTATCACGTTGTACTGCCTCTTGATTGCTATGTTTGCCCGCCACATGTCTATGCATAAACGCACGTCACCATTGTCTTTAATTACGATGACCCTTGGGGACACCCATGGACTTGGCTTATCGACACTTTCGATAATGCCGGATCTTAACAACCGGTTGATTTGGTTTTCAATTATGGCAGTGCAGTGCAATTGGGGCACGGCGGACGTGTTTTAACACTGGTGTTACACTTCCGTCAACTTCAATTTGCAATTTAACGCCTTAAATAATTATTAATTATACGTCAATTGAACCATCTTTATTTGTGTATCTCAAGGTTTTATTTATTGTAAGAAACTTCTCTACTGTACTATCAGCAACATGTTAGACCACCCCGGGCTCCTCCATGGCACTTGGTAGACCAATTAGAAGGACTCCCAATTGTTTGGCAGTATCTCGTCCCAGCAGATTCTGCTTTCCCGCTTTCACAACATAAAATTTAGCATCAATAGGCTTGCTGGCTCCATCAACAACACGAATCACGGCGTCAAAGATGTATACGATTTCTAACGTGCCACGTTGAGCATAGGAAGATAGATGTTTATCAGATGGTCTTATATTCCTGAGCGTTTCTTTCTTTCAAATAGTCCCACGTTGGTTCATCAACGATGTTAACTTTTGAACCCGAATCGATCATCATTTCGACCAGCACCTGACCCACCATGCACCATCTCATCGTGGTTATCGCTCATGGAGTAGACGAACGATTCCTGTTTGACCTGATTATCATTTCTTTTGCTCGAGCTCTGTAGTTCGATAGCGTGGACCCTGGGCACATTCGAACGATGTTGGTCACGATGGTCAGGACATTCTTCCAGCTTACGTTTGAATGGCACCGACGATGTTGGCTTACGATGCTTCGGATCCGTCCTACATTTCTTGGCGAAGTGGCCAACATAGCTACAGATTCTGCATTGCTCTTTCTTGGCAGGACCAAGGTCCTCTGACTTGTGCGGCTTGTTCACACACCTACCAAATTCGGTGATTGTACGGCCTTGACCCCCGCGCTTTGAGTCATTGGACGCTCTCTGTTCAATCTTATTCACATAATTGCCTCGGCTTACCTCCAGACCGTTTCCCGATCCATGGGCATTTTGATTCAATTCGCGAACTTACTGCTGGATAGATAAGTGTGAGTTGACCAGCTTGGATAAGTTGTCCAGACCAATGTTTGACTTCTCTAGAATTTTGCGTCGAAGCTCTGGTGGTTATATACTACTCGTTACAATGGTAACATGGAATCGTCATGGTAACAACACATCGCGTTGCGCTTTCGAGTTCTGGCTAAATCACTTGTTACTATAGCACCGTTGTGTGTTTAGCTAGCCACCATTACCGTGTGGAAAAATATTTCCGTTTTAATTTTCATTTGCCTCTCAGGCATCCCCCTCCTTTGAGGCGAGATTTTCTTTTGCCTTTTGCTGGTCGGATTTGCACCCGCCGCTCAGGCATCCCCCTCCTTTGAGGCGAGATATTCTTTGGCTTTTGCTGGTCGGATTTTCACCCGCCGCTCAGGCATCCCCCTCCTTTGAGGCGAGATATTCTTTTGCCTTTTGCTGTTCGGATTTTCATCCGCCGCTCAGGCATCCCCCTCCTTTGAGGCGAGATATTCCGTTTTCCCTTCATCATTAGTGATTATTCCAAATTTGGTCAGCAGCTTTGTCAAAACATACCTCAAAAATGCTCCTGTCCACACGTGGGTTCTCGTCGCCAATATGTGGTGCCCGTTGTCTTTATGGAAAACTGTAATGCTCGTTTAAGTTTACAATCAATTTATTTGGTCTATTATTACACTCCTAGGGTATCAACAGTACGACTGTACTCGCAGAGACGTAGATGTGAACTGCCGTGTTAAATGCATTCTTCGCCCCGTTTGCTACGATCCCATCACGTGAGACTAATTCACCACAGGTCCTAAATAACAAATGTATCAATAACACAAGTAGGATCATCGTAAATTTCAAAACCAACATTTTCTTTGCAATTTTGAAACCTTTTTCGTTTTAAAACAAGAAAAAAATTAAAAATTAATTGATAAATTTGAAATAATAATTTAAAAAAAAAATTAAATTTTTAATTCTTTTTTTTTTATTTTTGACAAAAAATTTTAAAGGACAAATTAAAAAATTTTTGTTTTTTTTTTTTTTTTGGTGGGATATGTTTTTTTTTTTGTGGGGGGGGCGCGAGAGAAAAAAAAAAAAAAAATGTTCTGCCCAAAAATAAGCAGTGTATGGAGAACTGCACGATCGAAATATCTCTAAAAATGAAACAACAGTGAAACACAATGACCCCACCAAAAGAAGCAACTTAGAGTATTTTCATCGGCAAGTTGAAGCATGAATCAAAGACTCGCTACACGAAAAGAAAAATTCATATTCGTTGAATTAATGAAACCACATAGATTTTTGCCATTGCTTTTTTTGCATAATGTTTAAATATCATTCACATGACATTCATTAACCGTGTCATATCAACTTCATAACATAAACTAATACATTTAATATTCATTGCCATATACTTTTCATTGCGGTATAGTATATGGCAGAGATGCCATATTTACAGACATGTCTGTAAATTTGCAGACTTTTCATTTTTGTCGCAGACTTTTTTAACGATGCAGACATATAACAGACATTTTATTTATGATGCAGACTTTTACAGACATTTGAAATATTTTTAAAAATTTCAAATAGAGGTATTCTCAGAAGTTCGAATTTAAAACGTACGAGGATCTGAACAGTATAGTCGATACAGTTAGAAGCTTTGTTGTAATATTTTAAAATAGCGTAGGTATAATTTATTTTTAAAGTAGTAATCGTTGAGGAAACTGAAGCAGTGAGCCACTTGGTGATAAGGTGAGAAAAGCAGCGTATACTACTTTTCCGAGGGTAGCATGGAGTTCCTACTTATGGTAGTGTTCGATCCCACACTGATAAAAATGTAATGATAATATCTATTAGCCCCACACATGAATTGCAATGCCATAAACCAGCCTTGGTGAAAACACCAAACCGTTCTGCACGAGAGCCGAACTTGACTGCCAAACACACCACCATGTGGCTATCATTTACCA
Source organism: Aedes koreicus (assembly GCA_024533555.2). Taxonomy (NCBI): domain Eukaryota; kingdom Metazoa; phylum Arthropoda; class Insecta; order Diptera; family Culicidae; genus Aedes; species Aedes koreicus. The sequence goes on from JAHHFK020005246.1 coordinate 316,561, forward strand.
CTTCAGTTTCGTGCTTATAGATGAACCCGCAACGCATTAGTCGCGACACGAGTGTACACGGTCGTGTTTTGCTTTAGACACCGTGTCTTGATTTTTGGGAAAACACCCGAGCCGAGTGGTTACGATCACAAGAAAGCTCTCAACATACACCCAGTATGACACTGGTAACCACGGATAGAGCATTGATCGTCGGATGATTTTAAGAATTTGATAATTTGATCTAAGGGTTTGTTTTCTTGGCTGTTGGGTGACGGGTTCATAAGTTGATTGAGCTTAACAAGCATGGCATGGGTAGAAATAAAATGAATTAACCACGCGTGTATTCCGCAATCGGACACACTCGGAAACATTTGGCTGTGGTGTTTGCCGAACCATCATACACGATGTCTGAAACCAAAACACGAGCACTGGCATTGGTGTTGTACCCACCGCGTTGCGTGTTAGTCTGCAAGCACGAAGTCAAAGTGGTGAATTTAATACACGCGCTAGCGTGGTAAAAAAAATAGCTCGGCGTGTAGTGTAGTGTTTGGACATGGCTGCGATCAACATATGACAACTATTTGCAACCACACATACTTCCTATGTGAACACCTTAGTCTAATGTGGAATTTTCTATGAATTTTGGCCAACAAATATGTGTGGAGTATTTGCCGTGCATGCGTAAGAGATGGGGTGTATAAATGCAATTTTCTCATCCATCCATCAACCACAAAAAAATACAATAAGCTTCACTGCAATTGTCACCATGAAAATTACTTTCAAAGCGTTGGTAATATTGGTCCATTGCCATTAAGTCACAACGAAAATCAAGTTTCACAACAATACAAATCATATTTGAGAAATGTACCATAAAAAAGGGGTTGCTGAGTATTTTAACCAAGAAGCAATCAACTAAACCATAAGTACAAGCTTTAAAAAATATATATTTCCGTATCAAAATACGAATAAACTCACTTAAAAGGTACAGTTAGATAAGTCCAAAATGGGTGGGTTTAAAACAAATTCGAATTTCTTATACTAGACTAAAATACTGCGTAAGATACAAAATATGCCAAATAACACGCAATACTTCATAAAATACACGTACACGTTTAAAAAAAAAATTTACACGAAAATATAAATTACACCTTTTTATTACCTATACACAAATTGAAAATAAAAAATGTTGACAGCCCCTCGATTTGAAATACAAAATAATTTCTTTTAACCCAAACATTTTATTTCATAACAATAAGTTTCAACGTAGTGTTAATTTTTATTAATAAATAAAAATAAAAATTCAACTTTTTAATTTATGTAACGGAAAATGTACTTGTAATTCAAAGGTTATTTTTGGACAAAGAAAAAAAAAGTCAGTTGAATTTATTAGATGAAAAATTAGGGGAAAAAACTATAGAAAATTGTGTCATTTATGCGAATGCTTCAAGTGTTACTTTAAAAATATGAAACAATAGTGTAAGATTGCAAACAATCCAAGAAAATGATGCAGATATGATGTGATGTGATGTGTGATAAGAACCCACCATCAGTGCAAGGATTACCAATGGCTGCAGGACTATTCTCCACAGGTTGTTCTGAGAGAATAGAAAAAGATGCAGATATGTTTACATAATGACACATATAGCGAAAATGACACAACTCGCTCTCTTATTACGTTTTTTCGTTGCAAGAAGTCTAACTTTGAAAAAAAAAATTACAGACTTTTTAAGACATTCCCAGACTTTTCAAATTTGTATCGCAGACATTTGAAAAAAATATCTGGCCTCCCTGGTATATGGATACGATGCAGTAGATGAATAAATTTTAATTATGCTTGTTGTGACTGGATTTTGTTGTTTTTTCTTTCGCTGAAACAAAATTAGTTCCAAATGAAAATAAGAAAAAGAGGCAATTTTTGGTTTATATATTAATATCAATATATTTTTTCACTAACCATACGCTATTCATATTTTAAGCTTTATCAGTTGGGAAGAGAGGCTTTCGGATTTTCCAAGGCAGCAATACCAGCAGTTGTAAAGGTTGGTGGCAGAGGCATCATGCCTTAGGGAAGGTCCATTAATTATGTCACGCAGTAGGGGGAGGGGGTCTTCGAGAAAACGTGACGATCCATACAAAAAAATTTGAAGGTCCATACAAAAAACGTGACATGGGGGGGGGGGGGGGGGTTGTTACAAAAAGTCAATTTTTGCGTGACGTAATTAATGGACGTTCCCTTATAGCATACTGCATCTTCTACTGAAATTAAATAAGAATAAATATCGTTTCCATCGAAATCAACTAAACGTGCTTGTGGTTAATAGAATCATACCTTGAATACATCTCCTGAAAAATAAACTGTACTTGACGAACGACAGACGAACCGATCCCGAGCGCCATACTGGATGGAAAATATATTCAATATCAATTCCCATCAAAAGTATAAGTCAAACATTATACCCTTGAGTGAGTCAAGCCAGCCTTATACTTTTTCTTTCAAAGACAAATACATGGTATGTGTATGGTTGATACGTTATATTTCTTAAATTTATAAATTTAATATTGCTTCTAATAATGAATATTCGTCGATCAGACATAGACATTAATAATTTATCTAAATGAAAATAATATTTAATATTTTTTCAGTGTAGGACCTTCAACAAGTTCGAGTATCGAGTTAACCGATATTGAGCAGACGGTTATTCTGGCAGTTATGGCCTAAACACAATGATAGCGGCAACGGAAAACGGCAAAGCCCGATCAGAGTAAGGCTGCTTGTCGGAAAGAAACCAGGCTAAATCCAAGCTGATTCTAATTGGACATATCGAAGTCATTTGCAACAACTGTCAAACTTGCGTTTTTCTGTTCTGTTTCCGTTATCATTGTGTTTGGGCGGTTACGTGTAGGAGGCGACCAACACCGATGGTATTCAACTAGGAAATGTAAGATGTTTCGTTTTTACTGTATTATTGAAAAAACAGCTTTTTATCACTCTAATTTTAAACAAGGGAAACAAGATATATGCGGACCTGCTGGTCTTACTCACTACTTTAATGAATTCGTAGTATTTATGAACTGGAATGATTTATTTTTCTCATACTGAAAATCGGCGTTATTACTACTGAGAGAGTTTCCCTTCAAAGAAAAAGCTAAAGCTAAGCGTTTGGCCATCGTTTAATAACATAGGGTTTTTATATAGTAAACTCCTACGTCTGAAACTGTCCAGTAAGTGCATCGGTTTTTAAAACGAATACTTCCAATTAATTATGTTTTGGGTCTAGAAGATGATGAGAATTGAATGTCCAACATTAGAGTGATTTCATTGGCCGTAATGAACGTTTTCGTATCTGTTTTTTATTTGAATTCTGTCTTTAAATCCATGAAAACTGTGCAGAATCAATAGCATTAGGACAGAAAAAATAAGTCTTGGTAAGTCAATTTGATGAACTTTTTTTCTGTTGATAATAAAATAATAGAGACCATTTAACGAGATGTTGATAATGTTTCTTAAAGCAGTAATGTTGCTGCTTCCTATCAAACAGATTTTATGAATGTAGAAGTCAGGTGTCCAGCAACATGTCGTAAAATGCTGCTTGTAATTGAAATCTACCAAGATCGAAAGACGAACATAAATTTTACTCTCGATCTTTCCGTTAAAGTATATGACTGAACAGCATACCATGGTGCGATTACAGTGCAACACTACGTGGATTGAAGCAGATAGTGAACTGCTTTCTGCTAATGTTAACTTGAACAACATTATTACTAGTAAAGAGAATATTATTACAATACATACCGTGCAATGTTCGTTGATCACCAGAAGATGATGCTAAGTTGGAATTCTCCAACGCAACACAGCTTTCGTAGGGTCCAAGTAGCATCAATATGTTATCCTTGAAAATATTTAGTGCAAGGTCTGTCACCAGTTGACATCCATCACTTTCTGTCACTATCCGAGTAACTTGATTTCCAAGTGTGTCTGGCCCTAAATGATAAAAATAAAAGCTATAGTTTGTTTACATGTTTTCTTTAATAACAGTAGAAGTACCTTGTTCTAATAAACTGTCAATGTTGTTGAGAGCAGGAATAACGAATCGGTGCAATCTTGAGGAGTCACAAACTTTGAAGGCAACTATATTTTCCATACTGATGTTTCTTTTATGTTTTCTTCTATTGTTTATTTGATGAGTGGTATTGCGTGCCTTATAAACAAATATTCCTCACCTTCGTTGTTCAATGTCTTGATATTGAAGTCTTCAATATCGCGAATCTCCGTTGCCGTATACTCTAATTCAATCAACATCAAACCTTTTTCGTGTATATTTTCTACTTTCTTCCTTTCGCCCAGAAATAAAATTTTGTTCTCTTGTCGCTTGTATATTAGCAATTGAATCTTCAATACGAAAAAGCATTCTCCGGTTGCATCGTGATTTAAGAATAGATATGAATTCTTCTTGTAGTAATAACCGCGAAACATCGCTTTTTCAGTGAATATATTCCCATCGTTCAATAGCTCAAAAGAACATAAAATATTTGTCCATGGAGAAGGGAGTTCTACGTAGTTATCGATATACTTTTCTACCAAGAATTCGTTCCCAAACCGAATGTTGTTCGTTGCTAGTAATGCCTGATGTTGCTCTGCACAAAATTTAGTAACGTTCTTGAAATTAGGGGTACTTCTCAAAGCTCTCTTGAAAAAACTATGTTTCCGTTTACAAAACAGAGTACAGTAGCTCATCAGAGGTCCTAGCCACTTAATAAATCTAGGATAGTGCAATTTGAAGTGATGCCTTGGACGTAATGGCACACTGTTCTGTTCTGATGCACAAATACTCGTAGGTTATTGACACGAGTAAATTTACTTGATCATTAGACACAACTGGAGCCGTTACAATATCAGTGATTTGTTTGATTAGCAGTATCATCATTATCATGGGATTGCAATTATCTATTGATATACCTATGAAAACAAATGGTAGAACTTGTACTAAGTGCCATATATCACAAGCCCTGCCTTTGATATTTTTGACGTAGGACTGTCTTTTCAATACTGGGGTACACGTTCGAATTGCGAAAATTTGAAGCGTCACGAAAAATATATAGGTTTTGAACGTTAATAACTAAGTCATTCCACGATTGATTTCCAAAATGTTTGCACCAATCGATCGGAACATTTTCTACGCTTCGATTTGAATATTTCAAACTATTGATTTTTAACATGCAACTAATAAAATTAACGCAAATATGAAGTGATGTCTTATAATATCGATTTTTCATAGTAAATTTACCAAATACACAGAACTTTCCGCGCACAGACTTCATATTTAAGTAATGAACGTCTCCTAGGCAGCCATGAATGTTATAAAACGGGTACACCTTCGCATTTTGATTTAGTTTTCCGGCGGTCGTGGAGCTGTGCAGAGTAGGATCTGCAGATGGTAAGCAGTCGCTGCCCAGAGAGGCGTTGGTGCAGTTGGCTGTTGTTTCCGATGCTCCCGTCAACTTCGCTGCGAGAATGATGGCTGCTGAAGCCTACTAGTTGGCGGGAAAAAGCCGCCCGTGACAACGAGACAAGAATCAATCATTCCACGTCACCTGCAGATGGCCACCCGCAATGAAGATGAGATGAACCAAGAAAGAAAGTCCAAGTTCAATCGCGAACTGTTTCTCCCCCGTCAACTAAATCCGTCCTTTTCAGGACGACCAAATTAATTTGCCAACTAAAGAGTTTATTTGGTTGAAATTTTCTCTTGTGCTGTTTGAAATTAATTTCAATTACCGCGCGACGGCTGAACATAGCATTCCTTAAACGTTGGGTCCCGTAGTAAATGACAAAGAACGTTGAACAACCAACGTACGGAATTCGAGCCGAACTGCGTCACTTCAGACCGACCATGTGGTTGAGTTCGTTGTAGTTCCTAGCTATGCATAGCGGAATAGTTGCTGGCGGTGGCAAGCAAATTAGGAAAGGTTCGGTTAAGAAAATCATCCATCTTGCGTGTAATAATTAAAACTAATTATTGTGGCGCAATAATTGAAGCTCGTCCCCTTTGATGCTATTTGTAACACATTGCCTTCGTTGGTACCGCCTTCTTTCGTGCACTAGCATCCGATGCTTTACCAAACAGCTTTTAGCAGAACATTTTGATTCAGTCTTACGACAGTCGTTAAGCTGTGCAGTGGCTGTAGGATCACAGTTTGCGGCGGCGAGCAGTCGCTACCCAGAGAGACGTTGGTGCGATTGGTTGTTGTTGCCGATGCTCCCGTCAACCTCGCTGCGAGAAACATGGCTGCTGAAGCCTACAAGTTGGCGGGAAAAAGCCGCCCGTGACAACGAGTCAAGAATCAACCATCCCGTGAGATGAACCAAGAGAGAAAGCCCAAGTTCAATCGCGAACTGTTTCTCCCCCGTCAACTAAATCCGTCCTTTTCAGGACGACCAAATTAGTTTGCCAACTGGAGAGTTCGTTTGGATGAATTTTTCTCTTGTGCTGTTTGAAATTTCCATTACCGCGCCCCGGCTGAACATGGCATTGCTTTAAACGCCGCGTCCCGGAGTAAATAGCAAAGCGTGTTGAACAACCAATGAACCAACAGATCCATAACTATCTTCTACGCGTTAGAGATAGTGGCCCTCTCAACCATCGTAGAAAATACAGCCGGGGCCGTATCATAAGCCACCAAATGCTTTCTAGAGAGTGTACAATAGAATTGTCATGGCCCTTTTCAGGACTGACTTAAATCAATTAGCGGATGGCCCTGACGTGTATGGGAATTAGATTGCTGCGTAGTCCTACGTCACCTTTGCGCACAACCCCATTGGGCTGTACCTTGTAGTTTTTGATTTCCTTGAGAAATCAAGATTGATTTTTGTTTTCAATTTAAGCTGCGCACATAAACTTGGCTTGAAGGAAATTTAAAGATAAAATTTTGTCTCTGACAAGTTTATGCAGTACAAGAAATAGATCGCCTTCAAAAAGGGCATGTGCAATGCATGGTGCAGCACCGTTGTCAAATATATGGACTCCTCGGTATGGAATTTTTGAGGGCTGATTTGCTACGACAGCTACATCCTGTTCATTTGAGATCGGTGTCATTAGTTCTCCGAGCATTGCATAGTCGCTCTGGAATGTACTATGTTCAACGTAGCATGTTCTACAGAAAAATGAACTCCTGGAAAAGTTTCTGTCAAGCCAGAGAGTTGACGAGCTCCCAAGTTATCACCCATGGTAGTGAATACTGATCCAAAAATCCGTTCTTCTGTGCCTCCTCCGTTTATCAATATTCCGGTTTTTTCTAGTTCTTTGATATCTTCAACCACTTGTCGAAAAATAGCCTGTGGGCCACAGGAAAAGTCTTTTGTTTTACATACTAAAATCAGCTGAACATTGTCCTTAAGACACCGTTGGTGAGGATCGAGGTTCCCCAAAATCATGTACACACAAAGTACCTTATGGCGACCTACTGCACTTCCCAAGCCATTTGCCACCACTTCAAGCGCGTCTTAATAGAAAAATATATTCACTATCTTCTTGGAGAAAAAATTGCTGTTCTTAAATTTCATTCCATCAAAGTAATCACTGAAACACCCGGCAACTTCTTGTTTTTCGCGAAAAAATGCGGAATATAATCTGTTTATCATTATGCGGAACTAAAAAAACTCACATTTAGGATAATCCATTAATGCAAAACCAAAATAAAATATTGACCACATCTTACGGATTAAACCAATACGCGTAAAAATTACATGCATAAGTTTGTTTATAAATTATCCTCTTTTCTTTTTTTTTTCCTTCTTGCTCACTTGGTACGAAAATTTATATGGAACTGACAGCTGATCGCTGTTTTACAAATTGTCTGTTGTCGTCACTCTTCTTTGTCGCCTCGATGTTGCGGGAGGAGTGGCATTATATAGTATGTCAGAACATCGAGTCAAAAGCTTGGGGGGGGGAGCCAAAGGCGTCAACATATTTGTAACATGCTAGCAGATGTTACTCCTGTGCCACCTCAGAGCACCTTTGCCTTACAGTGAAAACCCATATCCATATATCATTGCACGATAGAGTCATCAATGCAGTTTTGACAGTTGCAGGGAGCTTGTTTACGTGGACTTAGAATATTTTCGGTTAGATCGGTTTGAGATTGTGTGCTCTAAATTTATTACGATTGAACTGAAACAGCTGGAAAACAGACGCCAGTGCTTATTTTTACATTATTTCCTAAATCTAATTGTACAGAATCAGGAAAAAAGCCAATGAAAAATTTCTTTTGAGCGGTTCGAATACTTCAACACCTTGTAAACAAGCTCCCTGAACTGTCAAAAAAGTGAGGTTAATACATTCGGTGCAATGATCTATAGACGAATGCACGAATAATATCTCGCCCAACTTTGCAAATAGACCAATGTTTGATCGATTCCTTTGATCGACTATATCTTCATATTCCCATCGAATTTTAATTGCGCACAGCCCTTTCATTTTAACTTGTACCAAATTCGTTTTAGATTCAGTTCCAACCTGGTGAATGAGCCGAGCGGGAAGGCACTGTCACTTTTTTTAATGAACGGTTGAATCCGGAGCACCCACTCGCGCACAAGAATGTGATATACATTTTCTTTGAATGAGTTACACTAATGTCCTTATAATCCTCGATAATAAAGTTAGTTATATTTATAAACTCTGGAGGTCTTGCGTTGATCTTATCAATTAACTTATATACTTATGAAAAAAAAGCTCTTCCGATATTTTTCATTAGTTTTGTTTGGCATTTAACACTGAAATTAATTCTTAACTACACTTGCCAAAATCCAAACTGGCACCGTCCTATACTAACGTCGCGGACTCAACGGGCAGCGTAACGATGCTGCTTTTAGAACTTAAAAATACCGAATCCCCTGTTATTTTTCCAACTTGCGCTATGTTCTTCAAAAACAACCCTCTCGCCAAAACGCGGGTTCTGGTCACTCATTCTCATCGCGACCTATGGACTTTTCGGTCGATGCCCGAATTTTTGCGGAATCCAACTAAAATTCTACCGCGACCATGAGGAATGTTTTTTTTTTGAACTCTTTATTTGTTCCAAATTTATTCATATTTACATTTCATGTTAATCTAGGTGCTCCAGCTACTACCGTAACGTATCAACCTTATTTGTTAAAATATGTACCTAATTTTGTTTACATTGTTCATGCCTTAGCAGTTCAGTATTTTAAACAGGTTTTTATTCCTGTGTGTCAGTATAACAATAATAATCTTAAAACTAAAAACAAACTAAAATTAATCTTAACTAACCATAAAGGGAATTAATCATTGCAATAGAAGATTAATTATTAATTATTTTGTTGGACATTTGTTCTAAAGTCTCAACATTCGGAAATTCTATGTACTTCGTTAGTACTGTACCAATAAGGCAGCTTCAAAATCATCTTCAGAACTTTGTTCTGAATCCTTTGAAGTATTTTTTTTTTCCTGGTATCACAACAACTAGACCATATTGGAACAGCATAAAGCATGGCCGGTCTAAAAAATTGTTTAAATATTAGTAGTTTGTTCTTCAGACAAAGTTTGGATTTTCTGTTTGTAAGAGGATATAATCATTTGATATATTTATTACATTTGGCTTGAATGCCTTCAATGTGATTTTTAAAATTTAATTTCTGATCAAGTAATAGACCAAGGTATTTCACTTCGCTTGACCAGGAAATCTGAACACCGCTCATAGTAACGATGTGACTACTACTAGGTTTCAAAAAAGAAGCTCTAGGTTTATGTGGGAATATTATTAGTTGAGTTTTGGAAGCGTTGGGAGAAATCTTCCATTTCTGTAAATAAGAAGAGAAAATGTCCAAACTTTTCTGCAGTCTCCTGCAAATGACACGAAGACTTCTTCCTTTAGCGGAAATGCCTGTGTCATCGGCAAACAAGGATTTCTGACAACCCTGAGGCAAATCAGGGAGGTCGGAAGTAACAATGTTATATAGCATCGGCCCAAGAATGCTACCCTGAGGAACTCCAGCTCTAACAGGTAGTTGATCAGATTTGGAATTCTGATAATTTAATTGCAGAGTTCTGTCAGTTAAATAATTTTGAATTAATTTTATAATATAGAGCGGAAAATTAAAGTTTTTCAATTTAGCATTCAAACCTTTATGCCAAACACTGTCGAATGCTCTTATGTCTAGAAGAGCAACTCCAGTTGAGCAGCCTTCAGATTTGTTCGAACGAATTAAATATTAGTAACTCTCAAAAGTTGATGAGTAGTTGAATGGCCATGGCGAAATCCAAATTGCTCATCTGCAAAAATTGAGTTTGTATTGATGTGAAGCATCATTCTATTCAAAATTAGCTTTTCAAAAAGTTTACTGATTGAAGGAAGTAAACTTATTGGTCTGTAGCTAGAAGTTTCAGCTGGATCTTTCTCGGGCTTCAAAATTGGAACAACTTTGGCATTTTTCCATTTTTCAGTAAAGTATGCCAAAATGAAAACATTTATTAAATAATTTTACCATGAAAGACAAGGTACTCACTGGGAGTTTTTTGATGAGTATATAGAAAATTCCATCATCACCTGGAGCCTTCATATTTTTGAACTTTTTAGTTATAGTTTTTACTTCATCCAAATCAGTACACCAGGATTCATCAAAAATATTTTCCCATGAGGAAATATTCAGATAATCTAGAGCAACCGGATTCTCAATAGGACTAGTAAGACCCAAACTGAAATTATGGGAACTCTCAAACTGCTTAGCAAGTTTTTGAGCTTTTTCCACATTTGTTAACAATATTTTATCACCTTCTTTGAGCGCTGGAATAGGCTTTTGAGGTTTTTTCAAAATTTTTGAGAGTTTCCAAAAAGGTTTGGAACTCGGCTCTAATTTTGACACATTATTTTCAAATTGTTTGTTCCTCAGGGCAGAGAAGCGTTTTTTAATTTGTTTTTGCAATACTCGCCAGATAACTTTCATAGCGGGATCGCGTGTTCTTTGATATTGTCTTCTACGGATATTTTTCAGACGGATCAAAAGCTGAAGATCGTCGTCTATTATAATTGCATTGAACTTTACCTCGCATTTTGGAACTGAGACAGCTCTTGCTTCAACTATGGAAGTAGTCAGAGATTCAAGAACATTATCGATACCATTTTTAGTTTCCAAAGGAATATTAGGATCAAAGTTATATTCCATGAATGTTTGATATTGGTTATAATATATACAAAAAACCGTTCATTTCCTATTTGCAATCTGAGCAAGGTGTTTAAAAGGGCACTGTAATTTATTTTTAGAATTTGTACTTGGTACTCATTTGAATGTCCTTGATGTGGAAAACAATAACTTTTTTTTAAACTTAATTGTTTATTTATAAGGCTCAAGTCCCATAGGCATAACGGAGCCGAGTTCTTTTTCATTTTTACAACGATAATAACTTACTTACTAGGTTAGTTTTGGAAAGCCGGAAAACTCGCGGCTTGGTCGAGGTTAGGGATTACAATGATTCGGGAAGGAATGGGGAAGTAGGAATCTTAACGTTGGCTTTCAACAGAAGATTGGCTATATTGATGCTGTATGTCTGGCGTAGATGTTGCATTGCGTTAAGCTGTAACGGTACAATAGAAGCGGTATTACGGGGGAGGGGGCGAGGTGGACATGCTAAAGCGACAGCTAAGAGAGGATCAAACGAATACATCTATTTGTTTCAAGAACTTGTAAATTAGCCCCATATAGTCCAAGTCCAGCTTACCCACGTCTCTGATATCTTCCTTCTCTGGTTTCTCACGGGCCCGTAGGGATGCGCAAAGATCAGATCTGGCAATTTCGTAATCGAGGCAATGCCAAACAACTTGGTTGATGTCCTGATAACCTGCACCACAGCCGCATTGATTGGTGTCTGAGAGACCTATTCGATAGAAATGAGAACCTAACGAGTAGTGATTGGACATTAGACGACACATTACCTTGATAAAATCCCGGCTAATATCCAACCCTCTGAACCACGATTTTTTCGATACCTGTGGGAGAATGGAATGTAACCATCTGCCCAAATCCCTTACATCCCATTTTTGTTGCCAGCTGATCAAGGCCTGTTGACGGAAAATAGCAAAAAATTCGTTGAAGACAATTTGTCAATCATATATATCGCCTGCCATAGCGCCCACGGCAAGTGAGTCCGCTTTATCACCTGGAATAGAGCAATGAGAAGGGACCCAAACCAAGGTGATGGTGTAGGAATTGTTTGATAGGGCACTCAAAAAGAGATCGTATTTCGCTAACGAAATACGGTGAGTGCCTTGCCGGCCTCATTGAACGAATAGCCTGAAGTGAGCTGAGACTATCCGTAAAAATGAAAAATTGATCAGAGGGAAGAGAGGCAATTCGCTCTAATGCATAGTGTATAGCCACCAATTTTGCGACGTTTACGGAGCAAGGATTTTGAAGTTTGAAGGAGGCGCTATGAATTTCGTTAAAAACACCAAATGCAGTGGAATCATTTGTTTTTGACCCGTCGGTGTAAAACATTCTGTCACTTCTGATATGGCCAAACTTGCTTGCAAAAATTGATGGAATGTACTCCGAACGGAGTGGAACTGGTATTCCACGAGCTTTTTGCTTCATGGTTGTATCAAAAACTACAGTAGAACTAGAGAAGTCTTGGGAGTAATCACGATTAGGAACATTCGAAGAAGGGCTCACCTCCAGAGTCATGTACCAATGGTACAGTGTCATGAACTTAGTTTGAGGATTTCGTTCGATTAGCTTTTCAAAATTTTCAATTACCAATGGATTTAGCACCTCACAGCGGATGAGGAACCGGAACGATAGCTCCACAAAACGATCTGATAAAGGAAGAACTCCTGCTAATACCTCCAAACTCAAAGTATGAGTTGAGTTCATGCAGCCTAACGCGATACGAAGACAACGGTACTGGATTCGCTGCAGCTTCAGAATATGAGATTTCGCGGCGGATTGAAAACAGAAGCTACCGTACTCGAGAACCGACAGAATCGTTGTACGATACAGCTTTATCAGATCTTCCGGGTGGGCTCCCCACCATGTTCCGGTGATAGTACGCCTGAAGTTTATTCGCTGCTGGCATTTCTGATGCAGATACTTAATGTGCTTTCCCCAGGTGCATTTAGAATCGAACCAAACCCCTAGGTATTTATAAGACAAACTTTGAGTTATTATTTTACCCATGAGTTGAAGTGGTATCTGTGCTGGATCACGCTTCCTAGAAAAAACAACTAACTCTGTTTTCTCCGGGAAGAATTCGATACCCAGCTTTACAGTCCACCCAAGTAACCACAAGCATTATATTTTTTTTTTTTTTGTCTTGATTATCGAGATTTTCAGCCTTGGGCTGGTTCATCTCCCGTCGTAGTTACTCAAATTCCCTTTTTGGGTATATTCGTAACTTGTTCGGAGGTGAGATTCGAACTCGTGACTTTGGCGTGAGAGGTATGGATGTTAACCACTACGCCGGGGTCGCCCCCCACAAGCATTATATTATTGCTCTTATTCAACACAAAAATCAACATCATTAATGCGGAATCGCATCAATTCAACAGTTGTCAAGTAATGAAGCGTTAGATTAGCTTTAAGAATGTTATGATGCATTACCAATGCAATGATGCATTACCAATGCAATAATGAAACATTAGCAATGTATTATGGCATTACAAAAGATATAGCATTAGTTCGAACTTAGTGGGGCCCTTTTCAGCTTTAACCCAACTTCAATGATGCACTAGACGTAATGCATATGCCCTATATATGCAAGCTATTATAGCCTCGTGGTTACTAGGGCAGGTAGACAAATTGTCTAGGGTATCCTGCAACGGTCCCTGCAGGTTGTTCGCCCCTGGTCCTACAAATAAAAAAACGGCGTCATCCGCAAGCTGTCTTAGCGTGCAATTTTCCATGAGGCAGCTATCGATGTCTCTAACATAAAAATTATAAAAAAGGGGGCTTAAACAAGAGCCCTGGGGGAGACCCTTGTAGCTAATTCGTGAAGTTGTCGAAGACCCATGAGAAAAGCTCATATGTTTCTCAGACAATAAATTGTACATGTAGTTGTTTAATAATGGTGAAAGGCCACACTCGTGGAATTTTTCTGAAAGGACGTCTACACAAACTGATTCAAAAACCCCCTTAATGTCCATGAAAACTGAACCCATTTGCTCAGTTTGAGCATAAGCCAGCTGTTTTTCTGTTGAGAGCAGCGCAAGACAATCGCTCGTTCTTTTGCCTCTGCGGAAACCAAATTGTGTATGAGATAGAAAACCATTAGATTCAATCCATTTGTCGAGCCGATGGAGAATCATCTTCTCTAGCAGCTTCCGTATACACGACAACATCGCAATTGGACGATAAGAGTTGTAATCCGACGCGGCTTTCCCAGGTTTTTGAATAGCTATAACTCTAACCTGCCTCCATTCATCCGGAACAATATTGCTTTCAAGGAACTGATTAAATAATTTTAGCAAGCGCCTCGTTACGACGCCTGGGAGGTTTTTCAACAAGTTAAACTTGATTGTATCCATTCCTGGTGCAGAATTGTTGCATGACAGAAGAGCAAGTGAGAATTCGAGCGTAGAAAAGGGCGCATCCATTTCATTACGATCGGTTTGAGTATCGCGAGCAATTCGTTGCACCGGAACCGAATCTGGGCACACTTTCTTGGCGATCGCGTAGACCCACCGGGAAGAGCTTTCCTTGTCTTCATTCACCGACGACGCATTTCGCATTCTTCTTCCGACGGTCCAAAGAGTTCTCATCGACGTTTCACGCGATAGCCCTTCGACGAAGTGACGCCAATATCCGCGTTTCTTGGCCTTGGCGAGGCTCTTAAACTTACGCTCAAGAGCAATGTACCGCTCGTAGTTATCTCGCGAACCGCGCTTCCGATATGCGTTAAACGCGACTGATTTTTCACGGTAGACCCCAGTACATACGTCATCCCTCCACGGAGTGGGAGAACGTCGGCGAATTGTTGATCCTGGTACCGGTCTGCGCTGTGCGTCGATCGCACATTTGAGGATTAACCCGGATAAAAACCGATACTCTTCCAACGGAGGAAGGATTTCGTGAGGTCGTACGCAATGTCGATCGAGCGAAATTGACACGAACCATTGGTAATTGAAATTTTGATAGCCAGGTGATCACTACCATGGGGATCTTGAATCACTTTCCACGTGCAATCCAATGATAATGAATTCGAACAGATTGAGAGGTCTTATTTGCTTCCAGGGTTTGGATGTGGAGCCACGCGTGTTACTTCCCCAGTATTCAAAATAGTCAAGTTGAAGTAGTCCATGAGATCTAGTATCAATGCAGAACGGTTGTCGTCGTACGCTGACCCCCAGGCTGTACCGTGAGAATTAAAATCTCCTAAGATCAACCGTGGCTCTGGCATTGCGAGGCAAATAGTTGAAAGGTCCCTGCGGGATATTGCCGTATTCGGCGGTAGGTATATGCTGGCTATACTAAAACTTTTGCCTCGAATAGTCACTTGGCATGCAACTACTTAAAGGCCTGTCATCGAGGGGAGATCAATTCTGTAAAAAGAGTGGAGCTTATTAATCCCCAACAGCACCCCTCCATATGAGTCCCCTCAATCCTGCCGAATAATGTTAAAATCGTGGAAAGATAAATCTTTATCAGAAGAGGGCCATGTTCCACAGAGAGCTTACGACACAATACGATTTGTGAACTAAAAACTTAAAAGCGTCCAATTTTTTTAGAATACTTCTTCTATTCCATTGTTGTGCTTCGATCATATCCCCGACCTCATTGGATAAATTATCCATCTAAAGATATGATCGAATCAAGAAGAGGCTTTTTTGAAGACAGTTTCTTTATGAGAGGTTTTACAAATGTAAGGATCATGTTGATGAGGTTTCTCGTTGTTAGTGAGACCTCGAAAATGATGAAGATGAATTCACAATCCCAGAAAGAGACATTTTTTCGGAGTCTTCGACTTGACACGGTCGAGATTCCGGATGTCTTGGTAGTTGGCGTCCTGAGCAAAAAACTGGAACAACTGGGGTTCTAGATGTTCCCGGAAGTGGCGGAAAGTCACTATCCAGTGGTTTAAAACCTGGAGGAGAAACTTTTTTTGTATTGCCACCACTCCTTGGATTGTTCAGAGGAAGGTGGAGAGCCTGTTCTATGGTCAGCGCGTTTTGAGATGCTGATGGTGTCGTTGACGTCTTGCTTTCTCTTCGCTCCCGTCTGAACAACAGAGTACTCCTCAGCATCCTCAAAGTCTGAGCCATGATCATCAATGGGCAGGGAAGAAAAGATATTGTTGTCAGGTTGGGCTGGTGGAATAGCGGCCGGTGCGATCTTTTTAAGTATCTCTGCATAAGAGCGCTTCGACCGCTGCTGCAACGAACAAATTTGATGTTTCTCCCGCTCTACATACTTCGGGCATGCAGAGAGATCATGTGGAGCTTCCCCACAGCATAAACACTTGGGGTCCGTACTGCAGGGACCCTCCACATGTTGCTCACCGCATTTGCCGCATCGTGCTTTGTTACAACAGTAAGGTGCAGTGTGACCAAACTGCTGGCACTTATCACAGTGCATGACCGTTGGTATATAGAGGCGAACAGGTAACCAAAGCTTCCCCAACACGAGGAAATTCGGAAGGGCAGCTCCAGAGAAGATCACACGAAACGAATTTGAAGGCCTTTTTTTGCCGTCGGGTGACACATGGTTCTTTTGCCTGACATCAAGAACCGGAACTGATGGAACGGCACGATTTTTAAACCCACCAGTTCCATGAGTCTTGATGTCAGCGCACGTCAAAAACGGTTCGGTGATCACTCCGGCTATTTCAACTTCGTGCGAGGGAAGATACACATGGTATTCTAACGAAAAGGGCTCTGAGGCAACAATCCTGTTAGCTTCTTCACGATCACTTAGAGCGATGCGAAGCTTACTGCGACTGGGAGAGGTTATTTCCTGAGTGCTCCGAAACGACTTTGCCAGATCTTTTTCAATTTGGAATTTATTCAACGGTTTACTCTTGGGCCGAAAAAAAAACCAGAAAAGGACCTTTAGATCCGGTTGGATAAGCTTTCCGGCAGGGAAGCTCGGAGGAGGATGTACCAGAAGTTGCTTCTGTTGAATTCGGCTCCGAAGCTTTTTCTGTCTCCATTAAGGAAAAATTAGGAAAAGGTTGTAGAATAGGAGGAATATCATCATCAGAGCAATCTAACTCCTCCGAACCCCGGCTCGGATTATTTTCATCCATCGTGGGGACTTAGAACGCCCACGAGGAGAATAAAACAATTGTGTTCAGTTCAATATAAGAAAACAATAAAATAGAGAACATAATATAATATAAAAATATAGGACACAATAAATTTTTTCGTAATTGATAGGTGGGTTAGTTATTTATTTTATTGCCGCGATTAAATTCACCTAAAACATGCTCAAAAAAAATCCACATACACACATCCACAATCCTATCACAGAGAGAAAAAAAAACAATTAAAAAATAAAGAAAAATGAGATTATATCCACTTATAGGTGGATTCATCAATAATTTGGAAAAAAGAGAGGGAAAATTACAAACCAACAAAAAATAATAATAATTAAAAAAAATACTTATATAATTCTAAGAAAGGTTTCCTGTTATCCGGGAGGATTAATCAATAATATTCTTCGTCGAAAAAATTTCAAACCAGAAAAATAAACAAAAAAAAAATTATTTATATAAAACAAAGCAATAAATTTTACCGGAAATGTACTTCTGCCTGCAAGGGGGATTATCCTTTATCTTCAGTCAGTAGTGGAGCAAAGTAGAAATCAAAAGAAATGTTTACCTATTGTTACACAATTTGGTATGATGCGGCAGCTACTCGTGTCGGTCTGTAGATAGGCTATTGAAAAGCCTCCGGGTGCGTGTGGAACAAAGCCTTGACCGGCGCGATCGAATGGTGCGGTGATGATGATGATGATGATGATGATGATGACGATGATGATGATGATGATGATGATGTTAGCCGTCGTGGGGGAGAACAAAATTCTTCACACTTTCGGTGTCGATGACGGGTCGCTGGATGGTCCTTTACAAGGCTCGCCTGTAAAGGCCACTTCCTTTGTTCCGAACGTCGCACTGTGGCACTATCAAACCAGCTGTTACACCAGCTTAAGTGCAAAAAAAACCACGATCGTGGAGAAAAAAAACCATACACACTTACTTTAAGCGCACATCAAGCCGACCCAATCTTGATACCCGATCCAGTGCAGCGCCTATTTTTCCGCATAAATGCAGCCCTCAGTGTTTGTGACCTTACAGGTTCGCGTTTTGCTTAGGGAATCATGCGCGCGCGATTATTTTTCTGACCACAGAAAACGAACCCACCGGTAGGTGCATGAGTAGCAAAAAAAAGGGGGAAAAAACAACCCGCCGGTAACAAATAAAATATAAAAACATTCCTCATGGTAGCCGTTGAATTTTAGTTCGATTCTGCAAAAATTCGGGCATCGACCAAAAAGTCCATAGGTCGCGATGAGAATGAGTGACCAGAACCCGCGTTTTGGCGAGAGGGTTGTTTTTGAAGAACATGGCCAGAGAGGGCCCATATTTAAGCGCAAGTTGGAAAAATAACAGGGGATTCGGTATTTTTAAGTTCTAAAAGCAGCATCGTTACGCTGCCCGTTGAGTCCGCGACGTTTGTATAGGACGGTGCCAGTTTGGATTTTGGCAAGTGTAGTTTAGAATTAATTTCAGTGTTAAATGCCAAACAAAACTAAAGAAAAATATCGGAACGGCTTTTTTTCATAAGTTAATTTTAATAAGTTAATTGATTAGATCAACGCAAGACCTCCAGAGTTTATAAATATAACTTTATTATCGAGGATTATAAGGACATAAGTGCAACTCACTCAAAGAAAATATATATCACATTCTTGTGCGCAAGTGGGTGCTCCGGATTCAACCGTTCATTAAAAAAAAGTGACAGTGCCTTCCCGCTCGGCTCGTTCATTTGGCGACAGCGGTGGGATGTCACATAAGAAAAGCGCAAGAAAATTTGAGAGAGGGTGACTATTGTATAACTGAATTATTCTATAAGAACACTTCTGATAATTGTGACATTAAAGTTCTTAAAACAAATCACGCAATTTGGATTGCGACAATGAAACCAAATGTATGGATGTATGTGATTGGGGTAGATCACATTGAATATAACGCATGGCCATAACATTACTAATATTGACATTATGGGAATAGGAAAAATCCAAATTGAATTGGGTATGAAAATAAAAACAGATCAAGTATCTATCTCCTATTTTCATACTGAACACAGCTTAGTATATCAAACAGAATTTTACTTAACTGATTATGAAAAAGAACACGCTGAATATGAAAAAATACCAATGCTGAATGAATCTACACAGTTGTACTCATTTTTTGATAAAAGGCGATTATTTGATATTGGAATTGACGTGAACGAGTTGAAAAATCAACGAATGGTTTTGCAAAATATGCTTTACGCTCCGTTGGAAAATCCTAAGGTTACTACGACAACCATTCCGACTATAGGCGGAGTAGTTGGAATATTCTTTTGTTGTTTTAAAGGAGAAATTTCGTGTTTTACAAGAAAATATCAATTGAATCCTCAGAATCTTATGGGGAAAGTTAAAAATAATAAAGGAAAAAATAAAAAACGGATGAATAAAGTAAACAAAAGAATGACAAAAATGGAAAAAACAAAAAAATAAACAGAACCGAATTACCACAGAAACAGAATCATCAAAGAACGTTGCATGCGATAAAAAGATTGACAATAACATGGAATATGAAGAGGATGAAAAGGTACCTCCTGTGAAACAAGAAACAGTAGTAACTATTGAAGAAGAGCAGATAAACAATTCAAAGATAAAGAAAAATAAATGAATGATAAAATAAGAGAGGTATATTAAATAATGTCAATCACGAGAATATTTTTTCACATTTACATATGTTGAAGAAAAATCAAAATGTATAAAAAAATTTGAATCGACATCCCATCAAACCTCAGCATACTATATAACTAGATTTTGAATATTTGAAATTTGATGATAATTTGTGGAAAGATAATGTAAACAAAAGGAATACGGAAAAAAAGTTCTTCTATTGTTGGAATGATTATGCAATTTTTATAACTGTTCTTCTTATTTCGTTTTAGTTTTCTTTATTACACATATGTTTTCAGAGTACAACCTGCGACAACCTTCCTTACTTGGGCCTTTAAAGGGGGAAAGGAGGACAAATTTGACAATTTTCTTTTCAGCGTACCTATAGACAAGAGGGATGCATCCATACGAATATTTTGAACGCACCTGCTGCTGTGAAACGCCTTTTCTCTGGTCCGTCACGACTCGCCGGGTCACAGTGAATCACAATAGATTGCAAAACGGAATGCAGAAAACTACGTATTCTCCGAAAAACCACGTCCGATGATGCGAGTGAAAATTGACAAGAGTGAAAAAAAAACAAAAGAAAAAAATCGTACAGAATCAGAGTGTAGTTTAAACAAAAAAAAAAAAAAAAAAAAAATATATATATATATATATATATATATATATATATATATATATATATATATATATATATATATATATATATATATATATATATATATATATATATATATATATATATATATATATATATATATATATATATATATATATATATATATATATATATATATATATATATATATATATATATATATATATATATATATATATATATATATATATATATAAGAAAATAACGGAGTAACGGATCGTGTTCGAAAACAAAAAAGGAACAAAAAAAAGATGAAAAAAACGTTGTTGATATGTTTTAAAGTTTAGATTGATATATATAAGTATTTATAAATATAATCAAAAGCAGGAGAAGAGGAACGCAAAGGTTTGAAACGAAGAAAATATTGAAAAAATACTATTAAATCACAAAAAAGAAGAAGAAGAAAAAAAAAAGAAGAAAACATATCTGCAAAGAACAAAATATACATCTGCGCTGACAGGGTTGAGGTTCTTTCGAGAAAACAGAAAACAAAAATAAAGAAGATTGTTAATGAAAAGGGTTGTGGAGGTTTAGGCTTTTTCCCGAGGTAACACTGTTAAACGACGATGACACTCTACACACCGAGCAAGGTGATTAAAGAAACCACTGAACAACAAAGTTTAGGACCTTGAAGAGGAAGACACAGCAAGTCAATGGGCAGGATTTTAAGGCCGATGGTGTTGGTGGTACTACCATGACGAAAGGAGCGGACGGCCATTGGGAAGGATAATCTAACGGTAAACGAAAGGAAGAAGCGGAAGTGAACGATGAGAACGCTAATGAACGCTAAACAAATAAACAGAAACTAGGTAGGGGTCAGCCAGTAATCCCATGACCTGAGAATACATAATGTCAAAGTTAAACAAAGATGACACTTGCTCATGTAGAGCATATCACAGTCAGGGGCAGGCTTGCCGTCTTTTGAACTGTTTTAATTAAAAAGTTAAGTGATTGAAGACACATCAAAAGTCCTCTAGACTATCATAAGAGTATATATATTTTATTCAAACTAGAGACATGTTAAACGTCTCTTGAGGCGGTATAACAGCGATAACAGCTATGGGACGAAGACATGTCTCCGGTTCCTCAAAAAACAAGAGAAGGGATTTAAGTTCAACTATAAATCCTCTAGTCAGAGATAAGTCAAACATCTCACAACTAAGAAACAGTATCGCAAGAAACGGAAGTTTCCTCCTGAGCAAGGAATTCTGCGAGACGAATGTGGCCGGACAGACGGATAATCGGAACCGCGTGATGGAAAAGACCCGGAAAATGGAAGTAAACTGGACAGATGACGAATGACGATCGCTGCTACCATACTGAAAGTCCAAGAGCCCCTGCCCAACGACTGGTCGAAAACGACGACGAAATATAGTAAAAAATTGAAGATGGGCGTGGATGGAGATGACCAATCAAGGATGCGGCAAGGTTGGAGAATACCTCGGGGGTGCAGGATCACACAGTTAGAGCAGGGAACACCTTCCGTTCGATTTTATGGCAACTTTTCTAGTAACCCTAAAAACTCAATTTGAGGGGGGTATTGCAGCGCCTATTTTTCCGCATAAATGCAGCCCTCAGTGTTTGTGACCCTTACAGGTTCGCGTTTTGCTTAGGGAATCATGCGCGCGCGATTATTTTTCTGACCACAGAAAACGAACCCACCGGTAGGTGCATGAGTAGCAAAAAAAAGGGGAAAAAAACAACCCGCCGGTAACAAATAAAATATGAAAACATTCCTCATTTTATTATTCCTCAGCTGTTGACAACGGTCATCGAGGAGGAAATCCAACATTTGTACCGGAGGGTACGAACAATGCCCAACCGTCAGATTTTCCACTGCTATCTGCTGTTAAAAATGTCAGCGAAGTACAAATGTACCCGTTAGTACAAACAGAGCACGAGCTTTCAATGCTCAATTCTTACCTACTTGTAGCAATGTACAGCTAGGTAATGGAGCTTCCTACGCTGCCGTTACAGCCGGTAGAAACCAAAATTCTACCAGAAATGTTGAAGATTTTGACTTAAACGCTCCAAAAATGAATTTTTTACAGAAATCATTAATCAATATGATTAATGGAATGTTAAATACAAACTCCATGCTTGATGCAATTCAAACTGGTATAAAATTTGCAAACAATATTGTCATGACCCTGAAATTCAGCAATGGGTATTAAGATACTGAATATTTTAAATTGGAATGCTCGATCTCTTAAAAATAATGAAGACGAGCTGTTTAACTTTTTACGAGTTCATAACGTGCATATTGCCGTTGTAACTGAAACTTTTCTTAAACCATGTGATAACATAAAAAGGGATCCTAATTATTTCGTACACCGCAATGATCGTCTTGATAGTCCAGGTGGTGGCGTTGCCAGAATTGTTCATAGGCGTATCAAACATCAAATTCTTTCTTCATTTGATATCAAAGTTTTTGAAACTTTGGGGGTTTCTGTTGAAACAAAATTTGGTCAACTTACACTATTAGCTGCCTATTTACCATTCCAATGCGTAGGTCAGCAAAAGAATCTTCTCAAGGGTGACCTACCGAAGCTTACCCGTAATAGGTCAAAATTCTTCATTATTGGTGATTTTAAGGCAAAACACCGTTCGTGGAATAATGCTCAAAGCAATTCCAATGGTAATATACTATTTGATAATTTTTCTGCGGGTTATTACACTATCCAATATCCAAACAGCCCAACTTGCTTTTCTTCTGCAAGAAATCCCTCAACTATTGATTTGGTCTTAACTGATTCATGTCAACTTTGTAGCCAATTGGTTACCCATGCTGACTTCGGTTCGGATCACCTTCCAGTAACTTTTGAAATATCTCAAGAAGAAGGTTCTACTTTCAATTATAATCAGTTTTTCACGCCATTCATTGATGTTAAGAAAGAGAACATCTATTCCAGCGAGTTCACAGACATTTTTAAACCACTAGAAAGTGTTATAACATGTGCAGGAACAAAATCCATTAAATTCATATCAAAATTCACTAAGCAAGGTTCTTTATATGATCAGGAACATTTACGAAATCAAGGGCATGATTTTGCTCGATGATAACGATATCATTTTGTTGTGTTATTATTTTACATCAACTACCTTTGCAGTCATTTTTGATCGAACGAGTTCACAGGATAAAGATTGTTATAAACATAAAAAAGTTTGATTCTAAGCCAATCAATATTCACCATGTTAATGATCATATGTACTTAAGAATTTGTAACTTTGTAAGCATCAACACTATAATTGAGAATACGGTTAAGAAACTGTAAATCGGACAAATAAAATAAAATATTTTTCTAGAGTGTGCTATTTTTAAAACAGAAAGAAAACATATTGACAGAAAAAAAATGCAATGTTATAAACTGTATGATAAAAATAACTATTGTAGATTATTTTGGGTGAAAGGTTAATATAGTTGGTTAAAGTGCTGAACTGTCAAAATCATCAACCAATGTTTAAGTGTTTTGAACAATAATATAGTTGAGTCAACAATATTTATTATTCAACTGATCTATACATGTATCATTTATTCAACCACTCGGTATAGTTATTGTAACCATAATATATTTAAGATGGACTATTTTTTGAGTCATCTCCAAATCAATAGAAAAATATAGTTGTTTTGAACGAAAATATCATAAAGTTTACCATGGTTTCTCCGTGTAAGCAAGGCTTTAAGGTGTCTCTTTAAAAATCAATTATCTTGCTCTAACCTGTTTATTTCAAAGTTCTCAGTTAAGTTGTCTTACCTTTGCTTTTAGAACATCAAAATACACATTTTATTATGGTTGTAGCTTGCGTTTGCCAAACAAAAGTTAATATCGTTTTTGAAGAATCCTGTTTTTTTTTTTCAAATTTCGATGTTTCTGATCGGCTGACAGAAATATTGTTTCTTAACGGCATTCCGCAGAGTTTTCATTATATTATGTCATATTGCCCTTTGCGCCACTTCGGTGGTTTGTTTAATTTGGTTCGCGTTTGCGGCGTACTATTCTTTGGATCATAAAGAAGTGTACGCCATAGACACCAACAAGAATTAACAAAAAAAACTGAAGTAGCGCGAAGGATGACGCTGAAATTACAGTTAAATTTTCGGCGCAAAGAGCAATATCTTAAAGCTGGGGATAGGTACTTGTTTTAAGTTAAGTAGAACATTTGAAAAGGGTGTATTTTTATTAAAAAAAAAAAAAGTCATTTGAAGCTTCCGGACGATACAAAATGTCGCCAACTTTTTTTATGTCAAAAGTTTCATAAATCCATTCACAGTTTTCAAAATTGAGATGCTCCATTTAGGGTTACACTGTAAATGTGTTAGCAATAATCATTTTATTTTTCTTGTCTACTATTTATTGCTCAGTAATTACCTCAGTAATTCTTTATAATTGTCAATCAACTGACTTGTTCTTGTTTGATTTTTAGGACCACCGAACATCAGAATTGAAGAACTAGTATTCGCTCATCCATGCAGTTATATTGAAAATACAACCGACCCAGATGGTACCGGCATTGTATTTCAGCAACAGGTTTAATCCAAATGCTGTGACATTAATTTCCAACCCTCAAGAAGGTTCGTCAACGGCAGACCCCATAGCTATGCAAATGTTGACCGACATGGCACAATTAAACATATAGCATTCCGAAGACTACAGTGTGGAATTGGAAATCAACTTGATACCAGAGATTAAAACTATTACAAACCCTTCCCAAACCTAACGATTCGCAAATAATGGCGATACTCAAAATGAAAACCGTTCACCGAATACATCAGAGAAACACAGTTTGCACGAGCTACCTGGATATCAGAAAACATGTAAGAAGAATGCAACAAGTGCGATAAGATTCCGTTCATTCGAAGTCAATTGGACAAAAATAAGCGATAATCTGTTAACCCGATTGAATATTCTTCAAGAACACAGGCTTCGGAATCCAAATACCGCCGTTCCAATTTCGCTACGTTTCAAGAAGAATGAAATGAATAGCCTGGTGAACGCTGAGGTTGACCAATTGAGAACTATAGATACAAACATCAGAGCCGATACAATGGAGACAGTTTGCAAGGCAATTTTGCAAAAGTATCCGTGTCTTGAATTACTGGATGATGATGGATTTAGCGGCGGCTTGAGCCATGTCACAATCAAACACAAGATGATAAATAGAAATACTTATCTTAATCGGTTGAATAATTCAACAGAGAAAACGCTCCCGTTGATTCAAAGGCCTCGAAACCGTAGGGCAGGAACTATTCAGGAGTATTGGAAGGTATCATCAGATCGATGTTCGAAGGAAATATTTTCAAAACTCCTTCGGGATGAGCCATCACTGTTAACCGAAGAGTTTTTGAATGAGTCGCAAGGATTCGTTAGATCTCGACTTGATCAGAACAAGGATACCATTTTAAACAAGCAACGAGTATTGAAATTGAGACGCTGCGGACATATTTCACCTTGAAGAGACCAAAAATTATCGACTTCGCAGGTACTCAAAAAGCGGTTAAGCTGCAACAGATAAGCACAGACTATGAAATCTTCGAATTCCTGGCAAAATCTGCAGGAGAAGTTTTAAGTGATCTTGTTTTGAAGAAAGAGGTAACGTGTACTTTTTATTATTATTAGTTGTTTTCGCTTTGAACATAAGTATCTACTATTTTACAGATCGGTACCGGAATTGATGACATTCGTGAAGAATCGCATGGACCTGTTATAATTGGCACAGGTAATGTATTAGTATTCTACCAGAAGACGCATAACTGTCCCACTGCCAGAAGACGCATAATTGTCCCATGTGCGATGGAGTTGAGACAAATATAGTTCCACCGGCAGTTCGGTTTAGCTACTTATAATGCAGGAAGGCTAACTTACCTCATAGTCAGTGATGCACATAAACTATGAAAGTTGTTTTCGTTCAAAATTGAAAGCTTGTTCATGAAAGTTACGTTCTTGTTTCGCTTAAAAAATAAGTATTTAGTTGTGAACACAACTTCATAAATAATTTTCGGCTTTGAAGCAAAACAACGCTCGGGGATTTTTCGAAAATAGTTCTTCCTTCCTTTCACCACTGAAATTGGAATAAATAGACTATGTTTACATTACCCGAAATGTCAAATTAATATAAAATGCTTGTTGTTAGTGGTTATTACGGTTTAACTCATTGTAATTGAAGAGTATTCAACTCAACGCATAGTCTATTTATCTGCACTATTTAAAGCCTAAGTAGTTGAGGAAATCCACAAGAAACTAAAACGGATTATTATTTAACCACTTAATACAATATTTCATTTTAACTTTTCAGACATCGGAAATGGATCCTGGATGTTCTACGTATTTGTTGATCATACTCGACTTATTGAAGGTACATCAGATTTCCTTTGGGCCATAGAAGATCGCATGTGCGTCCAATACGTACACAACTTTATGCACATGAAAAGCACAGAAAAGTTTTTTTTTCTTGTCTTGATTATAGAGATTTTCAGCCTCGGGCTGGTTCATCTCCCGTCGTAGTCACTCAAAGACAGAAAAGTTTTTAGAGCTGATTCAGGAGTATTTTTTGAAAATATTTCCAACAAGGGGATCAAAATCGAGTGCTACCAGAATTGGAAAGCAACAAAGGATCGTAAAGAAGGTAATCACTTTACTATCGAGCCATGGATTGTCTGTAGAAGATAATTAACCTTATATGATATGTAAAACACGTTGTTTATGTCTAATTGACCTTAGCAATGCAATGTTTTTTTTATTTTTCATTTACATTTACCCGATTTAATAATAAAATAAAATTCAAGTAAAACAAAACAGCATATCTTTTATTTATATAATGACTTCTGAAAGTAACAGCCCAAAGCAGATTTTGCAACACAATTTCAATTTGGCCGTAAAGATGCGTGAAAATTCCATTAGATTTGAATTTTACAGCTCGTATAAAATACATGTGATTTCAATTTTACAGAACGTTTAAAATTACATTCTGATGAAATGAAAAGAGCGTAAATTTCAAATCACATATAAAAATGCGTTATCAGTCATGTAGTCCATATGTTACATCTTATCAAACAGAAAGTTACAGGTTTTATTCGAACTGTGTAATTCAAATCATTAAAAATTACATGCCATGTAATTCTAATTCACGTTTCATTATCTACTTTTGCATCAACTTCAGTAATATATGTCATGACCATACATTTACATCAATCAAGCGGTAATAAATTGCCCCATGACTGAATATTGAGTTTTCAAAGACAGAATTTTACATGACTTTGGTGTTGCGTCTTGGAAGTCATTGAGTCTTATTTTTATCGTATTCGGTTTCATACGTCGCGGTTAGTTTGTCTGCATAGGTATCAATAAAATGATATATCATCTGAATCTCGCTTTGGAAACGATTTCTCGGCCCTTGTTGTTGGAAACATTCGAGCGCTTTGGATTTTCAGGTTCTGCATACAGATGGTTCGAAAGCTATTTGTCCGACAGAACTCAACTGACGGCTTTTAATGATTCTGTTTCAAGCCCTGTGGAGAACAGCCTTGGTGTACCACAAGGGAGTGTATTAGGGCCCATTTTATTCATTCTATATATTAATGACATGCGACGAGACTTGCGATTTTGTGATATTAATCTTTTTGCTGATGATACCGTGTTGTTCATTGCAGCTAAAAGCCTTGATGAGGCCGTTTCACATTTGAATGCAGATTTACGTTCTCTAAGTAGATGGTTAAAGTACAAACAGTTGAAATTGAACATAAGTAAAACTAAATTCATGGTAATTTCGCGGAATCGAGTTATCGAAGACGTCTCTGTTAAAATTGATGAGACAATTGATCGCGTACGTGAGATTGAATACCTTGGCGTGATTATTGATGATAGATTAAAATTTGACTCTCACATTGCCGATGTCATCAAGAAAATAGCCAAGAAGTACGGTATTCTCTGCCGATTGAAAAACGATTTAACTATTGCTAGTGAAATACAATTGTACAAATCTATCATCTCTCTTCACATTGAATTTTGCCCTTCCATTTTGTTTTTAGCTAATCAAACACAAATATCGAGATTACACCGTTTGCAAAATAAGATAATGCGTTTGATCTTGAGATGCAATAGGTTCACTTCCTCCTCTTTTTTGTTAGATGCCTTACAGTGGCTATCGGTGAAGCAGAGAGTTGTGTATTTGACAATGGTGTTCATTTTTAAAGTAATAAACGGTTTGCTGCCTCGATAATTGTGTAATCGAATTGAAAGAGGAAGTGATATTCATAGATATAACACTAGAAACGCGGATGATGTTAGAACACCATATTTTTTGTACGGAGCTTCACAAAATTCGTTGTTTTTTAAAGGTATAAATGTTTTCAATTCGATGCCTATACACATCAAACGTGCAGCAAGACTAACAGATTTTAAGAGACAATGTATTTCACACATCAAAGCTGTCTTTTAAACAGCTACTCTGTTGACTTTTTACTCTTGACTACTTTTGTATCTTGACGATGTTATTACAACGGATATTTTTGTATGGTTTATTGTTAAATGTTTTATACTTGTCATGGGGCACAAACAAACTATAATTTTCGCCTCA
Source organism: Aedes koreicus (assembly GCA_024533555.2). Taxonomy (NCBI): domain Eukaryota; kingdom Metazoa; phylum Arthropoda; class Insecta; order Diptera; family Culicidae; genus Aedes; species Aedes koreicus. Next base: position 345,675 of record JAHHFK020005246.1, read on the forward strand.
ATGATGATGATGGATTTAATTTTTGTATTTGTTATTGTAATTTAAGGTAGTTTTTATTTTTTGTATAGTCTACAAAAGTTTGAGCCTCGCGCGCGGTATACAGGTTTAAAGGACTTCATTTTGAATTTACAAAGAAAATATTGGGCTTTGATGCTTGAGAAGATGCCATGAAATAGTAGTCGGTTGTCTGGATTGTCGGGGAATTCCTTGTCAATTCTGTTGTGGTTGAAAGTAATAGTTTGACTAGGGCCGGTCCAGGATTTTTTCGGTTTGGAAATTTTCTCGATTTCCCTGATTGGGGATATCCTTGGTCAGCCCAAAACTAAGCTAGCGGTTCCATTAGTGAATTATGGAGAGTGTGAGCTGTTTAGTGGAATACCTGTAACTAGAAAATAAGAAGAATGATTAGTAATTTCCATTTATTTCTAATTTTCTTTTTTGTTTTTTTTGGGGGGTTCGGGTTTTTTTTGTGTTGTGTGGTGTCTTTTTTGGGTTGTGGTATTTATATTCGGAGGTGGGGTGGAGTATTATTGCGCGCATTGAAGATGCTCTTGGGTGGGAAATATAGGATGTAAGTAAAAATAATAATAAAATTGTTAATAATATTTTTTTTTTTTTTTTTTTTTTTTTTTTATTTGTTGGTATTGACTCTGTAGCGGCAGGATCGGACATTGGCTTGTCTTTTGATAATGTCCTTATACGGGATTCTGTGATTTGAATTGTAATAGGATTTCCTGATCGCTGGGAATACTTGCGAACATTTGTGGTTGACATCAATAGCTTTTCACAATTATATCGCTGTAAAGCAAATGAACAGTTTTGGAAGAAGTTTACATCTGTAGATGAAATCAGTTCGTTTTTTTTTTGCATAACTGGTTGAATTGTTTTTAAATAAATTATCTAATCGATAAATCGTCTAGCTCAAACCTTTGTAGGGGTAAGTGGCGGGACCATCATCATCATCATTTTTACTGCAGCGTAGAATAGAACACTCTTGTAATATAATAAGCGCAATGGATGGAGCTAACGAAACATCGCAATAAAAATAGAATCATTCAATAATTCTAAATATCTAAAAATTTAAAAAACAAAAAAAAAGAAATAAAAAAAAAAAAAAAAAAATTAAAATATAAAATAAAAAAAAAAAAATCCAAAAAAAAAAAATATAAAAAATTTAAAAAATCAAAAATATAAAAAATAAAAAAATAAAAAAAAAAAAAAAAAAAAATAAAAAATCAAAAATATAAAAAAAAAAAAAAATAAAAACAAAAAAAAAAAAAATTATAAAAATAAAAAAATAAAAAAATAAAAAAATTTAAAATTTTAAAAATATAAAAATATAAAGAAATCTAAAAATCTAAAAATCTAAAAATCTAAATATCTACAAATCTAAAAATCTTAGAATCTAAAAATCTAAACATCTAAAAATCTAAAAACCTAAAAAACTAAACATATAAAAATCTAAAAATCTAAGAACCTAAAAATCTAAAAATCTAAAAATCTAAAGATCTTAGAATCTCAAAATATAAAAATATAAAAATTTGGAAATCTAAAAATCTAAAATCTAAAAATCTTAAGATCTAAAAATCTTAAAATCTAAAAATCTAAATATCTAAATATCTTATTCCGTGAAGGTACCTTATTGTGCGCAGCTCCAAATTCTGCGCACTTATTTACACTGATAGGCAAAATAAAGTGCCCACCTCATCGTTTTTTTTCAATTTCTCTCATTTACTTGGTTCAAATTAAAGTAAACACACTGTATTTTTTTTATTATCTTATTTTTTATGTTCTTTTTAAGTTTCACTTACGGAATACTGAAAAAGAGGAGTTTTACTTAAAAAAAAAAAAATCAATTTGTGTTGAAAAAAAAACAGTGACAAAATAAAGTGCCCACTTCATTTAGGCTACAGAAAACATAAATTAAAGTAAAATAAAAGCATTTCAATAATTGATGTGTCCTCCTTTGGCCTTCAGGACCTCCTGCAGGCGCTTCGACATGCTCTCGACCAGGTTCCTTAGGTGCTGTGGATCTAGCTCTTCCCAGGCGCGCTCCAGGGCTTCAAAATAGTTATTTTTATTGGTAACACCAGTTTTGTCAACCCTGGCATCGAGAATCGCCCACAAATTCTCGATGGGTTTGAGGTCCGGGCTTTGTGGAGGCCATTCCAGCGGTTTGATCCGACAAGACCGGAAGAAAGACTTAGTCTTCTTGGCAGTATGCTTCGGGTCGTTGTCCTGCTGGAATACGAACTTCTCTTCAAGGCCCGTCTGGATCAGCGAAACCTCCAGATTTTCTCGCAGGATGTTGATATAAGAATCTGCCGTCATTATCCCGTCGATTTTCACAATGCTTCCCACTCCACCCCACGAAAAACAGCCCCAGACCATCACATTTCCTCCTCCATGCTTCATCGTGCCTTGGATGTGGCGCTCCTGAAGCTCCTCTCCCGATCTGCACCAAACACGAACCCGCCGCTTTCGGTTAAACAGCTCGAATTTTGATTCGTCCGCCCAGAGAACCGTTTTCCATAACTCTAGGGGCTTATCAGCATGCTCCTTAGCAAACTTAAGCCGTTTGGCTTTGTTTGCCTTGCTGATAAATGGGCGCTTCCGGGCAAGTTTGCTATTCAACCCCTGTGCTACGAGACGGCGACGAACAGTTCGACCGGAAACTGATAACTGAAGGGTTTCCTGGATCTCGCGGACAGTTACCTTCGGGTTCTTCTTGACTTCACGCATGATCTTGGTGTCCGTTCTCGCATCCGTTTTCCGCTTCCTGCCTCTGCCAGGGCGATCCACCACTGATCCAAACGTTTTAAGCTTCAGAAGTATTTTGCCAACCGCTGCCTTACTGATACTGTACTTCTTAGCGACAGCCCGGTGCGATTCACCGTTTTGCACATCACGAACGACCAATTTTCGGATACACAAGGGAACTGCTTTCGAAAGCACTGCGTTCTCCATTTTTTTTTTCAATTGAATCAAATGCGATCACGTATACAAATGCACCAGGTTGAGCCGTTTGCTTCAAAACATGTCAAAATATCAAAGCATAAACAATCGAGGGGTCTTCCAATGGAAACTTATCGAAAACATATCGATTTTTGAAGTGGGCACTTTTTTTTGTCACTGTTTTTTTTTTCAACACAAATTGATTTTTTTTTTCTCTAAGTAAAACTCCTTTTTTTTCAGTATTCCATAAGTGAAACTTAAAAAGAATATAAAAAATAAGATAATAAAAAAAATACAGTGTGTTAACTTTAATTTGAACCAAGTAAATGAGAGAAATTGAAAAAACGATGAGGTGGGCACTTTATTTTGCCTATCAGTGTATTGGAATCATGTTTCAAAATTATGTACAATTATAAATGTCCTGACTATAGGTGATAACCAACTTCAACTTTATTAACTTCGTAATGACCACAAATTCATTCAGAAAATTACAGCATTTGTAGAAAAAATAAATAAATACTTAACCACCAGCACTGAAAACGTCAACAAAGTAGTCTCCGTTAGCAGCCGCGCTAAGACGTGCATGAGTGAAAAATTGATTATTTGTGTACAAATAGAAGTGATTTTTTATTTTTTTCTGTGCCAAGTGCTAGATGTGAGTATTTTCCAAATAATGTTGACGGATTTCCATACATCTCAAGAGATTTTTGCATAAAAAGATGAAATTTTCTTTACGCAGAATATGGAACTAGTTTTGACCGTGTGTTCTTTATTCTGCGCATAGTAACAAAACGAGTCCCAGAAAGAAAAACATGCTCTAAACTCCTCAGAAAGCCGAATCGGCTATTTCGATGGTGAAAAGAGGTTATTCTATTCGAAAGGCATCCAAAACACAAAATGTTCCGAAGTGTGTTGGAAAGCACACTGAGAGCTGCGCTGGCTCGCGGTTTCGTTTGGTCGTCGTCAAGGAAAACCAACCGTTCTAACCAAGGAAGAGAAGAATCGTATTGTGCAGTGGATAATTGATTCAGCAAAGGTCAGCTTGCCGGTAGATACCCAACGTTTAAAAAAATCCGTGGCACATTATCTTGGTGTTGGGGCTGCAGTGGACTATACTGCACCGGTCGATTTACGTTGCTCGAGTTCCCGGGTGGAAGCAGGAAACCTTGCGTTCCTTCCCAGGAGGGCAACTAGCCCGGACACTTAAGCTCGACTTCGCCTCTTGAAGCCACAATGCGATTGGACTGGACTAGCTTCGCTTAGCTAGCAGCAATCTTCTGACACCAAACAACTGAGTCTTGAAAAAGACTGAAAATTCTCAAAAACAACTCTGGATTTTGGGGAGGAGTCTGATTGGCCGTCGGTGATTGAACTAAAACACTAGAGAAACTTCACTACTTAAACCACTTTATTCATTTCGCTTCCTTTGTATTTCACTTGTTTTCACTTCACGATCAAAAATAAAACTTCATTCTTCGCTGGTAGGCACACTCCTTTTATACCCGTTCTGCGGTGTTGAGAATGTTCTACCTGCTCTAAATTGTGTAATGGCTCACGCAAGGATCACGTGTTCCAGTGTGCCACAACAAATTTGCCTCACTTGTACCTGTCCGCACTTGAACAGGTGAAATTTTCGCGATGGTTCACTTTGTTCGATGGGTTCGATGGTGGAAGAAACACTCGGATTAGGTGAACGGATATGCGTGGTGCACTTGCTGCTAGACGCTGCTTAAAACTTCAGTTCAACCTTTGGTCAACTGAACATTATCCCCCGGGCAAAAGGTGGAAACATTTGAAGTAAGTTCATTATCGGCAATAGGCAAAGGTGCAAGTTTGTGTATTGGTCGGTCCATTTTTGTCTTAACGTCCACTACTCTTACTAACCCGACCGCTCCAGGATAGATGTTGACCACTCTTCCTAATCTCCAACACTGAGGGGGCAGATTATCTTCCTTCAACACTACAACTATTCCTGGTTGAACGTTCGCCTTTCGATTTGTCCACTTTCCTCTTACTTGCATTTCAGTAACATACTCTTTTGACCACCGCTTCCAAAAGTGTTCGCGTAACTTCTGAATATACTGCCAGTGGGATAAACGGTTGACCGGAATATCAAATACTGATGGTATAGGAACAGCCAAAAGTGGACTGCTGATAAGGAAATGGCCAGGGGTCAGCACTTCAGGTTCCGCTGGGTCACTTGATAGGGAATACAAAGGTCTCGAGTTCAAGATGGCTTCAATCTGGCATAACAGTGTGGAAAGCTCAAAAAGCGTCAACGATGTGGATTGGTAAACTTTCTTCAGCACTGCCTTCACACTTTTAACTTCAGCTTCCCAAAGCCCACCAAAGTGTGGCGCATTTGGGGGAATTGTTCTCCAATCGATTTGCTTTGCTTGGCAATACTCGAAGATCTTACCTTGAGTGGTATCCTCCATGAAAAGTTTATAAAGATCCCGCAATTCGGATCTTGTGGCGGTGAAATTCGTTCCATTATCGCTAAACACTTTCTCTGGGAATCCTCTTCTAGACACAAATCGCTGAAATGATGCTAGGAACGAATCAGCTGACAAGTCTTCCACAGCTTCCAAATGAATGGCCTTCGTGACCATGCAGACAAATACACAAATGTAGCCCTTTACAGGAGTTGACTTCCGCACTGACTGCTTGGCATAAATTGGGCCCGCAAAATCCAGTCCAACCCTCACGAAGACATGAGCAGGGGTAATGTGGTAGGATGGCAAATCTCCCATTTGTTGATCAATGGTAGTAGGATTGGACCGAAAGCAAGTGACGCAGCCTTTCAACACCTTCCTGATGGTTGACCTTGCATTGAGCAACCAGAATTGTTGTCGCAAAAGATATCGAATACTGCTGCATCCAGCGTGTAGATTTTCTCGATGTACATCAGCAATTAAAGCACGTACGACAGGACTTTTGTTAGGCAATATTAGCTGATGTTTTACTTCATATGGGAGTTGAGATTGACTAATTCGACCGCCTACTCTCAGCAAATCTTTGTCTAGAAACGGTCTTAAGTTGTGTAGGCGATGGTTGGACTCTCCCGACCTAATACATTTGATCTCTTTGGTGAACTCCTGATGTTGAACGGCTCCTACAATTAGATTTGATGCCGCTCGAAGTTCAGATATGGACAGGTGTGGTGATAGAAACCGATCTTCTTTGGTCTTTCTTGCGTTCGAGATGAAGCGTAACATATATGCCACAATCCGTTGAATTTTACGGAATGAGGAAAACTTCGTCAACAAAGGGAACTCATTGTAGTTAATAACCAGTAATGCGACCAATTGAACTCGCAACTCTGGAATGTCGCTGTCTTTCAGTAATGCTGGCTTCTCTTCTTGGTAATCGGTAGTGCGCAAAAACCTTGGACCGTTCCACCATAAATCATTTTCAGCTAATTCCTTAGCAGACTGTCCTCGTGACACAGTGTCTGCTGGATTCTGATCAGTTGGAACGTATTTCCAAACAAACTGGCTGTTGGACGTAATCTCTGCAACCCGGTGCCGCATAAACACCTGAAGATTATCAAGTGGTTTGCGTAACCATGCCAAAACAACCTGGTTATCAGTCTAGAGGATCGTTGACTTGAAATTTATCTCCAAAGCTTCTTCAACCTTGATAATCAATCTTACTAGAAGAAGTGCTACTAGTAATTCTTTTCGCGGAATTGTTACAGGCGTAATAGGTGCAATTTTGGACTTTGCACTGACTAATCTCATTGATGCTGTGCCATCCGAAAAGATTGATCTGACATACACGCACGCACCGTAAGCTTTTTGTGAGGCATCGGCAAATCCGTGCAACTCATATTGTACCGCGTCGCTTGATAGCACTTGGCGTGGAATGCAAATTTGCTCAAAAGTTGGTAACGATGTTAAAAAATTATTCCATTGTACAATGAGGGTCTCATCCAACGGATCGTCCCATTTCAGCTTGCTGATCCAAACATTCTGCATTAAAATTTTAACAACGACAACCACCGGAGGAATAAGACCAAGGGGGTCAAAAATTTTGGCGATTTCCGATAAAACTTGTCTCTTTGTAGGAATATTGACCCTTTCTGTCGTCTGCGATCGAAACAGAAACTCGTCAGTGGATGGATTCCACATCAATCCTAATGTCTTGATAGCCTCGTTGACTCCGCTATCACCAAGTGCAACACATCGTTCTTTGTCTTCGCTCGGAATAGAAGACAAAAGCCTGTCATCATTGGATGACCACGTATGGAGATGCATCCCGCCGGACTGCAGTAGAGCTCTCACCTGATCTCGGAGTTCACACGCCTCTCGAAAATCGTCAGAACCAAAAAGCGCATCGTCTATGTAAAAGTTTTTCTCCACTATTACCGATGCGAGAGGGAATTTGTCTCGTTCATCCCATGCTAATTGCAGAAGGGCCCGCGTTGCCAAGAAAGGGGCCGCTGAAGTACCATATGTCACTGTTGTAAGCTCGATAACACGCAATCGGTCCTATGGAGACTTCCGCCAAAATATCCGAAGTAATGGAGTGAACGCAGTGTCAACACCTATCTGACGATAGATTTTAGCTACATCCGCGCTTAAAACATATCGATACTTTCGAAATCTAAGGATTATGGACAGTAAATCGCTTTGTACGGTAGATCCTGTCATCATCACATCGTTTAGCGACAACCCGGAGACCTTTGCCGAAGCATCGAATACAACTCGGCACTTTGTCGTCGTGTTTGAAGGGCGGAAAACTGCATAGGGGCGGGGTAGATACCATGCCAACAATCCAGGGGGGTCATCATGTTCCTGAATTTCTCTACAATGTCCAAGCGCCTCGTACTCGTCCATGAAGGCATCATACTGAATTTTCAAATCTGGATGGCGCTTTAGCTTAGATTCAAGCATGTAAAATCTTCGCAGGGCCATGGAGCGAGCATTTGATAGCTGGGAAACGTTGTCTTTCAATGGAAGATGAACGATGAAACGACCACTGTCAACTCGGCGATGGGTTGCAACAAACTGTGCTTCACATTTCTCTTTCTCGCTCGATGGAACCATTTCTGGTGACACGCTATCCACCTCCCAAAATTTTTGCATAAGCTCCTCGACTGGGTCAACACGAACATCACAAGAATGCATCACAATATTGAAAGATGAATTTTCTAAAAGCTTTCCACCCACCAACCATCCCAGTTGGGAGTCGTGAAGGCTAGGAAGATTGTTGTTCATTTTGAAACACCCTGGTTTCATTAGATCGTAAAATCAGTCCATTCCAATCAGCAAATCAACTTGTCTGGGCTCATGGAAGGATGGATCAGCCAGTTTCAGACCTTGAGGAAGTTTCCAATTTTCTAAACTAATCTTCGTTGACGGAACGTGACCAGTGATTTTTGGCGATACCAAACAACTCAATACGAAAGAGAAATCATTACATCTTGAGTGGACGTTTACGGTAAATTTCTGTCTTATTGTGACCTTATACCACCTATGCCGGTTATAGGGATACCTACTTCAGCCACACAAATACCAATAGTGGTAACTAACGATTGGGAGATAAAACTCACCTGGGATCCGCAATCTAGAAGGGCTTTGCACACATGCGGACGTTGATGATCGTCGAACACATTCACAAGGGCAGTGAGTAACACCACCTGACTCGCTGGACTCGTCTGATTGTTGGAATGTGCTGCTGTTACCGAAGGCTGGCTCTCCAGTTTCACGTTGGATACCGCTGTACTGCTTGGACCCGGAACTCCTACCGCAGGATTCGGCTTCGCTGCGACGCACTTTATTTGATTGCCTTCATCTGGAGGTCTCAACAAACTGACATTGCTCTCGAAGTGAAGCAATGTATGGTGTCGTTTGTTGCACTTAAAGCTCGATTTCTTTGATGGAAAATTTTTCACGCTATGTCCACGCCTCAAACAGTTGAAACAGAGATTATTTTCCATGACTTTGCACAGCCTGTCACTTGCAGTAAGTTTGTTGAACGAAAAACACTTGAATGTTGGATGACTTTCTCCGCACAGATCACATCGTTGATCTGGTGCAGTAGAAGCTGTTGCAGTGTCGGCCTTTGGTGTGCCCTGTTTTCCTGCAGGCTGCTTCACTACTGCTCGGTGGGGCCTCGATTCCTCGCTAGAAGCGTGACATCTCTCCAGAACTGAAACGTGATCCCTCAAAAATTGCATGGTATTCTCGTAGGTGGGAAGCTCTCCTCGCTTTATCGTAGATTCCCACAGTTTCTTTGTTGTAGTATCCAAGGATCGGGAGATCAAGTGGACGACAATGAGTTCAGACACTCCGGTGAATTGTTGATTGAGAAACTTCAAATTCTCCACATGACCACTGACAGTTTCGATCAGCGATCTCAACTCAAGAAAATCATCTTTCAACAGTTTCTTTGTTCCAAGTAAGCCGGCGATGTGAATGTCGACCATTCTCCGCTTGTCTTCAAACCGTTCTTCCAGTAGCTGCCAGGCATGCTGATAGTTTCCATCGCTGATTGTTTTGACATCTATCAGTCCTGCAGCGTCACCGATGAGAGCTTTCTCAAGATGATACAGTTTTATTCTTGGTTCTTCGTTGGTGCGATCGACAGCGTCACGGAACATTATCTTAAACTTCTCCCAGTTCTCGTACCTCCCGTCAAACGTGGGAATTGCACGAGGAAGAGGCTGATGAATAACCAGAGGTTGCTGATTCATTCCTAAAGGCCTCGCTTCTTGTACTTGAAGTGGAGGAGGTGCGGTCAAATTCTCTAGCCAGGTTTCGAGAATAGTCGATACCTCTTCATGCAATCCTTCGAAGAACAAAAACTTAGCATCTTGCTCCTCTCGCTTGTTAAGTGGAAGACTAGCCACAACTTGTTGATGATATTGATGATACTCGTGGTAGGAAGTTTCCACCTTCTTTAAATACACCTTCACTTGAGCAGAAGTAAGTTCTGTTCGTTCTACTTGGGCTTGATTTAAAATGTTTTTGATGCGAGTTAAGTTTCCTTGTGCCATGCCACGCATATGGATCAGCATGCTCACTGTCGCTTCAGTTTCTTCACTGTCCGCATTGGACGACTTGATTGGTTTTCTTTTCGGTGACATTTTCACACTTCACTTTTGAGTTTCAAGAATAAAACTCATACAATATTCCAAATAAAATAAAATAGCATAGGTAACACGAATTTTTTTATGCGCCGAATTAGGAACCCATTGCGCAGAATATGGAACATTTCAAAAAATGATGCGCAGAATTAGGAACAATATAACATATCCCAAAAACGCTTTTCTTCGTGTGTTCGTTTTATATTTTATAAACGTTTTTATTTATTATTCATACTTACTCACTTGAACCACAGAGAACAAACATTGATGTCCATATACCTTTTCTTGAAAAACGTGTGTAAAAGTTAGTATAGAAAGCAAATGCAGAGAAAAACAAACAAAACTTTTCAGGTTATGTGCTAGGCTTTGTATTGATAAACATTGACATGACAGTTATCGCACAACTGCAGCGCCGCCTACCAGGAGCATAACGACATACATTTGAAATGTCGGTTTAAAGTTTTACACAAGTAGCAGACCGAAGATGAACGTCTGTTCTCTGTGCTTGAACTACACATTTGCCAAAAAACAATAATAACAAAAGCTTATTCGATTTTTGTTATGCTATATTCGGGTCGAAAATGTCTTAAGTGCGCAGAATATGGTACCTTCACGGTAATCTAAAACTAAAAAAATTAAGATTTTTTGGTTTAGATTTTTAGATATTTAGATATTTTAGATCTAAAAATCTAAAAATCTAAAATTCTAAAAATCTAAAAATCTAAAAATCTAAAAATCTAAAAATCTAAAAATCTAAAAATTTAAAAATCTAAAAATCTAAAAACTAAAAATCTAAAAATCTATAAATCTAAAAATCTAAAAATCTAAAAATCTAAAAATCTAAAAATCTAAAAATCTAAAAATCTAAAAATCTAAAAATCTAAAAATCTAAAAATCTAAAAATCTAAAAATCTAAAAATCTAAAAATCTAAAAATCTAAAAATCTAAAAATCTAAAAATCTAAAAATCTAAAAATCTAAAAATCTAAAAATCTAAAAATCTAAAAATCTAAAAATCTAAAAATCTAAAAATCTAAAAATCTAAAAATCTAAAAATCTAAAAATCTAAAAATCTAAAAATCTAAAAATCTAAAAATCTAAAAATCTAAAAATCTAAAAATCTAAAAATCTAAAAATCTAAAAATCTAAAAATCTAAAAATCTAAAAATCTAAAAATCTAAAAATCTAAAAATCTAAAAATCTAAAAAATCTAAAAATCTAAAAATCTAAAAATCTAAAAATCTAAAAATCTAAAAATCTAAAAATCTAAAAATCTAAAAATCTAAAAATCTAAAAATCTAAAAATCTAAAAATCTAAAAATCTAAAAATCTAAAAATCTAAAAATCTAAAAATCTAAAAATCTAAAAATCTAAAAATCTAAAAATCTAAAAATCTAAAAATCTAAAAATCTAAAAATCTAAATATCTAAAAATCTAAAAATCTAAAAATCTAAAAATCAAGAAGACAAGTCTAAAAATCTTAAAATCTTAAAATCTAAAATTCTAAAATCCAAAAATCAAAAAATCAAGAAGACAAGTCTAAAAATCTTAAAATCTTAACATCTAAAATTCTAAACTTCTAAAAATCCAAAATTCTAATATTCTAAAAATCTAAAAATTTAAAAATCTGAAAATCTATAAATCTAAAATTCTTAATCTATAATCTTAAAATCAACAAATCTAAAAATCTTAAAGGCAAATCTAAAAATCATATCTTAATATCTCAAAATCTATAAATTTAAAAGACAAATCTAATAATCTAAAATTCTAAAAATCTAAAATTCTTAAAATCTAAAACTTTAAAAATCTAAGAGACAAATCTAAAAATCTAAAATTCTAAAAATTTAAAATTCTAAAAATCAAAACATCTAAAAATCTAAAAATCTGAAAATCTAAAAATCTAAAAATCTAAATATCTTAATATCTAAATATCTAAAAGTCTAAAAAAATTTTAGTATATATTTATCTAAATATCTTAAAATCTAAATATCTAAATATATAAAAATCTTTAAATCTATATAATAAAAAAATCTAAAAATCATATCTCTAAACATCTAAAAATCTTTAAATCTAAATATCTAAAAACCTAAAAATCTGAACATCTTAAAATCTAAATATCTAAGAATTTATTAATCTGAAAAAACTAAAAATCTTAAAATCATATCTTAAATCTAAAAATCTTAAAATCTAAAAATCTTCAAATCTAAAAATCTTAAAATCAAAAAATCTAAAAATCTAAAAATCAAAAAATCTAAAAATCTTAATATCTAAAAATCTAAAAATCTGAAAATCTAAACATCGTTAAATCTAAAAATTTAATTTCTTCATATTCAAATATTTAAATATCTAAAAATCTAAAAATCTTAATGGAATATCTTAAAATCTTAAAATCAACAAATCTAAAAATCTAAAAGACAAATCTAAAAATCCTAAAATCTAAAAAATCATATCTTAATATCTTAAAATCTTAACATCTAAAAATCTAAAAGACAAATCTAAAAATCTCAAATTCAAAAATCTAAAATTCTAAAAATTTAAAAATGTATCTAAAAAATCTAAATATCTAAATATCTAAAAATCTTAATATCTAAGAAACTGAAAATCTAAAAATCTTAAAATCTTAGCCAAGTGATTTGATTTGATTCGGGATTTGTCACGTTCAAATATAAACAATTTTTCTCGACGATGGTTTTATTCGGCAAATGTTTTGCCAATAAGGTCTTTCGGTGATGTTAGTGTCGATATAAAGGGTGTACGGAATCAAATTGCGACACACACAAATATTCGGCAAAATTCGCCTGTCCAAGCAATCATCTTCAAACTTTCAGGGAATAAAATAAAACATGTTATGAATATTTTCCCCTGTTTGTTTTATTCAATTTCAATTCCATATTCAAATGCACGAACCTTCTTCTTTACACTACTCATAAGGTCCTGTACAACATTTGGACCTACTTTTTTTTGCGTAGCAATCCATTTTTTCTTCATATTTTCTTCCGATTTCACTTCCTTAGGATGCTTTCGAAGTGCCTGCTTCATGATGGCCCAGTGCTTTTCAATTGGCTGCAGTTCCGATGCGTTCGGGGAGATGCTTCGGCACGAAATTGACTTTGTACCACTTCAAAACCTCTTTCGAGGCTAAATCCGGCCAGAAAATCGTAGGACCATCGTGTGACCTCAGAAGAGGAAGTAGACGCGTTTGGAGGCATTTCTTTAGGTACACCTGTCCATTGACCGTTCCAGTTGTCACGAATGGGCTGCTTCGCTTTCCACACGAGCAAATTGCTTGCCAAACCTTATATTTTTTGGCGTAGATGTCAAAATCTTCTGCTTTCTAACGTCCTCAAGGACATTGAATTAATGATGAGCAGTGAAAAACTGGAGCCTCAGAAGCTGCCGGAAGTCTGCTTTTACATACGTCTCATCATCCATAACGAGGCAATGTGGTTTCGTCAACATCTGGGTGTAGAGCTTCCGTGCGCGTGTTTTACCTACCGTATTCTGCCGTTCATCGAGATTAGGCGCCTTTTGGACTTTGTACGTGTGTAGTCCTTCACATTTTTTCGCATCTTGCACGAAAGTTTTGGTTAGATTCAGTTTCTTCGCCACATTTCGAACTGAACTGCTGGGATTTCTCTTGAAAGCTTGAACTACCCGCTCGTGATCCTTAACACTATACAGAGATCCATTTTTGCCACTTTTTCTTTCCGATCGATGGTCAAACGTTCGTGGTACCGATTTGAAAAACGAGACACCGTAGAATGTAGCATTCCCAGCTTCCAGCTGATGGCACGATGAGAAAGCCGGCGCCACGCCGCGGTCGTCCTTGGCGGCGGCGGCGGCGTGGATCGGCGCGGGCATAAATTATTCCCTTAACATTTTGTTATGCTTATCCCTTTTAACTGTTTTGCTTTCTTGTACACTGTAAAGACTATAGGATGACTCTCAGCGCTGGCAGAAATCGAATACGATTTCACGGGGAATCTATTAATAATAAATTAACGAATGATGATGTATTCAATAAATAAAATTTAACTGAAGACATACCACAAAGAAAAGTAGAATCTAAAGTTGTGATTAGACATTTTATTAATTTTGTGACCCTGATTTTTATTGTAGCGTAGAATAGAACACTCTTGTAATATAGCGCAATAAATAGAGATAACAAAACATCGCAATATAAATAAAAATCTAAATATCTAAAAATCTAAAAATCTAAAAATCTAAAAATCTAAAAATCTAAAAATCTAAAAAATCTAAAAATCTAAAAATCTAAAAATCTAAATATCTAAAAATCTAAAAATCTAAAAATCTAAAAATCTAAAAATCTAAAAATCTAAAAATCTAAAAATCTAAAAATCTAAAAATCTAAAAATCTAAAAATCTAAAAATCTAAAAATCTAAAAATCTAAAAAATCTAAAAATCTAAAAATCTAAAAATCTAAAAATCTAAAAATCTAAAAATCTAAAAATCTAAAAATCTAAAAATCTAAAAATCTAAAAATCTAAAAATCTAAAAATCTAAAAATCTAAAAATCTAAAAATCTAAAAATCTAAAAATCTAAAAATCTAAAAATCTAAAAATCTAAAAATCTAAAAATCTAAAAATCTAAAAATCTAAAAATCAAAAATCTAAAAATCTAAAAATCTAAAAATCTAAAAATCTAAAAAATCTAAAAATCTAAAAAATCTAAAAATCTAAAAATCTAAAAATCTAAAAATCTAAAAATCTAAAAATCTAAAAATCTAAAAATCTAAAAATCTAAAAATCTAAAAATCTAAAAATCTAAAAATCTAAAAATCTAAAAATCTAAAAATCTAAAAATCTAAAAATCTAAAAATCTACAAATCTAAGAATCTAAAAAATCTAAAAATTTAAAAATCTAAAAATCTAAAAATCTAAAAATCTAAAAATCTAAAAATCTAAAAATCTAAAAATCTAAAAATCTTAATATCTAAAAATCTAAAAATCTAAAAATCTAAAAATCTAAAAATCTAAAAATCTAAAAATCTTAATATCTTAAAATCTAAAAATCTACTAAAAATCTAAAAATCATAAAACCTAAAAATCTAAAAATCTAAAGATCTAAAAATCTAAAAACCTAAAAATCTAAGAATCTAAAATCTAAAAATCTAAAAATCTTAATATCTAAGAAACTGAAAATCCAAAAATCTTAAATAAAAATAACTGAAAATCTAAAAATCTAAAAATCTAAAAATCTTAAGTTCTTCAAAATCTTAAAATCTAAAAAACCTAAAATCTGAAAATCTATAAATCTAAATGAATATCTAAATATTTATCAAAAAATCCAAAAAACAAATCCAAAAATCTAAAAATCAAATCTATGAATCTAAAAATCAAATCGAAAAATCTGAAAATCTAAAAATCTAAAAATCTAAAAATCTAAAAATCTAAAAATCTAAAAATCTAAAAATCTAAAAATCTAAAAATCTAAAAATCTAAAAATCTTAAAATCTAAACATCTTAAAATCTAAACATCTTAAAATCTAAAAATCTAAAAATCTGAAAAACTAAAATTATAAGAATCAAAAAATCTAAAAATCTTAAAATCTAAGAATGAAATCTAAAAATCTTAAAGATTTTTTTAGATCTTCACGAAGATGGCGAGTCAAGTCTCAGCGCTGACAGATATCGAATACGATTTCACGGGGAATCTATTTATAATAAATTAACAAATGATGACGTATTCAAAAATAAAATTTAAATGACGACATACCACAAAGAAAAATGGAATCTAAAGTTCTGATTAGAAATTTTATTAATTTTGTACCCTGATTTTTACTGTAGTGTCGAATAGAACACTCTTGTAATATAAAAAGCCCAATGAAACATCGCAATAAAAATAAAAATAATCTTAAAATCTAAGAATCTAAAAAATCTAAAATTTTAAAAATACGAGGCACCGTAGAATGTATCATTCTCAGCTTCCTGCTGATGGCACGATGAGAAAGATCCGTATTTTCGAGGTACGTGCGTAAGATTTCTTTGTGCCGCTGCTGTTCTTCCGACTCCATCTTCACAGCGATTGCACATCTACTAGTGAAACTTACACAGCGTAAAAATATACACATTGAACTAATTCCACCCAAAATTTCAATAAAAAATACCCAACGGGTATAAAGTTACAGTCATTTAAAAGTGGTGCAATTTGATTCCGTACAACCTTTATAATAAATTTAATATATTTTTTTTTACTTAGTTCGTTTATCTGAGCCTTACATCAGACGTGTGTGACACTTTGCGGAGCCGATATTTAATTTTGTTATTTCCAATGATTTGCTTTGTGGTGTTAGTAAGTGAGGCACCAATTACTCGTGGCTGGCTCGAGGTTAATCGGTCACATTATCGCTTGAAAGGGACTAGGCAGGTAACTTATTTAAGTTAATAATTGCTGCTCATGGCTGCGGCTGCAATCAAGTCCTCGGTTCCTACAGCCCATTTCAGGAGCTAGGCGCAGATGGTTGACCAATAGCTTGCAGAGTAGGTACAAGTAGCACGGAAACAAGAGGAAAGTATAGCTGGGACACAATGGCGGGGAATTTACTAGCGTGGGGTGATGACATTACACATTGAGGTCAGACACTGAGACATCCGAGAAGATGAAATAATGGTCTATGGGCATGTCGGAAATTATCCCCAGAATGCGAAATTGATTGCTGCCAGCTCAGCAACATATACGGAACAAGGTTCCTGAAGTTTTCGGAAGGCAGACGAGTATTCATAGTAGACACCGAATCCAGTGGATCCCTTAAATTTAATAAACACCCCTTATTTATACAGTCTTGACCATTCAATGCAAAAAATGCAAAAATTTAAACTTTCTCACCTGACAAAATGCTATCAAGTGTGGAAATAAACTCTATTTGTTTTAGACCCCTCAGAACGAGTATTTTGAAAAATGCAAAAATTTAACTTCGGGCAGTTGGGACCTATTTGTTTTCCTTGGAATGGAACCCACAGAGAACAGACGTTCTTCTTCGGTCTGCTACTTGTAGTAAAACTTTAAACCGACATTTCAAATGTATGTCGTTATGCTCCTGGTAGGCGGCGCTACCGTTGTGCGATAACTGTCAGGTCAATGTTTATCAATACAAAGCCTAGCACATAACCTGAAAAGTTTTGTTTGTTTTTCTCTGCATTTGCTTTTTATACCGGCTGCCGATACTAACTTTTACACACGTTTTTCAAGAAAAGGTATATGGACATCAATGTCTGTTCTCTGTGATATAACGAATCTTGATATGAGACGTCAGATGCATTATTTCCAGGGAAATCTAGATGTACGAACATTGATATCCAGGTACTTTATATCAATTGATACCCGACCAGAAGGAAACAACAAAATTATTTCAAGTGTTGTTATTCAGTTACGCTGTTTTTATAACAAAGGTTGCTAGAATTAAGATCGCGGATGAAGTTAAAATAACAGAAATTGTAACAAAAAATCCTCAAGAAGTAACAAATTAAAAACAAACTTTGATATAGATATAACATAAACAAAACAAACTTTGTAGCAATTTTGTTACGATGTAGCAAAACTATATCAGCTATTGTTAGAATCAATCTATTTCTTCACGCAGATTGTGACTCCCAAGGTTTTATATCTTAATTTGTTATAAATATGATATACAATTATCCAGATGAAAATGTCTTCAACAAATTTATATCATAATCAGTTAGTCTTAACAAGATTTGTTATAATTTTGATATTTTTATGTTATGCCCTTCTGGTCGGGTATAGCTCGTAGTCTGGACGGCACATTACAATTCCTATTATTTTTGACAAAATGATTAAATACCATTCAGCTAATTTACCGATTCGCTAAACATGAAGAAAATATTAAAGTTTGAAGGTAACTTTTGCCCTACCATATAACATACCAGATAGATAGTTGTGTTTTATTCGCCAGTATTCACTACAATTTAAGTTTATTTCTCAATTAATGGTAGTCCCATGCCACGGGATGTTTTTTCGCTTGATTTTAATCCCAGTGCATGTTAAATGTGGCCGGATGTTTGATTTTGCCAGTCGAAATTCCGTCAATCTTACCCCTTTTAAATTACATGAGAACAAAATCCTTGGACAAGATTCCCGAGGGGGTAGGCTACCTTAACTATTTTTAATTTCAGGACAATCGTAGTTTTGAATAAGAAAAAAGTACACCCAGGCATGCAGCCTTGCGTTACCTTGTTTACCTGAGAAATTCTAAGAAAAATTCATCAATTTCATTATTAATAAAATTTCCTTGCCGAATGTTAACGACCTATCGATTACAGGATCGTTCACATTATCTCGATCCCTCTCTTCGTGCAAATTAAGACCAGCCTTTTGTTTTGCTTCGATTAGACATGCATTGCAAAACACTTTGTCAGGAAGCAGATGATGTGTAAAACCATTTTTGACATATTTTAGTGCACCAAATTTTTTCCACACATTGCTGGTTCGATTACCATTATTTGTGGTATCAATATGTACACTCGCGATGGAAATTTTCGCGACATTTAAGGCGGACGTTTTATTATATTTAAATTCAAACTCACTCGCGAAATTGCTGAAAGTCCAAACACGAAAATTTACCCTGCAGTTGCTAGAATAAAACGACAAAGCTGATCACCATCTCACACGCACCCCTCTGGGTGGCACATCGCATCGAGACGTCATCATTTGTAATAAAAGCAGATTTCTGAAGGACTAATGAATATAAATGAAGGGATGCATACACGGTGAAAAATTTCATTGGCGTGCCTCCCATTGCCCGGCGGCGCGGGCAAAATAATGGTGGTGGCGAAAATAGTGGCGGCGGCGGTGCTATAAAATCATCGGCGGCGGCGGCGCACAGATCTAGTACCATCTACGTTTTTCAATCCAATCAATGGCGCATGAAATTAGAGAAGGTTAAACGGAAAGTTGCACTGCTAACCTTGAGCCGCAAATCCAATTTTGATACAACTTCCATGCGTAAAGCACTTTTAATTTCCTATTTGAAAAAGTTATAAACAATCGCCTTTAACGCGTGAAATACTATTAGCTGATATCGTTTCGCCATAGAAAAATCTTGTTTAAATTTTTTTAAACTATGTTCATTCTAGTACCGTGCTTACTTGGACAAAACATATCATTATGTTATAAGCATGCTGTTGGAAGCATCCATAGAACATAATATTTGTCTTATGGATGTTCTACAAAACATCTGGTTTTTCGGTTTATGCGTGTAAGAAGTTAAGTTATTGACGTTAGAAAATAACTTGAGCTTTGTCTAAAAGGTGTATTTTTAACATTGATATGACAAATGGTGTTACTTGGGTGGAAGTACGTCAATATTTAAAACTATGGATACATTACCAGTCGCATCCGGTTGGCATAGTCCACCTCTGTAGAGTGCGTGAGGTCGAGCGAAAACACGAACGCTCACAGGAGCAGGAACGTACAAAGTTTCAGTCGGGAGTATCCAATCGGGAGTAGAAGTTGGTTTGGTTTGCGGAAATTGATGATTCACTGGGTATAGATTCAGTGTTTCGCCACGTTAAAACCTGATGCCACGCTGGACAAACGGAGGTTGAGAGAAAGTTGCCTTCGCTGCTGTAAGTAACTCCTTATCGGGTGGTAGGCAGGTAGTAACTATTTGATGACTTCTATGGTTGTTGTTGTTGTTGTTGTTGCTGTTGTTGTTGTTGCTGTTGTTGTTGTTTTTGTTGTTGTTGTTTTTTTTTATGTTATTGCCGTTGTTGTTGATGTTGTTGTTATTGCCGTTGATGTTGATGTTGTGGTTGTTGTTTGTTTTTTTTTTCTTTATTTAACGTCGGCCTATTTCCTCACATGGTGACAATCACCGACGCCATGAAGACGACTCCACCACCTGGACCCTACCTAACGACTCATGAATATGAGCCGGGACCATCGGCTTTACTTCCCTTCCGAAGGAAGACGTGACCAGATTTTTTCGCCTCAGAAAAACCACCGACGTCGACTAAGATTGAGCCCAGACCCACTGGGGTGCCAAGTAGCAGTCACGCTTACCACTACACCAACGACGCCGGCTGTGGTTGTAGTTGTAGTTATTGATATAACTGCACGTCGGAAGGATGATTGTTGTCGTTATTGATTTTGTTGATATTATTGAAGTGGGTAATGTATTAATTGATATTGTTAATATTTTAGCAGCTTTTTCCTGTTATCGACGACGAAGTTGACAAATATCATATTCTGTCCAATCTGCTCTCCATACTTTTTAGCACCCAGCAGTCGCCAGCCAGAACTTTCTTCTAAGGGCTCATCTTGGTGGGATCTAGCAAGTGCTAGATCTTCGACCAACTCATCGGCAAGAGTGATTTCATCACTTAATGTATTCGTTGCTGGAGGCAGCATAGCTGAAAAAGTACTCGACAAATGTTTCATTTCTTCTATGATTTCCGAGGCAGCAACTTAAGTAAGGCTTAAAGGGCGAACACGAAATTATTGCGACACTGAAAATGTCATGCCAATTTTCTTATAATGTTTAGAATCAAACCAAAATTTTCGGGTAGTTTTATACATATATTTACTTCAAAAATCAAAAGAAAAGTTAATCGATGGAGCCTTGAGTGTAAAATTGAACGCATTTTCGCTCGATGCCCTCCATCAAAGTCTTTACAGTGTCATCCGGTACCAGTTTCTCAGTTTTTTTTTCCACTTTGTTTAACATGTCCTTCTCGTCTTTGATTGTCTTCTTGCTCTTCCGAAGTTCCCGCTTCATCATTGCCCAGTACTGCTCCACCGGGCGCAGCTCCGGACAGTTTGGCGGATTCATGTCCTTTGGAACAAAATGGACAGAATTGGCCTCATACCACTCCAGGACACTTTTAGAATAGTGGCATGATGCAAAATCTGGCCAAAATAGTGGAGCTTCGTTGTGCTGCGGCAAGAACGGCAAAAGGCGCTTCTCGAGGCACTCAGATTTGTAGATCTCGCCATTTACTGTGCCCTTTGTCACGAAAGGCTCACTCCTCAGTCCGCAAGAACAGATGGCCTGCCAAATGAGATATTTGGAGGCGAACTTTGACATTTTCTTCTTCTTAAATTTGTCGTCCACATAGAACTTGCTCTTGCCGGTGAAAAATATCACACAGCAGCCATATTTTGTCAGCATCTTCTCGTAAAGCTTCCGTGCCCGAGTTTTAGCCGTCGATTGTGGCCGCTCATCGCGGTTTGGGAAGTTCTGTACCTTGTATGTATGTAGTCCAGCTCTCTTCTTTGCATTCTGGACGTAGCTCTGCGACATGCCGATCTTTTTAGCCAAATCACGGCTTGAGACGTTGGGATTTGCTTTAATCATCCGCTTCACCTTTCCCTCCGTCTTTTTGTTCTCCGGTCCCGGTTTTCTTCCAGCTCCTCTGCCGTGGTCCAACGTCAACCGCTCCTGGAACCACTTCAACACTCTGGAGACAGGTCAGGAAATTCCAGGTGTTTGGAAAGAATTTGTTCTCTCGACTCGCGTTGGTTCACCGCCATTTTCGTTGAATCGAAAAACACGACTTCGAGTTTGACAGCATGTAAACAATTCACATCAATGAGAAAGTGTGCAAAATTTGGTTGATTTTTACCCAATGGTAAAAAAGTTATGCCCTGTTGAATGTGTCGCAATAATTTCGTGTTCGCCCTTTACATTCATCGCCTTGATTTGGTCTTCCAGTTATGAGGAGACAATTCCTACATCGAGCGCAATTTCGCTGATGAGCGCTTCACAATCACCTTGCACACTTGCATCAAATGTGTCCGTGTTGTATTTTTCACGTACAACCGATGACACATCGTCAAAGGACTGCAAAATGGTGAGTAGATAGCTGGGATGGAGCGTGCGTCCTCGCAACATAGCTATGGTCCTCACAAGTTCCTACCTCATGCTTCCACGGGTCAAGAGATGACAAAGACCGCCAGCTAAGGGTTGCGTACTTAGCTGGTAGTGCAGCCTGGGCACTGTTGTCCTTCTGACTTCAGCTAGATTGAGGAGGTGCGTTCCGAGCGTCTGTCTACCAAGGAGGTGCGGCTCAAACAGCGTCTGTCCTGGCATCCAGCGGTTGAGTAAGAAACGCAGTATCGCGTCAACTATACATTAGGTGGCAGCCGCACCAAGGCGAGGTAGGCAGCGTGACCCCGGTTAAGTAGCATGCTGAAATCTTACTCTGCATCGAAAACTGGAAGTATTCTTTATACGGTATATCCATAGAATTCCCGGGTATTGTGAAATGGGTTTGAATTGTTTTCTTCCCCCGTGGCTATGATAATGCAAGTCCGTCTACAATTGCAGCAGGATCAGCAGACATGCAGACATTACAAATATAATTGTTATTATCATTTTATATTATAACATCCCTTCACAATATTTTTTTATGCTATTTTCAGCTTTGCATTTGCATCGTTGTAAGTTTTGGCCCACCTAACTCACGTTATGTATTTGAAAAGTTAGGATGGTTTTTACCTTTTTTTTTAAGAGAGAGGAATATATACGACAAATTCTACAAAAAAAAATTCGTTTTGAATTAATGAGTTTCCGGTTTTGGGCAGTAATCATACTCATATGAAATTTATTTGCCTAAATTTTCTTTGTTATTTTCCTAGGAGGCCAGGTGATCAATTTTATTTCATTATATCACGTTGGAATTTTCGCTATTTTAGTGTTTCAATCATCTAACATCGCAGCGGAAGAGGCAAATAGCGGCATTTAATTATTATATGTACATTATGTAGTATTTCTTTACAACATCGTATTATTTCCATCATATCATACCCTTCACATTTTCATACAAAAAACCTGATTTAGGCGGTATCTGGCTTAAACACGAAATATCCCTTCAATTTATGACATCTAGCATTCCATATATGTCCAGTATATAACGCAGAAAATTACAGCTGTGGTAGGCTTTTGAAAATTACGGAATCTGTGGTAGGCTTTTGCACTTATTGCTGAATGTATTTTTCATTTCCGGTTTGCAAATGGACTTTTTACCAATTCTGAGCTGAGCTGATTCATGCAGCGCTGTGTGCCATTTGGCTAGTGTTTGATTTTACATTCAATCTTTGTCATTACTTCATCATAACATACAATATCATTATATTTGGTAATATTATTTTATTGATTTTACTTCATAGATGATATAAACATTACTTATTGTTTTTTTTTGCCCATTTATCTTAAACTCGGTAGCAATAACTATTAAATCAGCAAACATAAAAGCGGATTGCTGTTATAAAATCAGCATCAAGTAGCAAATAGTGACCATGGCAACAGTAAATTAAAATGTATAAATGTTAGTTTTGTAAAATTTGAATAAATTTAACAAACTTTTTCAGGATACCTCAAATCAAGATTTTGGTGAATTGCTGCTATCGCTGAAAACGAACGAAAACGTGCTTAAGCGCCACTTTAACACTTTACAACATTTCTTGCATTTCAGGATCAACCGAATGAATATCATATATAATAGATACGAGTGCTTGTAGTATTTTTCATTTACATATACATATATACACTATTATATAAATATTTCATGGGAATGGGAGGGACCATCAGGGCACCCGATTGAAGCACTCTGGATGGGGAGAGTGGGAATGCCAACTCCCCATTGCTAACAGTTTGTGAATAGAGGGCGGGCTCTTCTCCCCGCCCATTGGGGCATCCTCATGTTAGATAGCTTGCTCTTTTGACCAATTGTTCAGTCTTGTTGTTGGAAGGAGATTCTTTATATCCCTGTGGATACGTATAAGTGATGTTGCATATCGATCCACCCAACCCCTTTTTGGCCCTTCATACAACGGCATGATTAGGATAATCAGTGTTTATTAAAGCTTGATCAAGTCTAACAGAGGGGAGAGCCCATTGCTGTCGGACTTAGTTTCCGTGCTACAATGGGTGGTAGTACATATCATATATCATACATAATACAACCGATGACACATCGTCAAAGAATTGTGTCACGATGCCTTCGTTTGTCTTGTGCTCACCCCTCAGCTCGCTCAAGGAGTTTTCTAAGTTCGACTAAGCTCGTGAACTCTTTTTGACAGCCTTCGTACAGCGGTAATATGAACGCACGAATGTGTAGATGGACTGAATTGAAAATGCGTGCGAACTACTCGACTACCAAATTATGTATCATTTGTTAGTTCTCTGTGTAATAACAGCTAATATGGCAATAACGGAGTAGCAACCTCGGGCGGTTAATCATGCTCATGCTCATCAGACTTTTCTACTTCCGCTTCAGTTAAGCTCATTCGAATTGAGTGAGTTTAAGCTGTCTCTGAAAAGTCGGCAAAATTTCTAATAACAGGTGGCTTCCTGCCTGCAGCAGTCTCGTTAAAGCCATCATGTTTAAAGAACCTCGTGAAAATTACTCGAACGGTTACAGCCTGTAGAAATCTTTAAAAAAGACTGGCATCAGTGGATGTGTTTACACTACTATTGTGTTCGGGCTGATATACACTAAGGTCTTTTTTATACGGTTTTTTTTACGCAGTTAGTTTTCAGCGATAACTCCAGAACGGAACAGCTTATCGACTTAATTCAAATCACATTTTACGTTATTGGCAAAAATTAATCATATGGCAGTTTTTAAAAATATTCACATTTTTTGGTGTAAATACTCAAAATATTGAAAAAAAGATTTTGACCATTTCACGGAAAGGTAACACATGCAAACAAAATCGAAGCAATTTAAAATGTTTATGCATGTGAATTTATCAACTCTATTTAGTCTCTTTTTACACGGTTTCATGGTAAAAGTGGAACGTATACTCCTTGTAAAAAAAAGCCTTAGTGTATATTGCTGCTTTTTCAAGTGCATAAATTTGACTTTATCTACATCGAGGTCAATTGGCAAAAAAGGTGAAGAGTGGAATAATCATTAAAAATTATCCAAAACTCAAAATTTCGACAGTACAGCTCGTTATTCTGCCAGAAGCTCTTCTACAAAAAGTAGAGGAGCAAAAACATGGCGTAAAACCTTAGTTTACAAAATGTAGCCACAAGTAAGGTGATTTGTCTCTTGAATGCAAGGATCAAATAACAGCAAACTGGCTAAATGGTGTAACTGGGTCTCTTACTTTATACGTAAATGCCGAGCTTATTGCTCTGGCCATTAAAAACATCGATGGGTCTATGCAAGAATCCTGGTAACGCAAAAGTGAAGTTAAACGTCGTAGATGGCGATTGTTAAAAATGGTTTTGCGAGCTGCCTAAGCAAAGTAATTGGTGGTAAAAAGATACGAAAATCGACGATAATAACGATACTGACCAATTCCATACAGTATGAAAATAGCTAGAAAATTATTATCAATTTCAGTTTTAGATACTACGATGTTTAACCTCACTTTAGCTTTACTTGGATTTCTCAATCGCTTCCCACACAAGCAAGAAAGAGCATGCCACCCTTAGTAATGAAACCAACTAAGTGCCTACAGGTGAACCTCCATCATGCAAAAGGAGCATCTGCTGTTATGAGTCGGAGGTTTCGAAAAGAGGGGCTGGGCGTGGTACTAATTCAAGAGCCATGGACCAATAAAGGAAAAATACTTGGTCTTCAAACACACTGTAAGCTGTAAGCTGTTCTATGATGACAAGCAGAGTACGCCTAGAACTGCTATTTTGGTTGAAAAAAAAAACTGAATTGCTATCAGAATTCTTGAAACGGGACATTGTTGCGGTCATAGTTGAGGTGCCTACCACCAGAGGAAAAACTGAGGTCATAGTGGCTTCAGCCTATTTTCAGGGTGATGCTCCTGAAGTGTCTCCTCCTGAGATCGATTGCAGTACTGCAGAGCTAACAACAAGTCATTCATAATTGGCTGTGATGCCAACGCACATCATACCATGTGGGGTAGTACGGATATCAACAGTCGAGGTAAGTGCTTATTGGATTATCTCTCATAAAATAATATAGACATATGCAAGAAAGGAAACTTACCTACATTTTTAATTGCTATTAGACAAGAAGTCTTAGTGATGAAATTTGTCAGAAGCAGATAATTTCCATCAACATGAGAGGCTCTAGGAGTGGACAGTAGTTTATTGCTAGAACTAAGAGAATTGAAGAGAAAGCATTGATAATTCCGTATAGAGTAACGGCAGGTTATGAACATTGAAAGATACAAGTTGAAAACGAGCGGAGGGCATATGAAGGTAGTATACAATCGGGCACATAATCTTTTACCATACTACCCCAGCAAAGCAGGGAATACAAAACTTCCCTTTCTATGGCAGAGATGGTGTGTTGATTTCCCGCATCTTTGGGAATATCGTACTCACTTCCGTTGGAGATTATGTTTCGTCCAAATGTGAGAAAATAGGGGGTATGTTTTGTGGATTCATGGGATGCGTTTCTAATAACATTGGCTATGTTCTGAATATTATCAGCCCACGTTCTGTGGTTAGACTTGATGGTAGCTCTGATTGCAGCCGTTATCACCCTATTCACTCTCTCGGAGTTGTTGACCTGTGGGTGGTAGGATTGCATGAGCCAATGGGTAATGCCATAGTGTGTCAACAAGTCTTTGAACAGGTTCGATGTAAATTGACTACCGTTGTCAGTCAAAATGAATTGTGGCATCCCGAACAGTAAAAATATAGACTGTTCCAAGAATTTAACAAGTGAGCTGGCCGTCGCTTGCGTAAAAGGCTGCACCAAGATAAATTTAGTGAACACGTCAGTAACAACAAAAAGGCAAGTATTTCGTGCTTTACCTGATGGAGGAAATGGACCCAAGTAGTCCAAGGTTAAAAATTGCCATGGTTGTTCGCAATGTTGTTTCTGGGACCCCATGGGTGGAGTGGCGTTTACATTAGTGCTTTTTGAAGTTTTACATGGTATACAGGATTTGCAAAATTGTTTTGTATCGAGTGCCATTCCGGGCCAAAAAAATGTTTCCTTGAGTTTTGCAATTGTTTTATCGTTACCCAAATGAGCTATATCGTGGGCTAATTGTATTATTTCCAATCTGGCCTGCTTAAAGGGGTAATATTTCCAGAGAAATCGTTTGTCCTCAATTTTGGAGTTGTTTTGGACAAATTCAAAGATTTTATCTCCAACAATTTTAAATTCCTTAAATTTTCCAGGGTCATTCGTAATTTTCACTCGTAATTCAACGTATTCATCGTCTATTACCTGAACCGTTTCGATCCTAGACAAGTAATCAGCCAGGATATTTTCCTTACCCTTTCTGTACTGGATTGTGAGATCAAAAGATTGAAGTTTCAGTGCCCAACGAAGAAGTCTGGAATTCCCGTTTGCTGCAGTAATTGCGAATAACCAAGTGATGCTTTTTGCATCCGTAATAACTTTAAAAGTTGTGCCTTCGATATAGTGACGAAAATTTTCTATAGCAAGTAGAACTGCAAGGCATTCTTTTTCAGTAGCGGCATATTTCCGCTGTGTACTTGTAAGTTTTTTGCTAAAATAGGCAATTATTCTTTTGCCCTCAGGATGATCTTGCAAAAGTGCTGCACCTACCGCGAGTTGTGATGCGTCTGTCTCAATAACGAAAGGTACATCATATCGCGGGTTTGCTAACACGGGTGAAGAAGTTAGTACTGATTTTAATTCATCCAGAGCATTATCAGCCTGTTCTGTCCATCTAAACCTTTTGGAATTTTTAAGAAGCTCCGTGATTGGCGTCGATATATGGCTGTAATTTTTTTTATAAATTTTTGATAAAACCCCATTAATCCCATAAGTCTTCTGACATCCCTGAGGGGTAGTTCAATATTGGTTCTAGCTTTGAACTATCAATTGTAAGTCCATTTTCAGTCAAAAAATATCCAAGATACTTGACTTGACGTCTACAAAATCGGCTTTTTTGCACAGAAATGGTTAGACCGGCCTTCGCTAGACGCTTTGCTACCTCTTTGAGGAGCCGAAAATGTTCTTCCAAAGACTCAGTGGCTATAACTATATCATCCAAGTAAATGAACACATATGGTTCCAGGTCAAAGCCCATAGCTTTATTCATCAGTCTGCTCATTGTAAACGGAGCATTTTTCAATCCAAAAGGAACAACCTTAAATCTGAAGAGACCTTTAGGAGTTCTGAAAGCAGTGAAGTTCCTAGAATTTTCCTTCAATGGAATTTGAAAATATGCGTCTTTCAAATCAATTATGCTAAAATATTTAGCTTTTTGTAACCTATGAAATATTTCATTCATATTGCGCATTGGATATGCGTCTTTTTTGTGATTGAATTAATTTTTCGTGAGTCTAGGCAGACTCGAATCTTGCCGTTTGATTTTTTTACTGGCACTAATGGGCTTGCATACTCACTAGTACACTCCTCGATCACGGCTAATTTTTCATATCGGTCTAATTCTGTTTCAATCGTTTTCCATACACTCGGCGAGTATCTATACATAGGTATATCTCGCATTTTCGCACCTTCTATTATTTCTATTTCATGTTCTATTAAACTTGTTCTGCCTAATTTATTCTCACTTGTCCATTGGAAGCTCATCAACGATTCCGTGAGTAATTTTCGTTCCTGATCTGATAATTCATGTTCTGTTTCTATTGAGCCGATGTCCTCTTCAGGGTTACAAGGTAGTTCTAGAGATGGTACATCTAGGGAATCATCTAGTTCTGGCAGAGCTTTGTGAGATAAAAGGGTCTCATCTTCGGTTAACTCTAGCGAATAGATTTTAAGAAAAATTTCTGATTCAAGATCCGGAGATCTCGACTCTAAGACTATTCAAAGATTTTATCCGTTTCTATGAGCATGAGCAAGATAAAGAGCATGATTGACCACCCGAGGTTGTTACTCCGCTACTGACAGATCAGTTGTCATTACACAGAAAACCAACAGATGCTTGGGACTATAATACATCCTCAATGTGTAAAAACTGGTAATCTCAAACTAAGGCAATACCGGCACCGGCCTCACCCGAATGCAGGTCAAATAAATTAAGGGTAGGAATGTGTTGATGTGATACTCGCTTTATTGGAAGTCGAGACCACCTCTGCACCTCCACGATAAATCACTGAGATGTTGGATAACTAGATGGAGTTGCAGCAGGATTCGTTTTGGTAAACGATAAGCTGAATTCACGCTTCGTTTAGTAAAATATTTAAATGTTAGTACCGATCTCTGATTTGAACCGATTTATTCCAACAGTAAGGATGCTATTGGGGCCTCTCACAAAGAGTGATGGTGGTTTTTCATTGACAAAACAAGGTGACCGAAACAATAAAGCATCGATATAACCTTTCACAGCCGATGCTCGAACCAAACTCTTTTTACGTAACTAAACTTTCAATTTTTACTACTGTATCCTACAATCTAGTTGAAGCTTCTTAAGAACATTCAATGCTAATCCATTTAAAATTGCGATTGAGGGATTTGGTAAAAAATAAGAGTCCGCTGTAGATGCATTTCGTGCCTTCTGGAAACGTTATGCTTCTATTAATGTCCATGCTCATTGGTTTAATACCAACCGGGGGAGACTTGGTCCTATACCCAATGATTTCAATATCTTCCATCCACTGTTGCAATTTCGGTTAAGAGCTAGAGCAATCTACCATGAGCTAGCAAACACTATAAAACAAACGCACCAAAACAAATCAGTTAGGACATTTATCCGTACTTTTATACTCCCACATCCCATCAACTCTTTTTCCATTTTCCTGATTCCTTTCCTTTCTCCTTTCTTTCTCTCTCTCATTCTCTCTCTGGCTAATTTCCACTAAGCTCTTCTGTCCACTGCTAACATGTCTTTTCTACTACTTTTCTTCTTTACGTTTTATATCTTTCTTCATGTTTTTTCTTCAGCGCTCTGACCATCCACCTCACTCGTGTTTCGGAACGTACTCACTCAGTTCCAGCCTGCTGCCATCGTCTCCGTCAGACGGCTTGCCGGATGACCTCGCTAGTTCCTGCATGCTGCCATCGTCTCCATGGAATGGCCTGCCGGACGGTCTCGCTACGCCCCTGAAACCAAACGAGGTGGCCTACACGGCTCTTGCGTCGCTGGTACTGCTTTACAGTTCTCGAATGTGCCGATCGGTCGTCGCGCGTCGTGGGCTTCCACCTGCGAGCGAAAATCAAAACAAAACAAAACGGCCCTGAAGGGCAAACTCCGTCACCATTTGTGATACAAAAAAAATGTGTCACACTTACCCGTTGTGGGGTCGTTAGCTGCTCTTGGTGTTGCCTCCGGTTTGCCACAACGTTCCAGGGTGTTAAACCACCGGTGATATTTTCCACTCGCGGATAATTTTAACTCTCACTCGCCGTTTGATAAGGCAACGTTGCCAAAATGGCGGATTGCCGTGGAATGATTTTTTTGCTGCTTTCTGCGAACCGAAACGGAGGTATCGAATGTGTGTGTGTGTGTGTGTGTGTGTGTGTGTGTGTGTGTGTGTGTGTGTGTGTGTGTGTGTGTGTGTGTGTGCTTTTGCATCGCCGCTCTCGAAGAGGCCTTTTTCTCGAAGGGTTAACATTCAACTGATCACTTGAGCGAGTGAATTTGAATTGTCCGCTGGCGGTGTTAGGGATATTGTTTTTTCTTGCTCACTTTTTACATATTTTAATATTCACAATTCTACAACTACTCATCTACAAACCATAACGTAACACAACTTTACCGTAGCGGAAGAATTTTTTGTGAATCGTTGATCAAACGATTCACAAAAAGTTCAAAAACTCATCCCCAGAGACTAATCGGTCATCACAACTCCTGACCATACCTCAAGTTAAAATTCGACTAAATCGATACTATAATACGTACGCAAGCCTTGATTGCTTGCCAGATCTTCATTCCCTCATAGTTGCTTAAACTACATAATCTTAATGTCTAAATCGACAGCTGCATCTGACAGAACTACTTGGACCTCTCAAGTCGTCTCTGACCTTGTCCTTGTTCAAGCTTCAACAAATTCGTGCCAACTACGGCAAACATTCAAACGGATTCTAGCCTATTCATATTAGTATAATAGACTCAATCGCACACAAAACGATAAGAAGCTTAGTATTAATGTTTGACTTAACATATTAATACGTACATATTTACACGGACAATGTTTGCTTGTATTGGTTTGTGCTAATTTCTAAGAAAAGTTGCATTTGTGCGCCTTAATCGTCATGAGCCCAGAGTAAGGGTTTTACCGCGCCCTTGATCCGCGTTACTTTTGGATGAGAATTTCCCCCCCTAGAGTTTTAACCTTTGGCCACGCATTCGGAATTACTGGACACATGTGAGAAAAATTGCGATCAACCAGTCTTGGTTGGATTTACCGAGTTTCGTGTTTTCTTGGCTCGTAGCCTGCCTAGCTCATAGCTTTGTTGTCGATGGTTGGTGTTGTCGTAGTCAGTGTTGTGCTCGATTTGTCTCGATCGGCTAACGTCATAACCACTTGGTGTATTTTGGCGTGAGGAGTTCCATCTTGGTTGGCAGTTGTTTGCGGACATATCTTGAAGATTTGCACAGTTTGTCACGTCTGGCAACGGCATGTCAGCGCGAAGCATGAACATGGTCAGTTTCTCTCGCCCTGACTAACGGTTTTCCCGGTAGGGTTTTTCTTCAGTCCGCGTCCGAAGGGTTGACATACTAGATAGATGACACGCACCAATTCCCTGCACCCCGTCTCCGGCTTGCAGGGTACCATTTCTCTCGCTTCGTGAACGGCCCGCGCGGTTGCGCTGAAGTCCGATGAACTGTAGACAATCAAAGACTCGTCAAATCGCTCTTGTCGAAATGGAGAGGTAGTTTATTAGAAGTTTTTGCTCATCACATCTGACGAAAGTTGCCCTTTCACCCGTTTGGCCTACGATGTTTTCGAGGCTTTTGCTCTTCGTTGACAGGCATTACCTGTGGACATAGCTTTAACAATCCAATTTAGTCAGCCTTGAAATCTTTCGCAAGGTATCTTCCTTTCTTTCCGCTCAAAATGTCCTCCAAAACATACAAGTTCGTTCCGAGAACCTCCTTCACGATTGCAGGAACGAATTTGCTGTTGATTTGATCGATCTTTGACGATAACACGAACGATCGACGCCAAACCAGGTCTCCTACTTTGAATGCGACTGCTCTCGCTCGAAGATTGTATCGCTGCTTTGTCCGCTCGTTTGTTTTTGATGCGCTGGATGATTAAATACTGTATTCGGCGTATCGCTGATAGTCGCAAGTCCTGTGCCACTCCCTGTGTGTAGAGTTCCGTGTGTAAAACAAGTTTTCTTCTAAAGTTTGCTTCGTGCGGGCTAACTCCAGTGGCTTCATGCATGGCCGAGTTGATCGCAGCAATAATGGCAGGCAGCTTCTCGTCCCATTCTCGGTGATCTCCATCCAGCAACGACCGAATACAGGTGATCACAACACGGTTCACGCGTTCCGCGTTTGCGAGACTTGCGGACAATAATACGCTGTTCTCATGTGACCGATCTTGTGTCGCGCTAACCAAGATTTGAACAGCATCGATTCAAACTGCTTCCCGTTGTCGGACAATATCAGTCGCGGACGTGAGTACTTCAGACAAACTTCTTCTTCCAAGAATTCCACCTTCTTCTGTGAATCTGCTGCGCGCATTGGCTTCACGATCACGTACTTGCTGACCCAATCTACCACCACAAACAGTGCTGTGTTGCCTCGCTTGGAACGTGTGAGTGGACTGACCAAATCAACCGATATCATTTCCCATGGAATCTTTGCTGGTTTGGGGTTGCCCATTTGCGGCATCATCCTCGTTCCTGGAGCTTTACACGCCTTGCAGAATCCGAGATGAGCAGCTGCTCATGGTAGAATCCGAGATGAGCAGCTGCTAGTTCATCGTGAAACTTGCGGACCAACTGTGTCCTTTCTTCCTTTAGAACAACCTGCTTCCACTTGTGGAAGACTGCTCCCACTTCGTCCTTGCATTGAAAATTCTTGAACAGGACATCGTTCGCCATCCGGAAATCGGGAAATTGATCACCTTCGTTCTTGACTCTTTCCTTCAGTTTCCGGTACCACGGATCCACTACCTTGTCTATCTACTGTGAACACTGCTTCTGCCACCGTGCTCGAGAGCGCACCTGGAACAACGTTGATAGACCCTTTCCTGTATCGGATTTCGAAGTTGCATGCATTCAGTCGCAGCAACCATCGACTCATCAACGCTATCGGATTCTTCATTGGCTTCAAATATGGTCGCAGTGCACGACGAATTTTACTCCTTCCACATGCCCTGAATTTCTCTATCGCCCGGATTACCGCCAGACACTCTCGTTCCGTGACCGATTACTTTCTTTCCGACGCTGAAAGCTTCTGCGAAAAATAACTAATCGGATGTTCTTCTCCCTCGATTTCCTGAGCAAGAACCACTCCAATCGCCGAGTCGCTCGCATCACACACTCGGCGATTGAAGATATAGCAAACGGCTTGCTGTAATCCGGCATAGCTAACACCGGAGCTGATACCAGTGCTGCTTTCAGCTTGAGAAATGCTTTTTCAGCCGCAGGAGTCCACCGGAACTTGGTCTTGACTTGTGTGAGATCCGTAAGAGGAGCTGCAATCTGCGAAAATTCTGCGATGAATCGGCGATACCAATTGCAAACGCCCAGAAAGCGCTGAACGTCCTTCCAGGTTGTAGGTGTTGGGAACTGCACAATCGCTTCGATCTTTCCGTCGTCTACTCACCAGCTATGTTCATCGATTACATAACCGATGTACTTCATCTGTCCGGCTCAAAAATATAAAATCTGATTTCATTTTTTATTTATTTATTTTTTAAATTCATTTTTTTTAATTCAATTTAAATTTGCATGGATGTTTCTAAGGGGGCGACTTGCCTCCCAAAGATGTTTTTAGGGCGCGCTGTAATCAGCCGTATTCTGCCTCTCCTTGGGTTGTCTACTTTTGGCAGAAAGTGAAAGCCCTAGACTTTTTGGGCATAAAAAGAAATTTGACGCGTCGTTATCCGGGGACCGAATTTCACCAGATCAACCGAAACAAACTGCGTGTCACTGCACCTACATATAAAATTGCAAATGAAATTGCTAGTGACGAAGGTTATAATGCCGAGTACTACGTCTACATCCCATCTCGAGATGTGTAGATAGATGGTGTGGTTTCTGCAGCGAGCCTGACGTGTGAAGACGTTATGGAAGGTAAGGGGCGACTTCCAAATTCTGCTTCGTCTACCATTGAGATTCTACAATGCAAACAATTGCATGCAGGATCAATGGTAGATGGAAAAAAGACGTATTCACCGTCGGACTCGCTACAAGTGACCTTCGCCGGATCAGTTCTCCCAAAATTTGTTGAAATTGATAAAGTTTTTTTTTCCAGTGCGCCTTTTTGTACCAAGGGTATTTAATTGTACCAAGTGCAAACAGTTGGGTCATACGGCTTTTTGCGACAACAAGCCCCGTTGTGGCAAATGCGGCCAAAGGCATCTAGAGGATGCTTGCCAACAGAGAGCAACAAAGTGTGCTTACTGTGGCAAAGAGCCTCTCCACGATTTGCAAAACTGCCCCGTGTACAAGAAGCGCACTGGTAATGTGAGACGTTCCATACAAGAACGCTCCTAGCAGACGTATGCAGAAATGTTGAAGTCGCAAAACGGAGCGTCTGCATCGTCTGTATCAGCCGCTCAAAATGAAAATCCTTTTTTGATTTTGTCTTCCAACGAACTGGACTCTGACGTGGCCGATGAGAGTGAATTTCCGGAGGTACACGCCCCCGGTAAAAGGAAAGCCTACTAGTTCGCCGGGTGTGCGCCGGAAACTTATTAAACCCACTCTCAAAAGCTTGCAAAAAAATGGAGTTTGCGGGGGTCAAGTTAAAAACCGAATAAACCGGTAATAGCTGATGCATCCGTTCCTAGCTGTAGCTATACAAACCCATCGCTACCTAATAACAGTAACCGTAAGAGGTTGCCAAAACCAAAAACTACGTCTTCTCGCAATTCTAAGAATATCCCGTCCAAGCGAGGTAAGATTAATTTTAGGGACATTGTGGATAACATTTTAAATGCTCTTGGCCTTTCGAATGCTTCACCGCTCCGAGGAATTATTGACCTGCTTATTCCTAAAGTTGGAAACTACTTCAAGCAATTGACTGTATCATGGCCCCTTATTGGTGAATTCATATCTTTCGATGAATAATTCGTTGAGTGAGGATCAAGATATGATCACCGTATTACAATGGAACTGTCGCAGTCTAATACCTAAATTAGACTCGTTCAAGTATTTGATTCACAATTCTGATTGTGATATATTTGCTCTCTGTGAAACATGGCTTTCTTCTGAAGATGAATTAAACTTCCCCGATTTTAACATTATTGGCCTGGACCGAGATGATTCATATGGTGGCGTTCTTCTGGGGATCAAAATGTGCTACCCCTTCTATAAAATCTCACTCCCAATAATCTCAGGCATTGAAATCGTCGCTTGCCAAATAAATGTAAAGAATAAAGATCTTTGCATAGCTTCCGCCTATGTCCCTCCGAGGGCATCAATAAACCGCCATCAACTTTGGAGTTCAATTACATTACTTCCATCTCCAGTTCTTATTCTGGGCTATCTGAACTCCCACGCCCCTCTTGAACACTGGCGAAGCGACACGAATAGCAAAACCTCCTGCCAGGGAGAGTCGACTTGACATATCTTTGTGTTCTAATTCACTATCATTAGATGGTCTGTGGAAGGTAATCAATGATCCTCATGGTCATAGGCGTAGCCAAGATTTCGAATAGGGGGGGGGGGGGGGGGGCAAGCTTCTTTTGTTGAGATACAGAGAGAGAGAGAGAGAGAGAGAGAGAGAGAGAGAGAATTACAGCGTCTTCAGCCAGTTGCTGCACAGAATGAACACTTAACATTATACAACGGACAACACAACGCTGGGTGGACCCATATAGTAGGGGCATTATCAAGTTCCATCGGCTGGAGTGGGAGTCGAGCCCTCCGTTTGTGACAATCCGCCTGAACGACGGGTGGATTAACTTTTCTACTCTCATCCAAAGTATTTTACAATACCCGTTCGATTTTGGCAACAAGATTAAACTATTCTAGACTTGAACTGTAATGAAAAAAAAAGATTTTAAAAACCCTCGATTTTCCCCGTGTTTCAAAATAGGAACCATGCTGAAACCTAACGGGTACTGTAATGTGTCGAAATATTCATTCTACAGTCATTTTGGATTATTGTATACGACAACCTTAGAGTTTGTTAACAGTTTTTACTGAAAATGTTTTCTTTTTCGCAACCCGCTCACCCACTCTGAAAATTAAATTTCGTTTTTATTACGAAATCGAATGTAGGGCTAACAAATCTATTCGTTATTTTCTGCAACGAAATTGATTTGTACTTTTCAAGAAACTACCTTCGTATTCAATGCCACAATGCTGTTACATAACTGTTAAAAGCTCGAAGCATTAGTTGACACAGAAAAAACACTCGTTTATTTTACGAAAACAATACAAAATGCTACGAATATTTTGCTATCAATAAAAAAGAAACGTCTCTCAGGTGGTTGCATGATTGACTGACCGAACTTTTATATCGACTCAATAAGTAATTGAAAAAAAAGCGTACCTGTACCTGTATATTTGGGAAGACTTGTTATTGAATCCGTGGTTGATCTCATGGTGACTCGTTAGTAGTTACTTGATTAATGATTATGAACTTATTACTCTCGATAGCGCTTTAATTTTTATTTTGGGATAAATCAATGATTCCAGCCCACCCAAGGAGCAAAACCAACATGTATAAATATGATTGAAGAGAAGCAGCACTTGGTTGGTCTTCACGAAATTCATTTCGTGCATTGTACAAAAAGGTGTAATGACAGCATTTCACCAGATGACAAGCATTAAAAATGTATCATAAAATTTATGAGACATCTGTTCTTTGTACAAAATCCATGTTTATGAAACGAGCGAAAGCTAATTCACGAAATTAAATTTTCAGTGCATATATTGACAAGGCAGCACTGCAAAAACACCGTTTTTTTACTCACCGTCTCAATAGAATTTTTTTAATGGTTGTTCAAATAATATTATAATAGGTTAGCTTTTTACAAA
The DNA here is from genome assembly GCA_024533555.2 of Aedes koreicus. Lineage (NCBI taxonomy): Eukaryota > Metazoa > Arthropoda > Insecta > Diptera > Culicidae > Aedes > Aedes koreicus. Next base: position 382,750 of record JAHHFK020005246.1, read on the forward strand.
CATACATTTTGAGTTTTGGTGGTTTATAGCTTATGGTTTGTGTCCTTTTAACTTTAACCTTTAACCTTTAACTTATTTTCTCTATTTTATCCAAACAGGAAAATCAAGCATAACTTTACAAACCGACGTAAGTTGCAATTGTAAGCAAGCTGTTTGTGATAAATTTTTGCTACTTGCATTCTTAATACACGAGTAATAAGAAATAATTTAGGAAGTTTTATTCGTCAATGAGAAAAAAAAATTCATATGCGTTCTATCTGCTACTCCTCAATATTTTTAAAATATTTCAGATACACTGGTGAGCGATTCCACGAACAAGTGGGACATTTTTCCAGTTTTTATTTTTTGTATTTTTTGATTTGCATGAAACCTTGCGTACAAGTTTTTGGGGAAGAAAAACGCCGTTTTGCATACTTGGTTCGCCATTTTGAATCTAGCCTTACTTATGAGAAGGGCCTATGAAAAATGCACATGATATCTTCAAAAAATTGTATCTCGGAAACGGTTTGTCCGATTGGTTTGGTGTCTTCGGTGAAGTTTTAGACAATTGTTGATGCTATATGGAAAAAATATGCACGGTAAAAAAAAAGTTTGCTTTTTTTGTTTTGAACTAAAATATAGATTTTCCCTTAAAAGTTACATGTCAATAATTTTTTAATTATCCTTATGTTATAGCTGACTGAAAATGCTATCTAGTGCACAGTGGGTTGTTCTGGAAAAAAATAGGTTACAATGCAAAAATTTTTTTTTTTTTAAATTACAATTTTCAAAAAAGCTATTAAGAAAAGTCAAAAAAGTTTGTCACTCTAATTTTATAAAAGTACATCAAATTTGCAAGCAAAAAATACGTGAGTAACATTTTTCTAAGATGCACCGTTTAGAAGATATTACTGATTTAATATTGATTTTTTTGATAACTTAATAAGTTTTGGCCCTTTTCGGATGTATTTCATGTTTTTCCAGTTTCAAAAGTATTTTTTTCGGAAAGATTGGAAAATTTTGAGTTAAAATGACAATGACAGCTTAAAGATTCGAGTGAAATTCTCTGCCTTAAAAGTATTTTGAAAAACAAGTTACAAAATCCCACTATCAGGAACAATGATTTCTTCAAGTGATTTTTGGTGCGTTGTGCTGAAAACGTGCTAACAAGTATTAGGTACAGGTAATTAGATACCAGTTAGCTGTACTACGTACAGTTGGTGATTGTAAACATGGTCTTTGTTGGAACTAGTCCACCATGACCACGCTGGCCATACCGAGGCTAGCTCCGTCGATGACCGTTTCTTCTTCTTTACAATCTTCTTCAATAACAATATACCTACGCCAGCAAATCTACCTCGCTCCAATTCTCCAAACTCGTACCTGTAGGTTCGACGATACCTGAGCGTTCAACTCTACCTATCTTCCAACAGTCTTTACCCAGCATTCTATGATCTCTACCCGTGAGCTGTATAATAATGTCTGACTCGGTTCTGAATTCATCCAGTATCTACCAAACAGTAAATGCAGAAAGGTTGCTAGTAGCATAGTGATTATAGTAATTTCAGCTCATAATCCTGTGTTTTCGAACGAGATCCAGTGTTGTTTGATAACATAATAATTGTAAAGGAAAGTGTAACACGTTTTGGTGCAAAGGTAAGTTTTAAATACACATTTTAATTATATGTTTTGTGATATTTTCGTACAAAACTAACAATTGGAAAATATTTTCTATGTTACAGATTACAAAATGAGTAATATAAGATGTATTCGCCCATTCAAAGACATTCAGTGTTCGAAAGAGCTACGATATCTCACGGATGGTATCATCAAAAAAATAAAATCAATTGGATTTTCGAAGGTATCCACACTGAACACCAAGGATTTTCGTATTGTTTCGTCTTGCCGTCTACATATTGATTCAAGAGCTCACCTCACCCAAAACGAAGAACAAAGCGTAGCCGGCGGCTCAAGGATGCCAACTGTTCAGACCATACCTGATGTACCTGATTCGCAAAGCTATGAAAGTTTGGTCACGATACCATCAGCGTCAACGCTAAGCACAATTCAATCAAATGAAGACTTCACGATGCCTGTAGACGTCGAAATATTCAACCGAGGAATAGCAGCTATTCGTGTTTCGCCTATAGATTTAGGTAAGGTTAAAAATGTTCACTATCCTGTGAGTGCGCTGAAATCGTCGAAGGTGTACGAAGAAATCTTTTTTAAATTAGACGCTAAAACAGAAAAAGCAAACGAGTTTGATGAAGTCATAGAAAATATGAAAATTAAATTTTTAAATTCAGCCACAAGGCAAGAAAAACTATCAATTTTATCATTGTTACCAAAATCATGGTCAGTACAAAAAATTGTAGACGAATTTAAAACCAGTAGAAATATGGCATCAGATGCAAGAAAGGAAAGAGATAATGTATTTGATTCATCTCAAGGTTCAAGCTCTGGAAAAGCTTTGAGTAATGAAACAAAAGAACTGGTTTTGAATTTTTTTTGAGGACGATGATATAAGCCGTGCTATGCCAGGCCAAAGAGATTTTGTGAGCGTAAAGACAGGAAATAAGAGATTAGCTGTTCAGAAAAGATTGTTAATGATGACATTGAGAGAAGCTTTTAATCGCTTTAATGAAATGTACGTCAATGCAAAAATAGGGTTTTCATCATTTGCAAGCCTCCGGCCAAGGCAATGTAAACTATTTACTATCACAGGAACACATAATGTTTGCGTTTGCACTACGCATGAAAATGTCAATTTAATTCTACATAGCTTAAAAAAATAAAATGTCTTGAATGATCTAAAAACATTAACGAATAGATTACTTTGGGAAAATAAGACAACTCATTGCCATCTACGAAGATGTAAAAACTGCCCAGATACCTCAGTTTTAGAAGACAGTTTATTGAAACAACTGGAAGAAAACTTTGTTGAAAAGCTTTCATTCGAACAATGGGTTACCACTGACAGATGTAATTTAGAAACTATTGTAAAGCAAACCGATGAGTTTGTTTCATTTTTCAGCTCAAAATTAGAAAGTTTGATTCCGCATGATTTTGTAAAAACCGAACAATCCAATTTTTTGAAAACTACAAAACAAAACTTGCAAGATGGTGAATTTTTAGCTATTTGTGACTTTTCTGAAAATCCCTTGCGCTGAACTGGCCGGCTTGACGTGCCGCAAGGGCTCAGTAGGGATCAAGACCTGAAGCTAAGAGTCAGTTCCATTGTGGTTATATCACATTTATTAGCAGAGCAGCACATCGAAATTTTAGGTTCATTATTCTTTATATGCTATACAATTTCAGATCATCCATGGATATCCCAAGTTTTGTAAAATAATTTAAAATCATTTTTTTTTTTCTGGTGGCCATGATACATTATCTAAGCTTTCAGGTTCATGGTGGATGTGCGGGTCCGTATACAATTGCAGCAGGACCACAATCTGCAGACACATAAATACAAATGAAATTATTATCGTTTTATATTATAACATCCTTTCACTTTATTTTCTTTGCTTTTTTATTTGTCAGTTTCAGCTTTGCATATATGCGCCCATGTCAGTTATAGCCGATCTAACCTACTTTATATATTTGAAAAGATAGGAAGGTTTTTATTGTTTTTTTTTTTTTTTTTTTAGAAAGGATCATATTCGAAAAATTCTACTTAAAAAAGCACTTTCCTTCTTCATCAGAAATATATATTAATTCAAAACCTAACAGTTTACAATCATTCATTTCCTATTTCACAGACATGAGGAATCATTTATGGGTGTACAAGAGCTATAGAAAAATTCAATTTCCTATTTTTTTATTTTTTTAGTTTTATTAAGATTCAGTTTTTAGATTCATACTCATCTGAAATTTATTTCGCCTTATTATTAGCTGTCTTCAGTTTTTCCAATATTATTATGAAATTAATACACATCTAATTTTTATTTTCAGTAACATACCAGTAGATGTCATATATATCTTGTACCTACGCTTATTATGTTCTCTGACTATTATTGTGAAAACAAATTCTAATCTTAGTAGATCTTATTTCAATAGAAACTGCAACAGTGGAAGTCTTTCGATGAGTGGATGATCAGATTAGTTACGGATATATGTATTCTACTATAGTTTACTGGCTTGCTGGTATTATTATTTTATATTTTAACGTCAGTTTATTATTTTATGTTATGATATTAAATGATGTGACATAATTACATTTAAATTCATTTCATTAAAATCGCTATTTCCGATGAGACTCACTACATAAATTATTGCAAGGAAACGGAACAGCACATCGAAATTTTGGGTTTACCATTCTATTGCTATATAATTTCAGATTATCCATGGATATTCCAAGTTTGATGAGATAATTTTAAATCAATTTTTTTTCTCGCAGCTACATTGTCTAAACTTTCAGGTCCACAAATGGAATTGTTATTTTCATTCTTATATTCATTCACTATATTATTTGTCATTATAATATTCATTCGCTATATTTATTATAATTATAATATTAATTCACTATATTTTATACATTACTATATGACATTAAATATATATTGGGAAGGGAGGGAGCATCAGGGTATCACTCAAGCTGGAATTGGACAATGGAGTGGTATGACAACCGGCGTCTAGGAGGGAACAAACAGTATCATTTTCTTTATCCTACCGATTCGATTGTGGTGCTGTGAATTCTACTCCAACAGTTTCAGTGAGAGTGACGCGCCCTTCTTAACAAGCCATCCCGTAGAAAGCTTAATGAGTATTGCGAATTGGGTTATTCGATTTGTTGGATCGTATCGTTGGAAGGAGAATCTCATGTTCCCGCGGGTTTCGCGTAAGTGTCTCTGCTTACGGGTCCGCCCCACCGTTTTTGGCCCTTCATACAGCGTTACTGTGAATGCAAACCGGTAACTCAATTTGATCTTGCTATTAAGTGGAGCTGCATACATGACAAGGTCTTAGAAGGGATGGTGGCTACCTTACATACATACATACATACATTTGTAAAGTGTAGGGGAATTGTAAAAAATTTTGTTTTTTTGGGGATAAAAAATGGAAAAAAAGTTCAACTAGGAGGGTTGCTTTGGGGATCTTTGTTGTGTTAAGAAGTCTTGGGTGGGTGGTTAGCATAAGTGTGAAAGGGGGGGGGGGTTTGAGGAAACACCCTGAGAAAGCTCCGGATGCACACCATACACTAAAGTAGCCAATATAGCTTATTTATGTTTCAACCAGCACTTGCGACGATTTTCATCAGCCTCCGACTGAAATCTCAACTACAAACAGTAGAATGAGGATTGATAGTTGTAATCCTTTACAAATAAACAATCTCTTCACCACAACGCCTTGATTAGGAACACGCATTTACACGCTCAATACATACGAGGTGTTGTCGAGTAAAAGCTACAGCCAGCTCAGGGCTTCCTCTAATGCCTAGACACATGCATCATTCACGAGATAAGGTTTTGATATATGCATAAATGTACAGAAGCATGGCTCGATCTACTAACGAGCCACCATTGATTCGCAATGCAGCATCATGCACCTAACTGAAGCATATCATAGGCAACGTGCAGTCAAGCTTGGATACATTAACTGAAATCAAAATCCGAGGGCAATATCCCTACATTTCTTCCTCTACATTATTCCCTTGTGGATTGGAAATTGCTTCTGGGTAGAATCACGACTCAGCTCATCCGTGGATGTGTTTATTCATTGCACTTTGCAATCGCTCCACTTGTGTACACTTTTTGGCCCTTGTTCGCACCGTACGGTTCTGATAGATCTCGATATGAAACCTAATTTATGCATTCTAGTTGGTTTCACAATTAGCGATGATTATATGTCAACAAATACAATTGGGGCTTATTAACATGAGTTATCATCAAATAGTCAAATGAAATACTCGCTCTCAAATTCATTGCTTACAGCAGTCTTTCATTTCCGAACCAACACATGAGCGGACTTTAGAAAATCATTGATGCAATGTAAGAAAAAAAAAATTTAATAAATTTTTCTACCGTAACCATAAAAACATTATTTGTTTTATATTTATTTTTTCTGATTTGAGAATTGATCTGGTCCCATTGGAAAGAACTGCTGCTGAATTCGTGGTACATCTTTCGAGGCCCTGGTGACCTGTAAAAAGTAGAGAAATAAAGGTCTAGATGAAATCACAATGTTACATTCGAAGCGTATGACGCTTTTAATTTTATTTCGAGGAAAACAAATTATTTTGGCCGCCAGACCGCAACAACACCGTCATGTTCGGGTACGGTAAAAATTTTCAGTGCGCCTGGGACTAACATACATCCTTAATGTGTAAAAACTATTGATCCCAAACTAAGACAATTCCAGCGGTGGCCCTATCCGAATTCGGGGAAAAATAAAGAAAAGGTATATTGAGAAATCACGAATATCTGGAAATTTTTAATTTTTAATTTTTAATTTTTAAAAGGGGTTGGATTGGCAGCAGGGTTCGTTTTGGTAAACGATACGCTGAATACGCTGAATAAATATAGTTAAATATTTTAATATTACCGATTTCTCGATTTGAACCGATTTAAACCAACATTAAAGATGCTGCTAGAACCATTCCCTGAGGATGATGGTGGTTTACTTCATGAAAAAAAAAAAAATTTTTTTAACCCTAATAGGCCCTTAGAAATCATTTGAACTCACAGTAAGGATGCTGTTGAGGCCACTACCATAGTGCGCTAGTGGTTTTTTAGTAGGAAAATAAGGAATAGGAATAAGAATTAGTTTGCCTATATGAGTGTTTTAGTGCTTGAGCTCCACAGCTTAAGTTTTGGTAGGTGTTTAGGTTCTTCATAATCAGGCTCGCGTTTTGATTGTAGGCAACGACAGTCACTATGTTCTTATCGTTTGCACGGTCCTCTCTATCAGTATCACGTCAACTTATTCCTAGCCTTTCCTTATTTGACACGCATTCGGGCGGGACCAGCTCCGGTATTGCCTTAGATTGGAATGACATGTTTCTAAACATTGCGGATTTTTTTAAATTACTTATAATAGTTTGTTTTATAAATGAATTATAAACATTTTGCGAAACATTTCAGGTTCTAAAAGTTTGATCCCTCGTATTTTATATGACGATGGCTACATCAGTTCACTCTGATTAAAGATTGAGCTGAAAATATTTTGTTCACTGCTTCAACTAATTTATTCTTTATTATTGTTCTTGAATACATTGTTCCATACATTCATAATACAAAAACAGGACGAAGTTTTATATAAAGTTAAAAATACTGTTGAAATATAATACAACAGCCTGCTTTTGAAAAAAATCTTTTGTAACATAATGATGGATTTGTTGTACATGATATTGGTTTCATTGCCTGCTAGGAACAAATCATAGATTTGTTTTACATTTTTTTTCTAATGCTCTACTTTTTGTGGGTTCCATCATACTAAAGTATGAAGTAAAGTATTATGAACTTATATTACTTTGCTGTATTTGTCATTGGACAGCATTTTCAACTTATCTATAACAAGCTGTGTTGCTTGGACAACAAGCTGTGTAGCCTCTGTGAAATTACAGCTGATCTAGCAATAACGGAGTAGGAACCTCGGGTGGTTAATCATGCTCATACTCATGCTCAACATATTTTTTTCAAATAAAAATCTGCTCACTGTGCTCTCCTCACCACAGTGAACCTATTGTCATTGACAGTTATTTGATTGGGAAAGAAAAAAAGCTTTTGTGTTTAGATAATCATGATGACGCTTATATGAAAAATAATGCAGTCAGTGTGCACCCTAATAAAACTGCAGCAAATTAGAAATGATAAAGTATAAGGTTTTGTTACAGTTTTCATTGAATATAATAGAATTGGATGTTTCCGTCATTTAAACTCTTTCGCTTGCCTTTGGTCAGTCAAATCGAATAAATTGCCGTGTGTGCAAACAAATAACATTTGTATTAACCATGCATTAGAACCCATAATCCTATCATTTGAACCATAAAACATCAAATAGAAAATAAAAATTAACATTAATGAATGCTAGTCCATGCTTTCATTGTTTCAAACTCATCCCCGAAGGAACAACCCAAGTAGTTGCACTTTAAATTAGATGTAAAATGTAATGAGGACTATGATTTGTCTACCAAAAAAATTTAGTTTGAAGGAATCAGCCAGAAATGGATTCGCTGGTAGCTGTGAAGAAGGTGATCTAGATACATTAGAAATTACTATGTTATACGGCCGACGATAGAAACGAGCCAGTGACTACACTGGGAGAAGTTAAGGATGCTATCCAACAACTCAAGAATAACAAGGCGGCTGGCAAGGATGGTATGAAGCTGAACTCATCCAAATGGGACAGGAAAAGCTGTCCATCTGTCTGCCTCTGGGAAACCGAACAGCTACCGGATAAGTGGAAGCAAGGGTCCCATCTAGAAGAAGGGCGACAAGTTAGAGTGTGTGCCTGCATAGGAAGCATCGTTACGATAGACGGAAATTCCTTCGAGGAAGTTGAGGAATTCCTCTACCTCAGATCGTTACTAACGGCAGACAATGACAGCAGCCGAGTAATCTGAAGACGCAGAATCAGTGGATGTCATGCCTACTATGGGGCCCAGGAGAACTTGCGATCAAAAAAGATTCACCCCGCACTAAATGTACAATGTACAAAACGCTGATAAGACCGGTGGTTCTCTGCGGGCATAACACGGGCACAATGCTCGAGGAGGGGGAAGACAAGGTTTTGAAATTGCAGAGTTGTTGAATGTATTGCTCTTACTTTAACATCTATTACAGGAGAGCGGAATAAACGAAAAGGTAAATTATATTCACCGTTGAATATCATTTGAGTATTAAAATTAGTATAACATTTTGAATATAACAGTTAGGTAAATAAAAGTAAGATAAAATTATAACAGTCATTTAGAATAAGAATTAACGAAGTTAACGGTAAATTAATCCAACTGAGTCGAAATTTACAGCACCGATTTATTGTATGCTGTTTCATTGTCAAATATTTTCTTCTCTCCGAAAGAACTATTCAACCTATCTGTTAGGTTTCAAATCGAACCTTTACTGTACTTCGTATATTTCAGTTTCCACCATTCCGTACGCTTCCATTGAATTGATAATACAATTAGATTTAGTCTCTTAGATAAACAATACACAACGTAGAATACTGTCGAAAGTGAAGTAGCGTTTCGCTAAGTGCTCCTGAAAGAAAGGCGTTTGTTTTATCGTACCAGGTCCAACCCGATTTGTATCTCTTTCCCGTGTTGATGTGATCCCGTTGCCCGTTTCGAACAACTGCCGTCATCGCCCGTTACCCAACATTTGGTGCCGTGACCAGGATTTCTTTTGATAGTTTTATCGGCACATACTAGTGATGACATTCAAAACATGCTTAAGACTGTGATAAAACTACCAAAATTTTTGATAGTTTTATAATTTTCCTCTATAAGAACATTTCTAGTCCGTCACAAATATGATTCCAAGATTCTATTTCTGCTGAATGGGGACTTTTATAGCTGAGAGAAAGCTATTGAAGAAAAAAAAAAATATCGATATAATATGATGTTTCTTTTCCAAAGTGGATACGTATTTAAATTAATTGTAAAATTGACCATAAATGCATGAGTTTTTTGCATGCAATTGATAAATTTTTCATGCGACGTTCAGTTTATTGGTGTTTTATATCATAAAAATTCGAAAATTTTAATGCGCCACGGAATAATTGCTAGAACATTGATTTATTTAAAAAAATAAAAAATACATGAAAATTCAACAAGCAGGTGACTAGGCTGATAAATTAAGAGATCTTGAATAAATTGTGTCTACAATCCATTTTAAGTTTCAAAATGTATTTTAAACAGCAGAAATTGTTCGTAGCATTGGAAAAACGAGAGATTTGTTGCATACACATGTAAATGGCTACCATTCGGAGGGAATCGAGAAAAGCCATGCTCGCCATTTTTTCAATGGTTTTATCTGAGACTACCATAGAAATAAAACTAATATTTCTTGCACAAGACTAACAACATTTTTTGAGAAACGCGATAAGTTCATCTTTATTTGTTCTATTCTTGAAAAAGACGAGTTACGCTTGAATAAAACTTGTTTGAATTGCTCAAGGCAAACAAGTCTTTCGTCAGATAGCCATAAAATCAGTGTAGGGAAGGCACATCCTAAACAAAGAAAATGCGAACGTTCAAATCAAAAGTGCCTATGCATAATTGTTGTTCTTAGTCATAATTTCAGCTTATAATTTATTATTTTTACTTACCAGCGTAAGTCGATAAGGACAAATAAACAAAACTCTAACTTGAATATCCTACTAAAGGATTTGGGAAGAAGAGCAGTTAATAATATTTCTTCGATGGCTGAAACATCAGTTGAGCGAAGAGTGATTTTTCTCTTAATATATACGCTATACCTAACGTCGGAAGAAATGCGCTGTGGAGTGGATCACTGAGCGATTCCAGCGCTACTTCCGACTTTAAATTTAACGTATAGATCATGAGAAAAATCGATTTCCGCTCAGATGATATACCAGTTTTTACTTGCAACGAGTATAAATATTATGTAGCCTGTTGGGAACTGAAATGCATGACTCGGGAAAATTTAACATTAACAGAACGTTTTACTATCGTAGGTTTTTATTGAATTTCCGCTTGAACGATCCACTAGTTTTTAATTTCTTCCACCTTTGGTTTGTTTATTTTTCACATAACATTCTTTCTCAAGAGTATGTGTTCTTATTTAAAATCAAATGGTTTTAAGAGCGTTTTATGGCAGCACTTCCATGATACATTCATCTTAAAGAAGAATGTCATAAAACATTTATCAGGTTTTATGCAAGTTGCGAAACGATGTCTTGAGAGGGGGATCAAGTATCTTATAAAATTACTTATAAGGTGAATTACACTTATAAATAATGTAGTTTTATGGATCTTTCTTCATGTGTACTTTAATCACTCTTAAGAACTGTTAATCAATTAAAACCACCTTAACTTGAAAAATGCCCTGATAAAACCGGATGAACTCCATAATGCTTTGATAAAACTACCATAAAACATGAATAAAACCAATTTGCATTTGAATTGTTACTTGGGTGGTCTTTTACTACCATTCTAGTGGTCGACGACATCGGCGGAAAGCTCAGCAATGCCCGACGAAATCTGAATGAAGTTAAACGAGTCAAACGACGAAACGCTATCGATGCCTTCAACCAGATGGGATTGTTCCTAGATAAAAACGTTCTTGAGCAACACGAAAGTGAAGTAACACATCACTTGGAACGTTTGGAGAAAGTATGGGAAGTGTGCGAGACGATTTAGGACGAGTATGAGGAATTGGACGATTCGGAGGAATTTATGAAGCAAAATCTAGATGTGCGTGGACAAGTGGAGCAGTTGTATTTTCGTGTGAAGGCTGGGCTAGTCAGTAAGTTGCCATCTCTTCCCGCTCCTGTTGTTTCTAGACCTTCTGCTGCGCCATCCACTCCGTTTGCACTCACGAACGTCAAATTTCTGACCATTTCGCTCCCCGATTTCGATAGTGATTTTAATACCTGGATGAGATTCCACGACACTTTCTTGTCGATGATCCATTCATCGACAGAAATTTCGCAGGTTCAGAAGTTTCACTATCTCCGAGCTGCTTTGAAAGGTGAAGCAGCCAGTTTGTTACAGTCGATCACCATAACGGCGAAGAACTACGCCGTCGCCTTGAAGACGTTGGTCAACCGGTATTCTAACAAAGCCATTCTCCGGAAAGGGCCCTTCGCAAGTACCCCAAGATTCCGAACAACAATTTCGATTCCCTTCATAAGATCGAAGATGAATTCCAGCGTCACACTTAGGTTCTGGAGCAGCATGGTGCACCGGTGGAACAGTTCAGTTTTATTCTCATCGAGTTGTTAGAGGATATGGAATTGCTGTTGATGAACATCCCACCTACGAAAAGATGATCGATTTCCTGCCAGTTCCAAGCCCGCCAGCAACTCAACGGTATCGAAGAAGTCTAATCAGCCTCGCATAAACAGTATCGCGGTGGCTGAGGTCCCGTCGAAGACATTTCCGATCTGCCCAGACAAGGAGAAACACTCGCTCTCCGATTGCTCCATATTCAACGGCCGAGACACGAAAGGCCGCTTGAAGGTCGCCATGGACAAGAGACTTTGCAGCAATTGTTTCCGCAATGACCACTTCGCCCATCACTGTCGCTACAAATTCCGCTGCAAACACTGATCGAGGCGACATCACTCGATGATTCACCCGGGTCCTTTCGAGATGCATAAGTCCCTTTTCGATGGCACTGCCCCGCTCAGTAGCAACACTTCTTCACCTGGTACTTCCCGTATCACCACAGCTGTAGTAACAACGCCCCCTGCAGAGATCGTATCAACGGTAGAATCTTCCATACCAACGTTCTACTTACCACCGTGGTTCTGATCATCGTTGATGTCTATGGTCAAGAGCATATCACTCATGCACTATTGGACACAGGTTCGCAGTCCAACACAATGAGCGAGCGACTGTGTTAGCAGCTGCATCTTTTCCGGAAGGTTGTCAATGTACCGATTGCTGGGGTGGACAGTATCGTCACGAACGCGAAGCACGAAGTTCGAGCAGAAATCCTTTCCCGAGTAGCTGACTACAATGAATCGCTGGATTTTCTTGTGCTGCGGAAAGTAACACGTGATACACTGTCTGCCTCTTCCTCTGTTCAGTGGAATCTGCTTAATATTCCACTTGCTGATCCCGATTTCCACACTTCTCGAAGGGTCGATATGATTATTGGCGCTGCTCATTTCTACTCGTTCTTGCGAGATGGACGGTTCCGCTTCCGATTCAGGAGTACGAGCTGTACATTGTAACATACGGCCTCGCCCCGTCATCGTTCCTTGCCACACGAACACCTTTGAAGCTCGTTGAAGATGACGGCATTCCGTTCCCAAAATCGCATCGAAGAGACAATCCAACTGCGTGAAGAACTGAATGAGATGTTTCAGAAGGGTGGGTTCCGTCTCCGCAAATGGCGCTCCAACTCGCTTTCCGTTCTGTCATGCCTTCCTCTCGAACTTCTTGGGACTCAGTCGTCACTGAGATTCGATCCCGACGAGATAATCAAGACCCTCGGAACACGCTAGGATCTAAAGGCAGATGTTTTCCGCTTCGATGTATCGATCACCGTGAAAAGCCAACCATCAACCAAGCGCAACATTTTGTCAGCAATCGCGCTGTTATATGATCCCCTCAGAGTCATAGCACCCGTCGTAACTCAGGCCAAACTTATTATGCAACATCTGTGGCTTTTGTCATTAGACTGGAGACGACGACCTGCAACGTAAATGGAGTCAATTTTGCGCGCAACTTCCAAATCTCTCCAATTTTCACATCGAAAGATTTGCGTTTATTCCCAGCTATTGCGTCGCAGAGTTGCACTGCTTTGCTGACGCGTCAGAAGTAGGTTATGGCGCATGCATATATGTTCGTTCCGAAACGTCTGATGTGCGTGTACAAGTGAGTTTACTCGCCTCCAAATCAAAGGTAGCCCCCTTGAAACCCTCAGCATCCCGTGTCTGGAGCTGTGTGCCGCTCTTATTGCCTCCCGCTTGTTCGAAAAGGTCATTGTAGCGTTGGATATGGCAGTCACTAGAAGCTTTTTCTGGTCTGATTCGACAATCGTTCTCCAGTGGCTGAAAGCCCCACCACGGACCTGCAAGACTTTCGTGGCGAATCGTGTCGCCGAAATTCAAGCCGTCTCTCACGGTTCGTTTTGGCATCATATATCCGGGAATGAAAACCCTGCCGATTTGATCTCGTGAGGAATCCTCGCCGAAACCTTGGTAAGCAGTGATCTATGGAAGTACGGGCCAAGGTGGCTGTGCGAAGAAAAATCTCGATGGTTTGTTCAAACCGGCCTTGAGAGCAAGTTCACCGTAGAAGAGTTGGAGATGAAGAAGAATCTGATCCTGACCACCCAAGTGCTTCCCCCGAAACCACTATTCGAAAAAATTTCATCGTTCCAGACCTTGCTTGGCGTAATTGGATATTGCTTTCGGTTCTACCGCAATGCTCGCAACCAAAACCCCCGACCCTCCAGCAGAATTCTTTCCGTAGCCGAATTGCAGCACGCCAAGTTAGTTCTCGTGAAGCTTGTTCAGGCTGATGCCTTCCCCGAAGATCTGCAACGCTTGAAGAAAGGACTTATGGTTTCTAACAAATCTTCTCTTCGTCTGCTGAGCCCGTTCTTTGATGCTGATGGATTGATCCGCGTTGGTGGCCGGTTGCGGCTATCCGAGGCACCATACAGCGTGAAGCATCAGATTGTCATACCCGGATTCCACCCCTTCACACAAAGTCTTTTGAAGCACTATCACCAAAAACTCATCCACGGTGGAATTGAAATGACCCTGGCAGTCGTCCGTGATGAATTTTGGCCGCTCAATGGCAGGAAAGCCGTTAGAAGTACCATACGAAAGTGTTACCAGTGCAGCAAAGCAAATCCGCATCCCATTCAGCAGCCGATTGGCCAACTCCCCATCGCCCGTGTCACCGCTAACGATGCCTTTGCCTGCACCGGTGTAGATTTCTGCGGTCCAATTTTTCTGAAGCCCACCCATCGTAAAGCTGCCTCCCGAAAATCCTATATTTGTATTTTCGTCTGCTTGAGCACAAAAGCGGTTTATTTGGAGCTCGTAAGTGACCTCAGTACAGCCTCGTTCCTGATGGCACCGCTCGACCGTTTCACCTGGAGAAGAAATAAGCCCCAACACCTGTATTCGGATAACGGTACAAATTTCATCGGTGCGAAGAATGAACTGCACGCCCTTTACACCATGCTTCAACCCGGTCTCGGAAGCGATAAGATCGCAAAACATCTCGCTGAGGAAAGCATCCAGTGGCACCTGATCCCTCCTCGAGCTCCCATCTTCGGTGGACTCTGGGAAGCAGCCGTTAAGGTCACCAAGACATATCTCGTTCGTCAACTTGGTTCTTCATTGTTGTCGTTTGAAGAACTGTCCACGGTTTTGATAAAAATCGAAGGGTGTATGAATTCACGCCCACTGGTGCCCCTTTCGAGCGACCCGAATGATCTTGCCACACTCACCCCAGCACATTTCCTGGTGAGAAATATAAAGCTCAGCGAAAGAAGGAAGTCCGTTCGATCCAGCGCTCCGTTATTTTGGAAGATTTTTCGAGTGCGATCCTTGGAAATAATTAGTTTTTTTTCTCAAAATCTATTCACTTCAGTGAAAGGAGTGAATGTGAGTTTTTTTTTCTAAGAAGGCAGTGTGGTTTTCCAGTGAAATAAGAAAATCAAGCAGTGCTTGCTGGCGAATTATCATCCCGCTCATTTTCGCTTCATCCCCGCGTGGTGACGCTAACCAGCGATACACCACTACATCGCCAGCGGTCATCCGGCATCGTCGAGCGAGTGCACCCGAAGGCGATCGGATTCACCCGTACACCCACGCAGCGCACCGCTCCCCGCTGCCCGCATAGAAGTGCGACGCTCAGGCATACGGTGCGTCAGCAGCAGCAGCAGCAGCAGCAACAGATCAGTAATATTAGTTAAGTTTTTTTTCCTCTGTCTCTCATCCCACTAGAGTTTAGCGTTAATTTGTGTGTGTTCCTGTTTTGTGTTTGTGTGTGATTTAAATTTTTGGGGGCGTTCAACGCTCCCACAAGTAAGGCAAATCGTGCATGTTGAAGAGGTTTCTTCTACATGGACGGTTTAGCTGAAAAAGTGCCTTTGCCACCTGATGATGGGGAGGCACAAATAAATTTCCGGCCGCGATCTTATCCAATGGACTCGGTCGGTCCATGGGTTGTCTACTTTCAGCCCAAAAAGAAACCTTTGAATGTATATCAAATAACAACTGATCTGACGAAACGATTCTCAGCCGTGACAGAGATCACGAAAGTAAAATTTAATAAACTCCGTGTTGTCGTCTCTAACCTGAAGCAGGCTAATGAGATTGCTTCCTCCCAGCATTTTACACTGGAATATAGAGTTTATATTCCAGCTCGTGATGTGGAGATTGTAGGAGTGGTCACAGAGGCGAGTCTGTGCACTGAAATTTTGGTGAAGCGGGCGGTTGGCCGATTCAATAACCCTCTGCTCCCCCCAGTACAGATACTGGAAGTAACAAAATTAGTCAAAATATCGCACAGCGAGGGTAAGAAAAAAGTTACCCCCACAGACTCGTTTCGGGTGACCTTTTCTGGCTCTGCCCTTCCTCACTACTTAGAACTGGACAAACTTCGGCTACCTGTGCGGTTATTTGTACCCCGGGTAATGATCTGCCAAAACTGCCAGCAGATGGGGCATACGGCCTCTCATTGCGGCAATAAGGCACGCTGCTCAACTTGCGGGGAGAAACATGAGGCTGGTCCCTGTGCAGATAACACACTAAAATGCGTTTTCTGCAAGGGAACTCCTCCCCATGCTCTTTCGTCATGCCCGGCGTACAAACAACGCGGGGAAAAATTGGAACGTTCTCTGAAACAACGTTCAAGGCAATCTTTTGCAGAAATGCTTAAGAAAGCCTCGCCACCCGATATCAATACAAATCCTTTTGCTGCTCTGTCAGATGACGAGTCTGATTCGGACTTGGTTGAGGAGGGGACCTCTTTCAGTTTTCCGGAAGGTGCTTCACGGAAGCGAAGACGCATCCGAGCAGGGAAAGTAGCTGAAAAGAAGCCCCAAATCAACATGCCCAATTCAAAGAGCAGTGGAAATAAGGATAATCCAAATCCTCCTGGTTTTCGAAGTGCCAACTACACACAGGATTTCCCATCTCTCCCGGGGACATCCAGAACCCCCGATGCCCCGATTTTTAGAACAGAAGCCCCCTCTTCATCTGGGCTGTTCTCATTTGACGATATTGTGGAAGGTATTTTCAAGTACCTCGAAATGTCTGACCCTCTTAAAAGCATTGTTATGGCAATGCTTCCCACTGTGAAAACTTTTTTAAAGAAATTAACATTAAAGTGGCCCCTCCTTGCAGCTATCATTTCCTTCGATGGATAATTTGCCAAAAGAGGTCGGGGATTTGATCACTGTTCTGCAGTGGAATTGTCGAAGTCTTATTCCTAAACTGGAATCATTTAAATTTTTAGCTCACAATATCAGTTGTGATGCATTTGCTCTTTGTGAAACATGGCTTTCACCCGAAATCGATCTTCCGATTCACGATTTCAACATTATTCGGCTTGATCGTGAGGATTCACGTGGAGGAGGAGTACTTTTGGGGATCAAAAAGTGCTACTCCTTCTATAGAGTGAATTTTCCTCCAATTCCAGGTATTGAAGTTGTCGCATGTCAGGCTGTTATTAAAAATAAAAGCCTTTGCATTGCTTCCGTTTATATTCCTCCTAGAGCCTCAATTAACCAAAAACAACTTTCAGATATTTGTTCGGTTCTTCCTTCTCCGCGGTTGGTCATGGGAGATTTTAACTCTCACGGTACCGGCTGGGGAGAACTGTACGATGACAACCGGTCTTCTTTGATATATGACCTCTGTGACAACTTCAATATGACCGTTCTCAACAATGGAGAAATTACACGCTTGGCTGGTCCATCCTCACTTGGCAGTAGGTTAGACCTCACACTTTGCTCGAATTCATTATCGTTGGATTGCACGTGGAATGTGATCCAGGATCCCCACGGTAGTGATCATTTGCCTATTAAAATTTCGGTTGCCACCGGGCTCACTCCGCCGGAATCGATCAACGTCACGTATGATCTAACTCGTAATATCGATTGGACAAGGTTCAGGACAGCAATAGATGAAGCTGTTACAACGGTAGAAGGGCTTCCACCGCTGGAGGAATATAACTTCCTCTCCAACCTGATTTTGGAAAGCGCGCTTCAAGCTCAAACTCGACCAGTTCCAGGAACGTCATTTCACAGGAAACCTCCTTCTCCATGGTGGGATCAGCAATGCACCGAGGTTTACCGCAAAAAGTCCGACGCGTTCAAAGTTTTTCGTAGACGTGGAACACCTGAGCACTTCGAAAGGTACACGGCTCTCGAACGAGAATTTAAGAGCCTCATCAAGGCCAAGAAACGTGGTTACTGGCGACAATTCGTGGACGGGCTATCGCGTGAAACGTCGATGAATACCCTTTGGAACACGGCGCGAAGATTGCGTAACAGAATTACGAACAACGAGAACGAGGAGTATTCGGACCAATGGATCCTCAAGTTCGCGCGAAAAGTTTGTCCAGATTCTGTTCCAGCACAAATGTTTCCTCGCGAAACCACGAATTCGATAGATGAGATCAGCCAACCTTTTTCAATGGTAGAATTCTCTCTCGCACTCCTTTCGTGTGGCAATACGGCTCCAGGGGCTGATAGAATCAAGTTCAACTTGCTTAAGAACCTTCCAGACGTCGCTAAGAGGCGCATGTTGAACTTGTTTAATCAGTTTCTGGCTCTCAACATTGTACCGGATGATTGGAGACGAGTGCGAGTTATTGCCATTCGAAAACCTGGTAAGCCCGCGTCCGACCACAACTCCTATCGACCCATCGCGATGTTATCTTGTATTCGAAAGTTGTTGGAGAAAATGATCCTCTTCCGCCTGGACAAATGGGTTGAGACGAACAACCTGCTTTCAGATACTCAATATGGTTTCCGTAGGGGTAAAGGAACGAACGACTGCCTCGCGTTGCTTTCCACAGAGATTCAGTTAGCTTTTGCTAAAAAAGAGCAAATGGCTTCTGTTTTCTTGGATATCAAGGGGGCTTTTGATTCAGTATCTGTTGAAGTTCTCTCAGATAAACTCCACGCTTGTGGTTTTTCACCATTAATGAACAATTTGTTGTACAATTTGCTGTCAGAGAAACATATGAGCTTTTCTCATGGAACCTCTACAGCTTCTCGATTTAGCTACATGGGTCTCCCCCAGGGATCATGTTTAAGCCCCCTTTTGTATAATTTTTATGTCAAAGACATTGACGGTTGTCTGAGTGAGAATTGTACGTTAAGACAACTTGCAGATGACGGTGTAGTGTCTGTCACGGGACCCAATGGGGTCGATCTGCAAGGACCCTTACAGGATACCTTGGACAATTTGTCTACTTGGGCTCTCGAGCTAGGTATCGAATTCTCTACGGAGAAAACTGAGTTGGTAGTTTTTTCTAAGAAGCATAACCCTGCACAACCGAAGCTTCAAATTTTGGGTACACCGATAACTCATTCTATGTCATTTAAATATCTTGGGGTCTGGTTCGATTCAAAGTGCACCTGGAGATCCCACATTGAGTATCTGAAGCGAAAGTGCCAACAAAGGATCAACTTTCTCTGCACAATTACCGGGACCTGGTGGGGAGCGCATCCGCAAGATCTTCTAACGTTGTACCGGACAACGATTTTGTCGGTTATAGAATACGGTAGTTTTTGTTTTCAGTCAGCGGCTCGGTCGCACATCATCAAACTGGAACGTATTCAGTATCGGTGTCTTCGTATCGCGTTAGGTTGTATGCACTCGACTCATACCATGAGTCTGGAAGTGCTGGCTGGCATGTTGCCACTCTCGGATCGGTTTTCAGAATTATCTCTCCGGCTCCTTACCAGGTGTGAAGTTATGAACCCCCAGGTGATCGAAAATTTTGAGAAGCTCCTTGAGTTGAATCCTCAAACTCGCTTCATGACTTTGTACCATTTGTACATAACTCAGGATGTCAGCCCTTCGCTGAATATTCCCAATCGTGTTTGCTTCTTCGACTTCGGAAATTCGGTTCATTTTGATTTATCCATGAAACAGGAGCTTCGTGGAATCCCAGAGCATCATCGTCCTATGATTGCTCCGGTGATATTTGCTGCAAAGTTTGGCCTAGTTGATTCCACCAAAACGTTTTTCACTGACGGGTCTTTGATAGTGGACTCCGCTGGCTTTGGTGTATACAATGAAAATTATAGCGTCGCTCGTAAACTTCAAGCACCTTGTTCTGTTTTTGTCGCGGAATTGGCAGCAATTCATTTTTCTTTAGAAATTGTTGCCTCACTAACACCGGATGAATACTTCATTTTCACGGATAGTCTCAGTTCTATAGAGGCTATTCGCTCATTGAGGCCGGTAAAGCACACCTCTTATTTTCTTATGAAAATACGAGGTCTTCTAAGTGCTTTATCTTCACGTTCTTTTATTATCACCTTTGTATGGGTCCCTTCTCATTGTTCGATTCCTGACAATGAAAAAGCGGACTCGCTTGCAAGGGTGGGCGCTATGGAAGGCGATATTTATGACCGACAAATCGCCTTCAACGAATTTTTCTATATTTATCGTCAGTTATCACTCGATAGCTGGCAGTATAAATGGAGTAAAGGAGATCTGGGGCGATGGCTACATTCTATCACTCCTAAGGTGTCTAAGAAATGTTGGTTCAGGGGATTGGATGTGGGTCGAGACTTCATCCGTGTGATGTCTCGCCTCATGTCCAATCATTATTCTTTAAACGCTCATTTGTTCCGTGTTGGGCTGGGAGACAGCAATCTCTGTGAATGCGGACAAGGTTACCAGGACGCAGATCACGTTATTTGGTTTTGTGCTGAGCACCGTGGAGTCAGATCTGAGCTTTATGATTCCCTTTGGGCTCGAGGTAGACAACCCAATGTACCGATTCGAGACATTTTGGCTGCACGCGATCTGGAGTTTATGAAACTCATTTATGTGTTTTTGACTAACATTAGCCTTAGATTGTAGTTTGATTAACTTACTTGTTTAGGTTAAATTTTTGAGGATTGTGTGCATCGGTGTGTGATTGTGGTTGTGTGTGTGTGTGTGTGTGTGTGTGTGTGTGAGTTAGGGATTTTTTTTTTTAAATTGAAAACGTTCAATTATAAAATTGTAATTTGAAATTCTAGATATAAGAAAACCATTGTTCCTTATGCTTTGTTTAAAATTTCCACCGCAATTTTCCCATCCATAAAATTGTAATTCCTATTAACCTCGAGACGGCCGCGAGTAATCGGTTCCACCCCCTTAACCTTAGTTCTAAGATAACTGATGTATATAAACATGAAAACTTGGCTCTGTAAAGTTGATTCGATTGAGCCTGTACAAATAAATGAATATTTAAAAAAAAAAAAAAAAAACTGTGAACGTTCACAACGAACACACCCTCAAATATTCTGCCAAAATAACAGAGCAAATCAAAACAAAAACAACGATTCTAGACTGCTAAGTGTACTCGGACCAATGGTTCTACAACGTGAACCAATTGCAAATCGTTATTTTATTGGTGTTGTGGGTGTGGTCGGGGTCACCGGTGGGTGGTGGGCAATTTGGAACGTTTTTGGGTTTGGTTTGGGTTTGGTTTATATATATTTTTTTTTTTAAATGGTTGGTTTTTATTTTTTTTTGGGGTGGGAAGGGAGAGAGGGGTTTGGGGTTGGTAGAGGGCCTGGTTTTCAATGGGGATAATCTTAAAAGGGGGGGGGAAAGGGGGGGGGATAGTGGGACTCACTCTATTTCATAAATCTGGTTTATGTCTACTGTGTGCACAACGGCACATGTTTATACTTTTAGATGCGGTATTTGCCACACACAAAAAATAAATCTTGTTTAATTAAAAGTTTTGCACTTTACTTCTGAAAAGTGTTTGTTTTTCATTAAATTGAAAATGAAATTATCTACAACGAAAGTTCTTCGTTAGATTTGAAAGTGTTTTGTTTCGGTTCAGTGTGTAAATTTAAAAGTGTTTTCTTCTACAATGAAAATTGTAGAACTGTCAAAATCACCAACAAAGAGCTAGTCGTCTTCGTCGTTTGCAATTTTTCAATGTTGTTGTCCGCGTACGCATCTACTGTGTTCTTCGTTGCTCCCGTCCGCTTTCGTACACGTTGGGTGAAAATTACGAGGAAAATTGTTTGTTCGTATTCGTTTTCTGTAAAAAAAAGGAAGTACGTTGGCTGTGTTTTCGATTTAAGTAGTTCCAGAAAGT
This sequence comes from Aedes koreicus, assembly GCA_024533555.2. Taxonomy (NCBI): domain Eukaryota; kingdom Metazoa; phylum Arthropoda; class Insecta; order Diptera; family Culicidae; genus Aedes; species Aedes koreicus. The sequence goes on from JAHHFK020005246.1 coordinate 404,675, forward strand.
GAGTAATTCTTTTGCTTCTATTATTTCTATTTTATATAATGGAATCACATTTCACTGCGCATCGAACAAACGTTGAAGGAATTCGTTCGTGATTTGGGAGTACCTTCGGAGCACCTTTTAGCCGAGTTGTTTTCAGAACTGCGTGAGGATGGACGAATGCGGATTGCCAAACATTGTACTTTCATTTTAATTGCACGACACTTTCATCTTGAAAGATCATTTTTGGAATAAAAATATTTTGCTTTCATGCCACGCTTTTGGTTTAAAAATTCTACAATTTATCTGAAAAGTAAACCTTTTAATGTTAAAACTATTTTTTATTTCAATCCAAATGGCATATTTTTATTACATGGCACTTTCTCGTTGAAAGTTTATTTTGGAATGAAAATAATTTGCTTTCATTTTCAACTATGCCATGGTTTCGATTTGACAGTTCTACAATCCGTTTTGAAAATTTCAACATTTAAATGTTAATTTGACAGTTTGAACGTTTTTGTTGTGAAAACAAACCGCTTTCTACGAAAAAGAACCAACGCACCTTTTCAATTTTAGTAATGGTTTTTTAAATTCTAACAATCACTATTCTTTGTGTGCAGATAAAAAAAACTAAAATTACACAGGGAAAACAGTGATTAGTCTTTTACAATTCAGGGAAATTTGTGCAATCTATTTAAACAGGAAGTCGGACATGGCAACGGAGTTTTTTTTATTAATATTTCTTCTAAAGGGGAGCATCGATGCGCAGCATGTCGCAAAGGCACAGGAATGCATACTGATCATCTCGGATTTAGTCGCACCGATGATGGCCAAATTTCTGCCGAATCAGAATACAAGCTGGATACCCTAGCTCTGGATACCCGAGAGCACGTACTGGCCACGGCCATCATTCACTCAGGCAAATAAAATTTCATAAGGTTCAACATATGAACGTAGCTTGGAATTTCATAAGGCTGACTTATGAATGGATTTTGTTTCACACGCAGTTGTTCTTGTACGCCTTTAAGCTTTCCCAATTACAAGTGTTGATTTATACTAGTGAGCAAGTCACTGGACCATGACCTCAATGTTGAAGTTCTAATCCAGGTTGCTCCATATTTTTATTTTTTCAACATCATTATATATCATAAGGCAAATTTATGAAATTCATACTGATTTCTTATATCAATTAACAAATATGAATGAACCTTATGAAATTCTAAAGTTTATTTGCCTGAGTGTAGGATTGAGATAGAAATAGAAATATATATATTTTTTTTTAATGCAATACTAACCTTTAACTATACCAGCCTAAGGTAATTTTTTAATTTTAATACTACCCAATTTCCATAAAAAAAAACCCATTTTATATTAATGAGTAGAACTAAACCAAAAATCAAATAAATTTTTGCTTTTCTCAAATTTGGGTTTAGACCCGGTAGCCCTATTTTGAGTAGTTCGAATTCTATTGATTTTGGGTTAACTTTACTCAATTTTGGGGCAAATCCGAATGAGCGTGAACACATTCCGTGCGAAATGATCAAAATGAGAAATGCAAATCAAAATGCAGCCAAACGAACTGTTAGAAATCGCAGTTAAACAACTGTGGCAGATGGAAAAGAGACCACGCATGTTTTGTTTCATTTTTCATACAGTGTCTATAGTTTTTTCTCTATTTATCTTGCTGCCAGAGTAACTGTTTTGCAATGCAATCATCCTTTTATGTCATGTCGTTATGGTCATCGTCATCGATCATCGTCATTAGTATTCAGACAATCGGGCACGTCGGTCATTCGTCTGATTTTCTGGATTTCCCACTGTTGTAGATTTAGCCAATTCTAGTTTTCGTTCCCTGTTCCATAGATTTTCCTTCGCTATTAAGTTTTTCCTTGGTGTGATCGACAAAAAGTGTGAGGAAAAGCTATAGAGATTCTTGTATAATCTACATTTGTTTTCCAAATCAATGGTTTAGTGCAAGTAGTTTGTAGGGAGTGGTTTGTTGTAAAAAGAATCATGTGGAAATTGATGTGAACTCGTGTGCACTTTGCAGGATATTTTCTATCCTTACTCGACCATTAAATTTTGTCCGCTCCCACTGGAGCTGTCGTTCACAGAGCTAGGGGTTCTTGTGTTTTTGTGAAAGTGCGCGCCTGCCTTTGGCTTGCATTGGAGTTTTTTTTCCTCTTGATATTCTGACATAACAAAAGGATTACACAGATAGTGGAAAACATCTCGCACTTTGGATGCGAGATCAAATTGGCCATTGACTGATGGTTCGTAATAAATATTCCCTGAATAATGCTGGCAAGTCACCGAGTAAGAAGTCTCGGTCTAATAGTAAGCAACATGATGGTAGTGACCACGAAGGTGGCGAAGGAAGTTCCGGAGCGACACTGATAGACGGCGGAACTGGTGGACAGAACGGAGCCCCACGATGTGATTCTGTTCATAAGCAAAATCTTTATATTATTTCGTTTCCAGTTATTTTTGTGTTCAACGTTTTACGTTCTCTGTTGTATCAGTTGTTTATAATTTTTCGGTACATTTATAATTTCACAACGAAAGTGGTTTATAAACCGGTGAGAAAAGAGTGCGGGCTGGAGATTGTAATCAACGATCAGGACCAGCAACACATTCAGAGTCGACAGCCCCTAGATCATCAACAGCTGCAGCATCCGCCACAGTTACCGTACGATAATCCTCCGCAACAGCAAGCAAATCCTTTGCAATATTCTAGTAGTGGCGTTTTAGTGAACCTAGAAGGTCGTGAAATGTCAGTGCAAAGATCAGCTAGTGGAAGCCAGGTTGGTCCTGGAGACCCTTTACTTGCTAAGCAAAAGCATCACCATCGAAGAGCTTTTGAATATATTTCAAAAGCATTAAAAATCGACGAGGAAAATGAAGGTAATTCCAGTTATTATTTTCGATGAATTTAAGTCTATTAGATGTAAGGCCCATCTTTGGTGTACTATTTGTATTTTTAATTTATCTACAATGTATTTTCTTGTACTGGCCTTAGACTGCAACAGCAGAGCATTACTATACGTCATTTGGCATAAATGATGTTTAGAATAACAGCTATTATTTTGATCTAGAGGTAGAAGGGCGTTTGAACTATGCCAGTTTCTGTGACAGTTGGTCATCAACAATGATAGTTTATTATTTGTTGTTTCAATAACAGCGTTTATGAAAAAATGGAGTATCAGGTATGGAAAAATTACAGTTACGCTTTTTATGTTATTTAGTTCGTTTATACGTAAGGCTCAGACGTGTATGACACTTTGCGGAGCCGATATTCAATTTTGTTATCTACAATTATTTGCTTTATGGTGTTAGTAAGTGGGGCACCAATTACACGTGGCTGGCTCGAGGTTAATGGGTCACATTGTCGCTTGGAAGGGACTAGGCAGGTAACTTTTTTAAGTTAATAATTGCTGCTCATGGCGGCGGCTGCCATCAAGTCCTCGGTTCCTATAGCCCCTTTCAGGATCTAGGCTCAGATGGTTGATTAATAGTTTGCTGGGCAGGTACAAGTAGCACGGAGGGGGTGATGACTTTAAACATTAAGGTCAGACAAACAAAGAAATTCGTAGATCGCATGCATGTAGGGGAGATCACGCATTCCCAAAACATCTCTTACCTCGCGGAAGGGTTGTCTACCTCGGGCCACTATGGTATCCAATAGTCGTGCCCTGGAGGCATCATTCTTCGGGCACTACCAAAATGCGTGATCGATGTCATCATAACCATATGTTGCCATCGACGAGGTTAATTCTGTAGAGATGTGTGTCTAGCGAGTAGTGTCCACTTGTGTGTCCGTGTGTGTCTAGTGGCGAGTAGTTTCCACTTGACATCACACGAATGAAACCGAGACTTACATCCAGACCTTTGAACCACGATCTCGACGAAACATTTGAAATAATGGAACGTAACTACCGCCCAAGAGAATTACTTGTCCAATCGTTTTGCCAACTTTGAAGAGAACTCTGACGTACTAATGGGAAAAAATCATCATGTGAAATTCTTCTTTCATAAATCTCGCCTTCTTTGGCGCACACCTTTGCTAGAGAGTCCGCTTTCTCATTGCCTGGAATTGAGCAATGTGAGGAGACCCATACAAAGGTAATCCTAAATGATCTTTCGACCAACGCACACATCTGCTCCTTATTTTTGAAAGAAAGTAAGATGAGTGCCTCACTGTTTTCATCGACCGGAGGGCCTCAATAGAACTGAGAATATCCGAGAAAATGAAATAATGGTCTATGGGCATGTCGGAAATTATCCCCAATGCGAAATTGATTGCTGCCAGCTCAGCAACATATACGGAACAAGGTTCCGGAAGTTTCCGGAAGGCAGATGAGTATTCATAGTAGACACCGAAACCAGTGGATCCATCAATGCGCGACCCATCAGTGAAAATTCTTCTATTACAATTGACATGTTGGTACTTTTCAATAAAAATATGGGGAATAAAAATAGGTCGAAGTTGATCTGGAACTCCTTGAATAGCCTGTTTCATGGAGAGATCGTTGTCAATGGAGGAACTGTGATAAGAGAAGCGCACACTAGGAGAATTATAGCATGGAAGACTAATATCGGATGACACAGTTACGCTTTGTTCAGACTTCAGAGTTGTACAGTCATACCTACCTCGATATAAAATAATTTAAAAAATAAATTTTGAAAAAAAAACCAATCTAGAAACTGGTTCTAGATTTTATGAAACAGTTTTATATTTTTTGGACTCATTATTACCTCTTTAATAAGGGATGAAATTAATAAAAATATATTTTAAGAACAAATCTTGAATACTCTGGTGTTTTCAAGTTTTTGCTAAACAATTAAATATTCTGGGATTTCAATTAAATTGAAATTTCCGGGAAACTATTATCACAGAGAACAGACGTTCATCTTCGGTCTGCTACTTGTGTAAAACTTAAAACCGACATTTCAAATGTATGTTGTTATGTAGGCGGCGCTGCAGTTGTGCGATAACTGTCATGTCAATGTTTATCTATAAAAAGCCGAGCACATAACCTGAAAAGTTTTGTTTGTTTTTATCTGCACTTGATTCATATACCATATACCGTGCCCCCCTCTATACTTTTACATACGTTCTTCAAGAAAAGGTATATGGACATCAATGTCTGTTCTCTATGCTATTATTTTGAACTGCACACACATCCAGAAGCCAAAATTACCTTTACATTATCAGCTATTACGCAGCTATTATTAATAAAAATAACAAACATATGATTTATAGAAAAATAATAATTGCATGATAATACATGAAAGATGATAGTCGTTTATTCAAGCCAATTTATATGAACATTAATAATTTTAAGATAGATTTCCTTATATTAAGACACTTCACGCGGAGCAACACAAAACTTCGACCTGTTGCTGATTATCTCGCGGTATACTGAATGTTATCTTCTCTCTCTGATATTAGCTTAACGTGTTTACTCGTCGTATGTCCCTGTCTCCCTAACATTTCGGTCATCCTGACAAGGAATCTGCACTCCAGACCCGATACCTCTTTATGTGGCTCGCTGCAGTTGTTAATTGCTTCGGCCCTTCGCCGCTTATCTTATCAACGCCATAACTGCGTATAGTTGATGGCCAGAACGTCTCCGTTCTGTTGTCCGTCGCCGGCTTCGCACGAAGATTGTACGTACTCCGCTGTTTATCTCATCTCCTCCTACATTTAACTTAGCCGAACATCACCTTCATGCCTCATCTGGACTTCAAAAAGAACTTCAAACGGTGTGAGCACGTATTTTGATAGTTACTGGCATTAATCCAGCTTTATATGTTGTCGAAATGTCCATACCATTTGGTCTTGTCATCACTAAGTTTCGTCAAAATGGTCAGAACTACCTGATTTTCGTGTTCGACATGTCCATTTCCTCTTTCAACGCTTGTGGTAATCTCGATTTGCTCCACCTTCTGTTCGGCGCAATGCTCCTTGAATTCGTGGAAGATAAAGGCCGATCCTTTGTTACTAATGATACGCCTAGGATTTCCGAACAGCTCAATATGTTTCCATAGCCGTTGGATCACCTCAGCCACATTCGTTGTCTTCGTAGAATAAATCCACACGAACTTCACTCAACTAGTGGGTCACTATCCGTTACCATGACCGGAGCTCGGTTCATGGCCTAGACGTATTGCATAGGACTGCTAGGTCGATGGTCTACGATTTATGTGTACTCTTCAAGTGTCAATGTCCATCTGGCCACTCTGATAATATGACGTTTCTCTTTCAATGTATGCTGGAAAGCTGCACAGCAAGTACACTTGAAACCGTTAAACCGCATACACAACCGCGAACACCAGGTGATAAGCATTGTAATTTATCTCCACATTCTTCCATGTTGACTCAGGTAGTCTACGGGATACAACGTTCCGTCCTGGTCTCGTTGGAGTAACACTGGACCATACCCCTCCAGACTTGCGTCAATGTGTACTTCTGCATCAGCAGCGGTATCATAAATGTTCAGCACCGGATCCGATACCAGACAATCTTTCAGCTGCTCGTAACTTCTGCTTTGCCTCTCAGCAAATACAAACGCTACTTCTTTTTTCAAAAGGTCTGTTAGCGATCTAGAAAAGCGAATATCTCAGCACAAACTTGCGAATGTAACTGCTTAGTCCCGAAAACCGTTGCAGTTCTTTCTCGCTACTCAATACACGAAAGTTCTTCAACGCGCAGATCTTCTCGGGAAACAGGCGATACTCCCTTTCACTGATTAAGTCTAGGGTTTTTTTCATTAGGGCGAATCTACAATTGACAGACTCTCTCTGGGCTCGCTCTCTTTCATTCATATTCCAATCACCTTTACGTTTTTCATTCTCCTATTTGTTGAGTATGCTAGCCAGCACTGTTGTGTTTCGATCTGTACTAAAGAATCCCTCGAAAGTTTTATAATGGCGATGAATAATGAATGAAAGAGAGCGAGCCCGAAGAGAATCTCTCAATTGTAGATTCGCCCTAATGAATAAAAACCCTAGAAGTAACTCAAATACTCGACGTCACTCTTCAAGATCCGTGACGTTTCATTTTCAATTTTCAACATACGTCGTAGAATCGCGTTGATCTAAATGATCAACACACCGCTTTTAATCAACTCTCGAAAAACATCCGCCACGAACCGACTACAGCTTACTCAACCCAAACTGTGTTTTAAGGAATATGCATATGCGTCACAAAACTGATGTATTTTTTGCTGGAAGCCTCCATCGGCACGTTAAAGAACGAATTCTTCAAGTCAAGTCAAGTTCAAGTCAGAAGTGAACACTGGCATTTTTTTCAAATTTATCGATCTGGTCCTTGATGTTCCGAATTGGAAAACTATCTTCACTATCTCCGGGTTTAGCTGTCGGTAATCGAAGTACACACGCAGGAAACATTTTTTTTTCGATAGTTTCCTCCAAAACTGTTTTCTTTTACGGTGCAAATCTTCGACTGCCGACACTACTGCCTAGACTCTAGACTAGAAAAATGAGATCGCGAAGTTACGTTGGAACTGCACCGCGCCAACGACGTACGGAATTTCCAGGAAAACTTGATTGGATGGTGTTCAATGTTGTGTGAAGATGTCGGATGCGTTATCGGACTTGAAATAGGTTTAAAATGAGCAAAAGACATCGATAAGGCGATGGTCCTTGCTGTCGCCTGTTTAATATTGCGCTAGGAGGCATTGGAAAATTGTAACATGCGGTTATATGGTTATGCGGAATACATTCAATAAATCCAGCCAGCTCATATGTTTCGCTGACACAGTACACCATGTTGAAACTTGAAGCAGAATATTGAATTGAATTACGTGAATACGTCGAAGACCAAACATCTGTTGGCAAGAAGAAACAATTAAAGTAGAGCTCGCGGACTGTCGGCAGAGATGAGTTGGAGGTGGTAGATGAATTTGTGTACTTCGGATCATTGTTAACGTCGGATAACAACTGCAATTCGGAGACGCATTATTGTCGTGCTTACTAAGTAATGAGAAGTTGAACAAGTCGCGCAAGGACTACGTGCCACACGCCGATATGTGACGAAGCTTGAAAGGGATTCTTCTCAAGAATGAGTGTGAGGTGATCGAAAGGTGGACAAGAACTTAAACGGCGAAGATACGGTGATAGCAAAAAAAAACAAGTGCGAAAGATGACAGGCGCTAGAAGGTTTATTGGATGAAAAACAATAAAGCTGCTGGTGTTGATCAACCTTCAAGTGAGCTTCTAGAATACGGCTGTGAATCACTGACTAAGGCGCTGCACCGGGTAATTACCAAGATTTGGGTGGAAAAGTATTTACCGGAGGAGTGGTTGGAGGTATCTCGTGTCCCATCTACAAAAAGGATGAAAAGTTGGAATACTGCAACTATCGCGCCATCACGCTGCAATCACGCTCAATGCCGCCGTCTGTACCCAACTGCAAAAGAGTTCATGGGACAATAGCATGCGGGATTCACGGGTGGCTTTGCTATAACGAACCAGCTTTTCACGATTCGGCAAGTTTTGTTGAAATGCCGCGAATATAACGTGAAAAAGTCGCGAATAGACCAGCAGTTTATGCACGAATATAGATTTACAGATAAATTAACACGATTGATCAAGGCAACAATGGTTCGTGTAATGTACGTCATTGTTCAAGTTTTTGGAACACTTTTAAATGAATGGTGGGCTTTTTTGTTATTGGGCTTAACAAGGCGATGTTTTTGATTTGTCGACCTGTTAAATCAAACAAGTTTTGAGTGACACCACTTTTGAATTGATTCAAAAACGACTGAAACTTGAGTAAAATCAAGCGGCGAAAAGTATGATTCGAAGATCGAGGATAGATCAGAATGATACATTTCCCAAAAATTCCCGCCGTGGCTTCTCCGATGACGTCCATATCTTAACACGAAACTGTGGATTGGACTTGTTTATTGTCATTAACGCGTCGAAAACAAAATACATGAACGAAAGAGGTTCAGGTGCTTCGTACGATCTACGATGGAGTGTAGAAGGAAGTCCAAAACTCACTTTGTGAGTGGTCTCAATAGCATCCTTACTGTTGGTATACATCGGAGATCGGTACTAATATTGAAATATTTTGCAGGACATCGTGTGAATTCAGCTTATCATTTACCGAAACGAACCCTGTTACCATCCAATCCTGCTATAAAGCTTATAAGATTTTCGTTGACGTGCGGCTTCCAAAAAAGCAAGAATCACGTCAACACATTCCTACTCTTTCCTTATTTGATCTGCATTTTGGTGTGGCCGGCGGTATTGTCGTCAGTTTTTACACATTGAGGATGTATGTTAGTCCAACGCATCATCTGTTGGTTCTCTGTGTAATAACAACTGATCTGGCAATAACTGAGTAGCAACCTCGGGCGAACAATCATGCTCATATTCATGCCCGAAAATTTTTGAAGCCACTCCTTCGTTTTTCCGAAGGTGTAAAGCGTAACAAGGCAACTCTATAAAGTATATCATTATATCATTTAATTTACGAAATGGCCCTCTCCATGGCTGGATTTTGTACCTGGACGCTGGTGGGAGGGCCTAATCTCATGTTAATGATGCATTGGAGATAGCTGATTTATGATAGATGTCGCTAGGTCATGTCATTGTATGACCTTCTACTCTAATGAACCATTCATGGGAGAGCCAAAGGTTCAGCCACACAAAGTAGTGATAATATCAAACTCGCCCCTCTTTCTATTTAATAGCCGCGTCGTAGCACGCATGTATACAGGCACTAAAGTTGAGTGTGATATTGGCGGGTTTGCCGCAAATCACTTAAAATTTAATCATAGATAGATTTATTCAATTTTGTTTGGATAAATGGAAGTTTGAACTGTGTCCTAGAATTTCCTATGCAGTGGGCTTCCAGACCGTGGCCATAAGTGTTGTGGTTTTGTGGAATGCGGAAGGCTCGTTTAGGAACGGCAAAGAGTAAATGCACCCTTCTAGTTGCGGGGGTGCTCCTTGGACTTTAGATGCGTTTGCCCGGTGTAGTGCAGTCGGAGGTGTTGGCCTTCTGGTTGGCGCTTTCCGGTTGTTTTGACGAGTCTTGGGTTTCTTCAGGATTGTATTGTTTTGACGGGTCTTAAGTTTCTGAATTTAAGAGTCGTCAAAACGAAATTCAAACCCGTCAAAACGAAATTAAGACTTGTCAAAATGAAATTTAAACCCGTCAAACCCGAAGATTGCGGAGCGAAGCTCCGCTATACAATCTTGAAGAGGCTTGGGGCCCGTCGGAGCAACCGGCGAGCGCTGGCCGGAGGGTTGATGCCTCCGATTGCGTTGTGCCGGGCGGGCGCATCTGGGGAGCATTTTTCCAAGGTTTAGGGAGCGTTTCCCCAGGGAGAGGGGTGCATTTACCCTGCTACCGTTTAGGAACTCAGAGTATCGTATCACTGGGGTTTGTCATAGGAGGGTTTGTTCAGAATGAAAGAGGTGGGCTACCGGCGGCCTTTGCCGTAATTTACGCTTAGACGAGGCTAGAAACAGTTTGTAGACGCCTGACATCAAGTAGTTAAGGGACACGGCAGGAGGTGCACTTTTCATTGGCGTGGCAATTCTTTCATTGTTGTTTATTCATTGATTGTCATTAACTAAACACCAAGTATACCTAAATTGCAATTCTAATTCTTATTCTAATATTAATTATAATTTAAATATGTGCGGTATACGAGGTATACGACAGCCGACTTTCAAATTATTGCAAATCATAGAGAGATGTTACTTTGATATAGCAACTTGCGGCGTAAAAACAACATGAAATTTACAGTGGCATCTCAAATAGCCTGGTCACATTGATACGAACTACAGGGAATGGCTATCTCTATCTTTTCGGGATTGGCCGTGTATCATTGTAATGCGGAATTGTAAATTAACGATTTAATGATTTTCTTTTTGCAGAATTTTTAACCGGTCCAAAACGCCCTACCTTAACCACCTACCCTAACCTATCCTTGTTCCTTCCCATGGAGTTCATGTGGTCTGAATAAACTAGTTCGCCATTTCCCCTCCTTCATCATCGGCTTTGGACTGACTTGCGCTCTTATTGCCCCACCAAATGCTGTAAAATGAAAAAAAAAATCATTTAATTTACGAAATGGAACGTTTTCATAGATAATTAATTTATTCTGGAGTTATGGTACTATTCATGTTGTTCCGTTTTTTGTTTTGTTATAATTTTTTTTATTGAAATGTTTTATTTTGAAATAACCTGGAATGTTACAAAATGACGTAAAAAACCTGAAAAAAATCAGAGAATTTTGTTTTCCGTACCGAGTTCCCTACCCTGATCTGTTTTATAATGATAAGAATAAACCTACCATGTTTGGGAAAAATTGAAGATCTAACAGCAACTTTTTTAATGCCTAATATCGTTCAACGTTTTTTAAGTTTAAACAAAATATATTACAATTGGAACATTGATAATCCTATTAAAGCCTGATAAAAATAAAAATGTTGCGTAATTCTCGTGACACCAATCAGTTGCAACAGCGGAACAATTCAAGGGCTCATATAATGTAGAGACATCAAATAGAGATTAATACGTAAAGTTATGGTTGGCAAATGACTGGAAATTTAACCTGCAGTTATAAAATACACCCTACATAGCCTCTTGTGGTACAAGTAATCATAGAAAAGAACCTTGTTCGTATGCTGACAAGGAAGGTGGTGAGGCTGCTCTCTTCGAAGGGTGCAACCTATCCGAGCGTCTCTTCTCCGTGTTAGAGGTAGCTCAAAACCTCGTCTGTTTTACATGTTAGGGCGGCGCAAACATCAATTCGTCTCACTACCTAGTTATGGCCAACATGCACCAAAGGTTTGCCGTACTGAAGCTACCCGAAGTCGCAAGTGATTACGCGCAAAGCTTAGAAGCAGCGTTGCCGGATGAGGGAGAGCTGATCCCTCTTGAGGAGCCATTAACAACGCAGAAGGTGCCATTGGGTTTGTAGGTAGAAATCGACGGAACGATTCGTTTGACGAGAAGTGTCAGACAGTTTTAGACGTAAAGAATGTAGCGCGGGCGATAATGCTGCAGAAAGGAACCCGTCAAAATGTAAAGCGATACAAACAGAAGCGAAGACAGAAAACTCGTCTTTTCCGAGATAAGAAGCAACACCTGGAGGAGTTGGAGTGCGAAAAAATGTATCACCTGCATCGTTCTAAAGAAGTTCTACAAGACATTCAACGCATCCTGCAAAGGCTTTGTGCCGCGAGTCGAAATTTGCAAGGTTGGATGGAGGTATCTTGACGGATGAACGTGAGGTGATCGAAAGGTAGAAGCAGCACTACGATAAGTACCTGAAGGGCGTAGAGGCGGAAGATCTAGACAGCAGATAAAATAACTTCATCGGAGCGGCGTTCGAGTGAGATGTGCCAACGCCCTCGATAAGCAAAGTTAAAGATACCATCAAACAGCTTAAGAACAACAAGGCAGCTGAGAAGGATAGTATCGGAGTGGAACTTTTATAAAAAGGCCCAGATAAGTTGGCATAATGTCTGCACCGACTGATAGTCAGGATCTGGGAAACACCTACCGGAGGAGTGGAAAGAGGGAGTTATAAGCCCAATATACAAAAATAAGGACAAGTTGAATGTGAGAACTACCGAGCGATCACTATTCCCAACGCAACCTACAAAGTGCTTTCCCAGATCATCTTCCGCCATTCATCACCGCTAGCAAGCAGTTATCAAACCGGGCGACCGACAACATACCAAATCTTAAGGTTGCGGCAGCTCCTCCAAAAGTGTTGCGAATATCAAGTTCATACACCCAAAAGTTGGAAAGGCGGCAAAAATTGCGCCACTCAAATATTGTAATCATGTCTTGTTATGATTCCGAAAAGGCAATTTTGCCCATCTTGAACCACAAAGCCTTTTAGGAAGTAAATGAAGCCATGCAAGTGTGTGCGAGCGAGATAGCTTGAAAGCAATTTCATCGCTGTACCACTTAGTGTCTCGATAATCGAAGCAACCGTAGAGTGTTTATTCAGTTGTTGTCAACATGTTGAGAATAAAACAGGAAGCCGCTACGGTGTCAGACTCTCTTCGAACCTCGTCGCCGAGATTATTTGATTGTATTTATCATATTTGTGTTCATTGCTGTATCGCTTAGTGCCTCGACAATCGAAGTAAGCGTCGAAAGGTCTTTATTAAAGTATCTACAACTTGTTAATATGGCTCGGTGAATATTACAGGGATCCGCAACGCTGCAGGTCGCGGTTCGAATCTCGATGATTTTTTGTTTTTTTATTTGTTTTATATGAGCCATCACCTCCATTCTTACTCGGATACCTTGGAGGAAGCAGAGCGCAAACCAGCCGTACCCCGCATAGGATTTTCAGACAATTGAGAGGTGGTAAGGTGGTAATATAATTTTATTTTATTATGAATTATATATATGATCACATCACTTATCAAGGTGAATCCTGATTCATAGAGCCCTACCCTACTAACATAAAAAAAAATCTCCTTCCTGTGACTTTTGTGGGGATGCAGAGGTAAACACGGTTCCTAAAAAGTAAAGCCAAAGGTCACAATAACTTTCCTTCCTATTCCCACCTGATAGCAAGGACGTGGCCGGCGCCGCTATCGATTATTAAATAAATTGAGTCACTTAAACGTGTACAGGGACAATGCCCGGTTACTCCCAGTCCCATTCAGTTGATTCATTGTTCAATTTCACAGATTCTGATCACTCACGGAGTAGCAAGCATTGATACATGCAGTCAGTCTAGCTAAGCTGAGCTATATGAGCTAAAGCTATGTCCATTTAGAATCCGGAATAATAAAATCATCTGTATCTCGGTAACGGATTGACGTACAAATAAGTTTAATACATCAAAACAAAGGCAATTCACTGTTCACTGTTTACGGAAAAAATATCAATACAAATCCTTTCTCTTAGTTTCTAATGAAAATTCGCACTTTCTTCTTTATTCCTCTCATCAAACGCTGCACTCCTCCGGAGTCAACTTCCTTGGCATATTTGTTCCACATTTTGGTCATCTGAGTCACGTCCCGAGCTGTTTTTCTACTTTTCTTAAGCTTCCGCTTCATTATTGCCCAAAATCTCTCGATGGGCTGGAACTGCGGGCTGTTGAGTGGATTTATGTTTTTATCGATGAAATCTACGTTATTATCGCGGTACCATGATGACTTCCCGGCTGTAGTGGCAACTTGCCAAATCTGGCCAAAACTTCACGGGACCTTTATGGGCTTTAATGAAATGTAGTACGCGGTTTTTGAGGCATTCTTCCTTGTACAGCTTCGAGTCCATCGTCTTATTCGCCACGAACACTTTGGTCTTTGCTCCGCAGCTGTATACCCAACAAACATCGGTGTCGAATAACCGCTTGTTCAAACAAATTTGGAGAAGTTGTTCAGCTTTTCCTTCTAGACAGCTGAATAACTTCTCCAAATTTGTTTGAACAAGCAGTTATTGGACACCGATGTTTGTTGGGTATCCCTTGCCAAATCATCAGTTCTTTGGCAAATTTGTCCATAAAAGCAAATTTAAACTTCGCAGGAACATCTCCTCGTGCCGTCACCATGTAGAATTTTTGGCCAGGAAGCTGTCCGACATCCATTTTGAAGTAAGTTTCATCGTCTATGAGCAGGCATCCTTGGTACTTCTTCAAAACCTACTAGTACAATTTCCGAGCTAGAGTTTTGGTGACGAAACTTTGCTTCAACGTTCTGTTTGGTTGGGGCCGGTTCATAAACCACGTAGACTCATTTTTGAAAATCTCAGACCCCCCTCCCCCCTCGTAGACTTTTCTCCATACATTTTTTTGAAATTTTGTATGGAGCGTAGACTTTGGTCAAAAACAAAAACCCCCCCCCCCCCCAAGTCTACGTGGTTTATGCATAGCCCCTTGCTTGCTGGCTCGATAAGAACGATATCCTGCTCGCAAACGAATTCTTCGAACAGTACTGCGAGCAGCAGCGTATTTTTGTGCGATTTCATTAACATGCGCGGCGCGATTTTCAATAAATTTACTAAGTATCTGCTGACAGGAGGAACCGAGCGTGATAGAGTTCGCACGGGCAGAAGTGCGATTATCGACGGAGATGAGTTTGATATGATGGATCAGTCTGTGTACCTCGGATCATTGGTGACGTCAGACAACAACTGCAGCAGATAAATTCGGAGACCGATAACAGCCAGTGGTCGTGCTTACTATGCACTTCACAAGACCCCAATGTCTAGACAGCTTCACTCCCGTACTAAGTGTACCATGTAAAAGACGCTGGTAAGTCCGAAAGTTCTCTACGGGCCAAAACCTGGACAATGTTCGAGCAGTACTTGCAAGCACTTGGAGTTTTCGAACGGCATATGGAGGAGAAGACTGAGCCACTAGCTGGTGCAGCTCTTAGGAGGGGAGAGGGGAAAAGGGAGAGGGGAGGAGAGGGCGAGGAAGGTAGGTGGGGGGGGGGGTTTTTTTGGTTGGTGGAGGGAAAGTTTTTTTGGCAGGGCTGGTAGCAGGTCACTTTTTAGTGACTTAGTCACTATTTTGAGTCTAGTCACTAAAAAGTCACTATTTGCATCCAAAAGTCACTAAAGTCACTATTTTTCGGAAAATGGTCACTAAAGTCACTATTTTCGCACCGCCGATTGTAAAAAGTTTAAAAAAATCACTTGTACCTATTGTACAATAGTCAACCAAATTAAGCGATCTGGCCACACTATATAAAAGTCGAGAAATATACACTAAAAAACTAGATGCTCTGGCGAGCGCTGTCCCGCCTCTACCTCAATTGAACTTGTCAAATGCAGAGCGCTGGTCGGTCACAGCACTCTAGATTAGCTTGAATGCGACGCACGTGGTCCCATATTACATAATCTTTCATTATTTTTACAATTTTCCAGCTATTTCATAATAATTTTTCATATTTCAATACATATAAACCAAGTGAACCCCATGACGAATCGAACGGGATAGGAGCAAAAAACTTAAAACGTTTATCCAATATGCAAATAAAATGTCCAATGAAGAAACTACATAAAAGAATCAAGTCATTTTTTATTTACATTCACTATTTTTCAAAAATATTTTGTTAGATTCAGTTTTTTCAAAAGCGGACTACTCTTTTGGTATCCACATAGTCGAGAAAAGTGGGAACGAATTGTAAATCAGATAAAGGACTTATTTTCGGTTACTCACTTAGTAATTCTGAATCTAGATTTGATTGTTCGTATCCCGACAGTCAAGCGAACTCAATTCGATCATAGGTGAAATCGGGATACAGTGCAAGTCGGCCAGCTTATAAAAGCGTTATGATTTCAAAGTTCCATTAAAACTCGTCTATTAAAATTTAATATTTTTCTAGGAAATTTCTGAGACAAATATTCTTAGTTTATGATACAGTAGATTTAAAAAATTCATAATTCATCAATTATTTAAGTTTATTCTGACTTTGCTTGACTGCTGTTAAACCGAATATTTTTTGGCAAAGTTGTAAAACTTGTTGAGTAGAATTTGATCTAAAAAAATTTGATAAAGTTTACGAGCTATTGATAAGCATACTGATCTATTTCAATGAAATTTTCTAAGGTTTCTTCTAGAGGGAAGAACAACTTATACATCTAATGTACGCTGATCTGGAAAAATTGGTACGAACCATCGTCGGTCGAGTTTGTAAGCCCAATGTGTGGCCCGTGAATATTTCACTTTCAGAGGACTTTTTCGACAATATTGAGAACTTGCTACCTGCGGAAAAAGTTTATGTTGGGGATGAAGCAATGGCAGAGCTGGTCAAATTAAAGGAGATCGACAAACTCCACTTTTTCAACAATGCAAATAGGCATTACGTTGCTGCTGGTAACCACGTAATCAAAAACTACAAGGTATACAGCCCCATTGGGTTGTTCGGAATGATGACGTAGGACTACGATACTAAATGTAAGCCATTTAGATGGTACAATGCAGTGTTCTTTGAATTAACCCTTTCAGGCCTAATTTATACAGGAAATTTGGTGAATTCTGATTGATTTGGTGCTCAATAACATAGAAATTATTGAAAAAAGTAGGAAATATTTTTTTGAGATGTGCTGGGTCGTCCAAACTGCCCAGAAGATCAGAACTTAAGATCTACAGTTGTAACAGTAGCTTCATCCGCTATACAATGTTATGATATGTATTCAAACATATTCAATGAATGTCTTGGAAGACCAACTGACATTATGAGATAATCTTGGGATATTCTATGCCAAACTAACTAACTTAACTTTGTATAACCCATAAAGCTATTGTTACAATTGTCGACCTTAAGTTTTGAAGGACAGTTTGAATGAACTGAAACTAACAAGGTTATCCTATGATGTCTGTGGACGTTTCAGAATATTCATTGAACATGTTTGAATATTTATCGTAGCTTTGTATAGCCCAAAAAACTACTGTTACTAACGTATATTTTAAGTTCTGAGCTCGAGGTCGGTTTGGATTACCTAGAGGATCTCAAAGTTATAAAATAATGACTGTTGACCTTCCAAAAGATTCATTCAATATGTTTGAATACATATCGTCAACTTATATAGCTCAAAACACTACTGTTACAACTGTAGATCTGATGTTCTGAACTTCAAGTACTTATTTTGGATGACTCAGAACATCCCAGAGATAAAGATACAAAACTATTTAACGTTTATCAACGAGAATTTAATAATACATATGCATTTGTAAAATATGTTTTAGAATATTACGCTTTACACTATTAGTAAGGCATTTATTTTTTCTTCCTGAACGTCTTTATATTCAGGATGTTCTAGGTCTCAATTAGGCTCTCATATGCTTAAATTATTTTTTTTATATTTTCCAGATAGAAGAGTTTATGGAAAACAAATTTTCCAAAGACAGACTGCACTTTTCTTCAATCTGTGTGATTTTATACAGCCATTATCCTTTTGGGTTCATATATGACCCCTTAGGCCTGAAGAAGAGACTTTTTAAGACAAGGCTTAACATTTATGATTTTTTCAGTAGTATGTGGCCCTAAATCAACAATGTTTTCTATTGAAATTGATGCGTAGAAATACTTCCGATCGATTGGTGTAAAAATTTTGAAAATCTTTTGAGAAATGACTGAGATATTAATGCTCAAAACCTGACCACTTTTCGTGACGGTCGCAATGCGATTTTTTCTTAAATTGTACCACAGTATAGAAAACAAAGACGTAGTCCTACGTCAAAAGTCTGGTTTGCAGAACTCGTTTATAAAATATTGCCATTGCCTCAACCCACCAGCCGTTGCATACAGTGAAAGCTCCAAGTATTTTGTGAAAATCGCCAAATTTCTTTCGATTCGGGTCAACTATGATCTTCTTATTGATGAATGGAACTTGTTAAAATGCTAGGTGTTGACCTAGAGTACAGAGTACAGGATTGAGGAGTAATGGAACCAGTTTTTTTCACTAAGAAAACGGCTGTAGGTGAGCCTAAATACCCTCAGGTGATTAAGGTAGTGAAAACAGCTTCACATGGCAACGGCTCAAAAAAGGAATTGAGAAGCAAGATATGGCCGAAGTAATTCTAGCACAGGCCATGCTGGAAGGTGTTTCAACCGTGCGTATAGACCCGTCTTCGCAAGAACGAGCTGCGGACCAAGTGCAGGAGGACGTGGAGGAAAAAAAATCGCTTGATTACAGGCTTTTTTATAAAAAAAAAAAAAAAAAAAAAACCATAAAGTGACACTGCGCACGTATTATTCATTTTTGCAAACGAGTTCATCACTTTGTTCATTTTTTCTGTACTTATATAACAAATGTATGAAAAGTCGTGGTGGGCTTCTTTACAAAAAAAAAAACAAAAAATGATACTGAGCAGCAGTATCATTCATTTTTGCCAATTGGGCTCATCACTTTGTTCATTTTTACCGTACTTATACAACAAATCTATAAAAGATTGAAAAAATACTAAAATTTGGAAATCACTTTTTAGTAACTATTTGGTCACTATTCTTATTATTTTAGTCACTAAAGTCAATATTATTTATCCAAAAATCCGCTACCAGCCCTGTCTACGACTGACTTGAGCAAGTTCGACATCTGCCTGTATTCAGTTTAACATTGTATGAAGAGCCAAAAACGGATGGGTGGACCCGTAAGCAGAGACACTTACGCGTAATCCGCGGAGTTAGGAGAATCTTTGTCCAGTGATAAAATCCTACAACCCAATGTGGAACAAGCCATCATACGTGGGGATTTCCCAATGAGTTGACAGAACAGCCCGCCTTCAATTCACGAAATGTTAATAACAGAGAGTTGGCAATTCCACTATCCCAATCCAAATCGCTACAATCCGGTGCCCCGATGGTCCCATCCTTACCCATTACTACATAATATATGTTTAAAAAGTATTTTTTTGAATCTTACCTTTACTGGTTAACTTATTTACCTCTCGTCCTTATGCTTTTCTTATTTTAGCTGCTTCAGCCACCGGCTGGTTCGTCTCTTAACAAAAAAAAACTTGCTCCCACTCACAAACAACGAATTAGAGTGTTTGAACATGGCATTAAACGAATAAAATAAATAAATAAATAAGAAAGCACAAGTTAACATGAAACGAATGACCCTATTATAACCCTAACGTGAATCCTATTACTAATATAAACCACATAGTCCTTTATTCTACTGCTTTCAATGGTGTTTCCTTAGAGAGCCCTCTGCGTTCTATTTCTAATCTACATGCATGTCATCCTCTGTCTAAAGTATCACGGTGCAATCATTTATTATACTATGAGAAAACCAGCTAAAAAGTGTACTTTTAGTCGTTTCCCTTAAATTCAAAGTAATTAGTCTAAAAGTAAATTGCGGCATATCCCGCCAGTATCACACCTGATGTTAGTGGCTTTATATAAACATCCTACGACGTGGCAGCGAAAAATTGAGCTGAATATGTGATACTTTCACTACTGGTCAAATACTTGGTCTAACATGCATGTCTATAGCATGAGATAAACTCTCTTACCATCGGTAAGGTGACAAATTTGACCTTCGAGAGGAACAAACGAACAAACAGTGTTATGCCTTTACGAAAAGTTTGTCGGAGATTATTGGAATAAATTAATTTTAGTGAATCGAACAATGCATCGTCAATTATTTACAGTCAAGCTTTGACAGCGATATCAGAAGTTTTCAGAAGCCATGTCGAGAGTACTAAAAACCTCCTTTCGATTATATGTTCTTACTACCGCCTGCAGCTTGGGGCAAAGCAATCCGCCAGCCTAGAGCACGTGTCGATGGGATACTGCATATCCGGCATTGGCAAGATCATCGCTTTGCTAAATGAAGCAAATACCTGGCACTGGTCCACTACGCTGAAACGTCGTTGAAGGATATTGACCGCCTGAATATCGCTATGGTACCGAAGAACGTGAATCCCTCCAAACATTCTCTAGCTATGGCTAATTAAGAATTTCTGGGCCAACCTCAAACTTAGGATCTTTTCCAACAAGTTTGTGGTCAAACCCAAGAAGCAGTTGATCGAAAAAGCAAAGAAAGAGGTGACAAATATCCCATCATTCATTTCTACACTGAAAATTAAATTTCGTTTAAAATATGAAATCGAAGGTAGAACTAACAAATCTATTGCTTGTTTGCAACTGCAACGAAATTGATTCGTACTTTTTAAGAAGATACCTTCGTATTCAATGCCACACGCGCAACTGTCAAAAGCACGAAGCATTTGCTGACAAAAAAGAACATTCATTCATTGTTCGAAAACAATACAAAGTCCTACGAATATTTTGTTATCAATAAAAAAGAAACGTCTCTCTGGTGGTTGCATGATTTATTGACAGATCTTCTATATCGACTCAGTATGTAATTAAAAAAAAAGCGCAAACCACGAGGAATTGTTCAGCATTTTTTATAAATGTTTCGGACATGAGGTTCGATCCTGTATTTTCGGGAGGAGCTGTTATTGAATCCGTGGTTGATCTCACTAGGCCATGGTGACTTGTGAGAAGTTACTTGATTAATGAGTATGAACTTATAACTCTCGACAGCGGTTTAATTTTTCTTTTGGGATAAATCAATGATTCCAGCCCACCTAGCAGCAATGTACAAGTACGATGGAAGAGAAGCAGCGATTGGTTGGTTTTTACAAAATTCATTTCGTGTATTGTACAAAAAGGTATAATGATAGCATTTCACCAGATAACAAGCATTAAGATTGTTTCATAATATTTACGAGAAGTTTGTTCTATGTACAAATTCCATGTTTACGAAATTAGTAAAAGCAAATTTACATAAACATATTTTCAGTGTATGGCTATGGTTAAGGTCCCTGCTAACTGCCGTAAGGCCGCTCGTGAAGGTTTGAAAACATTTTTGAAAAATCATCAATAAATTTGAAATTTCAAGGAAATTTGTTTCATAAAATTATTTTTCGTAGTTAGCTGCGTTCAAAAATAGTCTATGTTTTTCAATGCAGACGATAGTGAAGTCGTTGTTTTAGCCGTAGCTGATTAGCAAATGTTATATTTTTAACACACGTAAATCATCGATCGTGTGTGTCTGCACCGCTCTAAGCTTCTCAGTTCACTCTGTTTAGATTGCCGAAAATATGTGCATTTCACTATATAGGGCTACGAGACGTAATGTCAGCCTAGCCTCTTCTTTCAGCCTCGGCCTATCACATAGACAATTAAGTCACAAAAAAATCGACATAGGACCACAGGGACATATTTTTTAAAAACCTAAGCAACAAATTCTGTATAGTAAGAAATTTAATGTTTTGTTTATCAAATGGCCAGTAGATCATATACAAAAATCATTTGAGAGTGGTAAGGGAAGTAGTGTTATTTTTATGTTTCCGTGAAATTTAGCTGAAATGTCTAAAGAAGAAAGTAAATCAAAATTCACGAAGTCAGAATTTAATAATAAATCTAGTGGGTGAAGCGAAGCTGCTTTCACGAACAGACCCAATTATAGACCGACATATCCATATCCATATCCATATTAACAGCTAATAAAATAACAAACGGATCATAGGGCTTATCTAAGCAAGCGTATATCTAGTTGAATATCGGTAACAGCTCAACTTTTTAATGAAAAAAATGTTTAATTAAATTAAATATGTAATTGACCTCTTCATATAAGGCTGAGTTATAGGGACATTGAAATGTTTGTCCATAAAATCACTTGTCCCATTTTAAGAAGCGAAATTTCGCTTAGTTCACCTGAGGACCATTAGAATTTGTAAACTAATTATCTTCAAAATACATTTCAAATGCTTCTCAAAACTCTTATAGAGTTTTGCTAAATAAATTATTAGACTAGAGAACTACACTAGCCTAATTGCTAATCGTTGACCCATCGTGGCGAAAAAGGAAATTTATCTTCTAATTCAACGTTATAAATATAACTAAATGTTTGGTACGTTGCTTTAGAGGTAATTGTAATATCTTGAAGTCTGGAATTGGTGAATATTAAGTATCAAGCACTCTACACTGAAGAAGTCTGCAAGTTACAGTTATAAATTATGAATTTTACACGAGATGTAATTCATGTTTGTAAAAAGTCGGGGAACGTAAACAAAGATTTCATGTAAAATGATGTCTCCTTGAACATACGCGATTCGTCGAAAGATGTGTTTGATTGAATTTATTTTCTCATCTCTTTCAACTTATTCTTATGTGCTAAAGGACGCTTGCATGTTTCGGTCTCAGGGACAGAAATTTACATGACATTTTTGTGGTGTGTGGAATTTGAAGGAAAAAAAATGGAATTTGAAGGAATTTGTTCGCGTTTGCTAGTGATAGTTTGAAAAAGTGTTTCAGTTTTTTTATTTTTTTTAAGTGATAAAGTGAAGTGTTAATTCAATTTTTCCTAGTTTTTCAATATAACGGGGTATAACTAAAAAATGAGAATGATTTTAAGTCTCTCATACCAAACCACAAACGTGCACTGGGAAAGAAGAGATTATGTGAATCAATACTCTCTGTCTCCCCAACATAATCTCATGTTTTGTTTTGTTCCAACTTGTTCAGTTGTGTTCAAAATGCCGTCGAAGCAAGAAGCATTACGCGAGCGGATTATACAGTTCTATCTTTAGCATTTCAAGCTTATTGCTTGCTCTCAACTTAGTGTTCCAAATGCACTTCCACAGTTATTAATTGAGAGCTTTCGATGCCAAGTACCATTTTTTGCATTAGTATGATTGTGCGGCAAGTACAATCATACGCTATGCCCAGGGAGTCGAGAAATTTTCCTTAACGAAAACATCCTAGACCAGACCGGGAATCGAACCCAGCCACCTCCAGCATGGTGTTGCTTTGTAGCTGCGCCTTTACCGACTGAGCTAAGGGAGGACCTGTGTTCTATCTATGTGAATCATTTTAAAACCGAGCACCCCACTGTACTAAAATCGAAAAATAAAACATTGTTAATTACAATATTGAATATCGGCTCCGCAAAGTGTTACACACGCCTGAGCCTAACAAATAAACGAACTGATTAAAAAAAATTAAAACAGAGAATGTTCCAGTTTCAAACATCTATCGTATTCTGGCATCCTCAGGAACAGCTCGTAGAAGTGGTAGAAGGAGACCGGCTAAAATAATCGACAAGAAAGGACTTAGATGGCTCCATACACGGTCGTTTGTAAAAACCCATTAATGGGTGAAAAAACACGCATTTTTGCTAGAAGTGCCTCTCCACATTTAATGGGCTTCAAATGGTGAGTTTACCACTTCGAAGGAGGGTGAGACCGACCTCTCGTCCTCACAATGGGGGTTCCTACCTCACGCCTCCACGAGTCATATGATCACAAAAGACTGCCAGCTAAAACATGGAGACGCTGGTTGGCGTAGCCTGGGCAATGTTGTCAATCTGACAATAGCGAAGTTAAGGGGTGCGACCGAAAATCTTATACCTTTAAATCATATTGCTACATTTTCTCTTCCCATTTTATTGGTAATTTCAGCACGCTTTGGAATCATCTTTGCATTCCAAAACTAGGTAAAAGCCTGGAGCAACATGTCAGGCATCAAAGGCGGAATTTGTATCTCACGCATTTCAGCATACCATTTTATTTAAAATTGCACTTCTGAACTTCAACTATTATATTCATAAAAGGCTGGCATGTGCTTATACGTAATGTAGGATTATATTTTAATGTTGTGTTTGTGGTATTATGGTAATATAAGCCATTTCTTTAAGAAATTATCCCACCGGACTCTTCGTTCACTCTATCTTTGAAATGTTGCTAGAACAGTATAAAGAAAAATATTACAAATATTACAATGTTTTATAAAATAATATCTTTTATTGAAATTTTATCTTTTATATTTCGAATGATCTATTCTGTTTTCAACTTTCCCAGGACTAGTCAGGATATTGATACATATCTAACTTTTATTTATTTTTCAGTAACAATCCATTCAAGTTTGAAATTTGAATAAATTAGCATTTTTGTCTATAATGGTATCTTACTTTGTTCGGAGTGTATAGTTTCAAATATTATATTATATATTTGATAACATATAACGGGGAAAAGGAGGGACCATCAGGGCACCCAAGTAAAACGATTTGGATAGGGAGCATGGGACTGCCTCCTCCCTATTGTTAACATTTCGCGGAACGAGGGCGGGCTCTTCGACCCCATCTATTGGGTTTATTCTGTCAATCTAGGGCTCGATTCTAGTGCTGTGAGTGTGAACTTGCTTTTGGAAGGAGATTCTCTTCCCTATACTCGCGGGATTCGCGTAAGTGTCTCTGCTTAAGGGCCCGCCCAAACGTTTTTGGCCCTTCATACAGGAGCTTGATGATCACAAACAATAATAGAATCCTGATCAAATCGTTTTTCAGTTTATTCCACTGCTATGGAAAGTTTCCTTGCTGCAATAGATGGTAGTATTACATCATCATCATCATCATCATCAATAATGGAAACGACGAATATGTTGCGTAATTCTTCCAGTTCCTCATGTTGGTGGAGATATTTTGAGATTAGATTTGGTTTTTTTAATTGTTTGTGGGGGGTTAATTTTTTTTTCCATTGCATGATTGAAAATTCCCCCATTTTATGACAGATAGGAATGCTATTTGAAAATGGGTGATTTTTTACCCATTAATGGGTTTTTTGCATACAACCGTGTAGTACTATTAACAAGGATTCGATTAGTCAAGCGAATCAGCAAAAAAGTTCAAGACTACGCAACCTTACATCTGCAAGACGTTGAAGAAGATAGGAATAGTCTGCCACAAGAAATAAAGCGCACCAGAATACACAGAGCAACAGATATCAACCGTAAAATCCCAATGCCACTGGATGATCCGAAATTACGCCGGCAAATGTTTCGTTTTGGATGATGAAAGCTACTTCCCTCGCTCAAAAACCCACATCCCAGGAAACGATCGATATTATTCTGATAACATTTCATATGCATCTCCGAACGTGAAATATAAGTTTAAGCATAAGTTTGAGCAGAAGGTGATGCTTTATATTGCCATATCTGAGAGAGTAATTTCCAAACCACGGTTCAAGCCCAGTGGTTTGGCTTTTAATCAAGAAGTGTATCGAAATCAATGTTTGATGAAAATATTAATTCCATTTCTTCAAACATATCATGGAGATGAAAATTACGTGTTTTGGCCGGATTAAGCGTCGTCGCATTATGCGAGAAAGACACAAGCATTCTTGGAAAACCAAAACATCCCCTTTTGACCAAAAATCCGCACCAAAAAGAGCCAAAGACTGTAAACAACTGATTAATAAAATCAAAAGATGCATTCGCCAAATCGATAAAGAAGCTGTACAACGCTCCTGTTCAAACATTTGGACAAAGCTTCGTCGAACAGCTGATGACGGACCGTATTCAAATGTGATGTGTGATGTGATGTGATAAGAACCCACCATCAGTTCAAGGATTACCTATGTCTGCAGGACTATCTTCAGCCGGTTGCCCCGAGAAAATAACCTACGTGATGGCTTGTTGTAGCAGGGCCAGTCGATCTCAATGAGAACCTTCGGAAGACTACGGCCAGAACCGCGTGTCTTCATATGACAAGGGACTGGCGACTCCACGAACCCTAGTCCAGTCAACAAATTCTTCGACTGCCTTAGGCTACCCCCCAATCCCAGTTATATAGTTTTTATAGGAACAGTGGAATTTTTTAGCATTAATGATGATTTATAAAAATTTAAGATACAGATGTTTCCATGATTTGTGTTCATAGTGTATAGGTGCAGCATAAAATGTGACATAAGCCAAATGAAAATATAGTAAATTAGCGTTTTGTTTTACAACAATATTTTTCCAGTACTAGCAATGGAAATGAAGTGCAATTTTTACAAATTGCAAAAAAAAATTGGTTACAAAGAATGAAAGTATAAAGTTACGGTCATTCGGAGTCGATTGGTGATATTTTTCAGTCCGGTCGCAACGTAATAGCAGTGGAAAAAGTGAATTGTAAAAAGTGTCCATTCTTGGGTCTGCTGTCTGGTCGTTCAAAACGAACGGCTTGATAGCTGCTGCTGCTTGCATCGAATCTGAGCTGGCGATTGCTACGTTTGAGGAAGAATATTGACGACGGAAAATCTGAGCAGAAATAAAGTGCCTATATCTAGAACCAGATTTTAGAGGAAAATACCAAAACCGTGCCAAAGTGAATTTTGATTCGGTGTGCAGGCTTAGTTTGTAAATTAATCGGTGCAAGAAGAGTGTATTAGACGCAGGTATCATGTTACTACTGGAAGGTTTCCGACACGTCGGCGACGGCCGGCTTGATGTGAACGAGTGCCGACTGCAGCAGCTGCGGGTCCAGCAGGACTTGGCCGAGATCTAGGACACCGATGAGAGCTGGTTTGCAAAGCAACAAATAATTTATTTCTACCAAATTTTGAAGACAATATCTAATATCCTGTTTTATTTTATTTTGTCTATTCTGTTTTGTTTTGTTCGTTATGCTTGTCTCTTTTCAGTCACATTGGAGCGGTCCATTGCTTTTGGCGGATAGTGCTACATATTTTCAGCGTATCGTTAACCAAAACGAACCCTGCTGCTAACCTTACCCCAACTATCCAACATCCCAGTGATTTCTCGTTGAAATGCAGAGGATTTCTCGGCTTCCTCCAAAGCGAGTATCATGTCAACACATTCCTTCCCACTCCCTACTTGACCAGCATTCGGGCACGGCCGGCGCCGGTATTGCTTTATGGGTCACCAGTTTTTACACATTGAAGATGTATGTTAGTCCTAAACATCATCTGTTGGTTCTTTGTGTAAACACAGCTGATCTGGCAATAACGGAATTGCATCCGTGGGCGGTCAATCATGCTCATGCTTATGCTCATGCTCATTTATAAAAATTTAAGATACAAACTGTAGAAAATTTCATGTTTATATTGAAGCTTAGATTCAATAAACAAATTTATTTTATATTTTATTTAAGGTGCTGAGACATTGCAAATCTCGACTGTTCCTAGTAAAATAGTTGTTTAAAATTTAAATAACTTACCATAAAAGCATACCAGTCTCTATGTTGTATCATATATCCAAAGAATAAAACTTTCAAACTCATCTTTCACTGCTTGTTAGTCGTATACGACTCCTATGCTTTTATAAGCTGATTAAATATGAAATGAATGAAAAACAGAAATACATATACTGTACTCGTTCTTTACTAGGTCTTACTTGTCTCACACACAAATTTAATATATCATAAAACACAAAAATGCTATTTACACAAATTTCAAACTTTTTTTTTATGAATTCATTTATTTGTACAGGCTCAAGAAATTTCAAACTTAAATGATGTACATGGAATTCTAAGACACAATTTAAATTACTTGACCATGTAAAAAGCGGCTACACTACAGTAAGTCAATACGAGAAAATAATATGCGTATGTAAAAAATATATCTGATATCCACTGGATTGTGACTGAAAAAAAAATACTTAATATCCTACTAGTCCAGGGAAAGCTGGAAACAGAATAGATCATTCCAAATATGAAGGATAAAATTTCATTAAAGATATTATTTTATATTTAAGACATGTTGTTAAATTTTCTTTATATTGTTCTAGTTACATTTCAAAGATAATAATTGGAGTGATCGAAGCGCACGGTTTGATGATTTCTGAAATAAATGGATTATTTTATCATAATACCACTAAACAAAATATTTAAATATAATCCTCTTCTGCTTATAGCAGGCTCTATCTCAGATGCAGGATTTTTTTTTGTTTTGCTTTTGTGCGATGTGCGCACGCTTAGTAGATAGAAAGAAGATTTCAAAGATTTTGATGAAGATTTTAAAGATTTACTGCAAAAAGATGCAGCACGATGCAAGTTGATGGATTAAGATTCACAAGCTGAAACAAGATTTTTCAAAAATTGATTCGCTAGCGTGGGATTTTTCTATCATCTTGAATCTGCATTTAGATGTGTCGCACCCCCAGACTTATAGCGCATGCCAGCTTTTTATGAATGTAGTAGTTGAAGTTCAGAAGTTCAATTTTAAAGTAAATGTTATTCTGAAATGCTGAAAAACAAATTGAGCCTTTGATGCTTGTCATGTTGCTCCAGGCTCTTTAATGGTTTTGGAATGCAAAGATGATTCCAAAGCGTGCTGAAATTATTAATTAAATGAGAATGGAAAATAATATGATGTTATTTACAGTTATGGGTAAACACAATGATTTACATGTACACGATCTTTAGTCGCACCCCCTGACTTCGCTATTGTCAAAATGACGAACATTGCCCAGGCTACGCCAACCAGCGTCTCCATGTTTCAGCTGGCAATCTTTTGTGATCATATGACTCGTGGAGGCGTGAGGTAGGAACTTGTGAGGACCAAAGGTCGGTCGCACCCTCCTTCGAAGTTGTCAACTCACCATTTGAAGCCCATGACGGACCGCATTCAAATGTTCATTAATATTTTTTTTTAGTAAGGAAACGTGCCTTCAAAATAAATCAATCATTTTTATTAACAAGACTTGTTTATAGAAAGGAAAAATGATTGATTTATTTTTAAGGCACGTCTCCTTACTTAAAAAAAATATGAATGAACATTTTAATACGGTCCGTCATCAGCTGTTCGACGAAGCTTTGTCCAGATGTTTGTAATTATCAGGAGCGTTGCAATGTGTTTTCGGCTAAACGAAAACACGAGGCCAAATTTGAAAGCAAGAAAAGACGTTGAAATTTTGATAAAATCTCAACAATTTGTGACTCCACAATTAATTTGTCTAAATGTTCGCATGGAAAGGTAAACATTTATTTTAGAATTCATCTGTAGCAGAAAACTTAATTTCTTAGTGAGATTTATTTAAAATAAAAAGAAGCAAAGAAAAAGCAGTGATTTTATAGTAAATATATTGGTTTCTTTTTGCAATAATGTGTGATTTCGAGTAGGATGACTTGCTAGAGATGAGATTAAGAGATGAGTTAGGAACATTTTGCCTACTGAATAAAACTGGCTCCAAAACCCCTCTCCATGGCTGCATTTGGAGTTGGGATCAAAGCGTTAGGAGTGAAGAAGTCTTCGGACATTCTTATAATGTTTTTAGAAATGACCGCAATTTGGAAATTTCTGAAAAGAAGTCAGGTGGGGGTGTTTTAATAGCTATTTCTACCAAATTTAATTCAGAAATCATTGATACATCTACAGTTAAGGACTTCGAACATGTATGGGTGAAAGTACACATGGCAGGTGAAATACATGTATTTGCCACAGTGTATTTTCCCCCAAATAACGCTCGCAAAGAAGCATATGACCATTTTTTTCAAACTGCTGATGAAATTATGTCTGAACTTTCCCCAGAAGTGAAAGTTCACATATACGGTGATTTTAATCAACGTAGTGCTGACTTCATTCTAGACAATGAAAACGAGTGCATCTTACTACCAGTCGTTGGGGAGAATGAAACATTGCAGCTTATTTTCGACAAAACTGCAGGCTTGGGGCTCAATCAAATTAACCATGTAAAAAACCAACAAAATTGCTATTTAGATTTTTTATTGACAAATATTCAGGTAGACTTCTGTGTAAGTAAATCTATTTTTCCATTATGGAAAAATGAAGCTTTTCACACAGCTATTGAGTTTTCCTTATTTGTTCATGAATACGAAAAACCCAACGACTATGAATATGAAGAGGTCTTTCAATATCATTTAGCAAATTATGATATCATAAGACACAAACTTAACGGAATTGATTGGCAAACGATCTTTAAGAATGAAGCAAATGTTGAAACTTCTGTTGAGGTTTTCTATAAAATATGTTTGAAATAGTAGTTGAACAAGTACCACTCAAAAAAATTAGGCGACAAGGTAATTCGAACCACCCAGTTTGGTATAATAAAGAAATAAAAAATTTTAAAAATCGGAAGCAAAAGGCCCAGAAAATGTATAAAAGAGATGGTAACAGTAATAATCTGAATACTATTTGAAGGTTTGCGATGAACTGAATTTTGCTATTAGTAATGATATGATGAGCATAATTCAAAAACCGAACTTGAAATTAAGTCTTGTCCAAAAAAATTCTTAATTATGTTAAAACTAAGCTGAAATCTGACAATTTCCCATTAGAATGATCTTAACTCAAATGTTGGTGATAACGCGGAAGAAATTTGCAATCTTTTGCAACATTCTTCCGAGAAATCTATACCACGTTTGATGAAGAAGATCGCGATTATGAATATTTCAATTTCTTCCCAGAATTTTCAAGGAACATTGGATTTAGTAAGTAAATCAAGACATCTTGGAAGGTTTGAATAAATTACACGTTTCCAAAGGTTCTGGCCCTGATGGAATACCACCCGTTTTATGAAGAACTTAGCATTAGGACTTACAGCACCTTTATTTTGGCTTTTTAATATGTCACTGGAATCTGGGATCTTCCCCAAACTTTGGAAAAGTTCCTATCTAGTACCTATTTTTAAAAGTGGAAAAAAATCGGACATTTGTAACTATCGTGGAATTGCCATTATTTCCTGCATTCCTAAACTTTTTGAAGCAATTATCAATGAAAAATTGTTTTCTCAAATCAAAAACAGACTGACTAATAAGCAACATGGATTCTTCAAAGGACGATCAACTAGCACACATTTATTGGAATTCGTCAACTACTCACTGATAGCAATGGACAATGGCAACCATGTAGAAGCTCTTTATACAGACTTCAGCAAGGCTTTTGATCGCATTGACATACCCATGCTTCTATCAAATTGCGAAAAATGGGAATTGAGGCAGGAATCCTCCGATGGCTCGAATCCTATCTTACTAACCGTCAACAAATAGTTAGATTCAAAGGGAAGAAATCAAATCCTATTAAGGTCACTTTGGAGTCCCCCAAGGCTCTCACTTAGGTCCTCTTTTATCATTTATGTAAATGACATTTCCTTTATTCTCAAAAACATTAAATTTCTTATTTACGCTGATGACATGAAACTATTTTTAGAAATAAGAAACAAAGAAGATATCATGACATTCCAGAAAGAAATAAATGATTTCTATATTTGGTGCAACAAAAGTCTTTTACAGCTGAACGTAAAGAAATGTAATTCGATAGCTTTTAGTAGGAAACGAAACACCCCAGACATAACTATCAATCTAGGGAATCAGCCAGTTGAGAAATGTAAAAGAACAAGGGATTTAGGAGTTATCTTGGACTCGAAACTAACTTTCATTGAGTTTGTACCTGGACGCTGGTGGGAGGGCCTAATCTCATGTTAATGATGCATTGGCGATAGCTGATTGATGATCGATGTTGCAAGGTCATGTCATTGTATGACCTTCTGCTTTAATGAACCATTCATGGGAGAGCCAAAGGTCCAGCCACACAAAGTAGTGATAATATCACACTAGCTCCTCTTTCTATTTAATAGCCGCGTCGTAGCACGCATGTATACAGGCACTAAAGTTGAGTGTGATATCTCGGCGGGTTGGGCCGCAAATCACTAAAAATTTAATCATAGATTTATTCAATTTTGAAAACGTTTAATATTCAATTTGGGGTGGAAGTTTGAACTGTGTCATAGAATTTCCTATGCAGTGGACTTCTAGACCATGGCCATAAGTATTGGGGTTTTGTGGGATGCGGAGGGCCCGTTTAGGAACTCAGAGTATCGTATCACTGGGGTTTGTCATAGGTGGGTTTGTTCAGAATGAAAGAGGTGTGCTACCGGCGGTCTTCGCCGCAATTTACGCTTAGACGAGACTAGAAACAGTTTGTAGACGCCTGACGCCAAGTAGTTATGGTACACGACAGCAGGTGCAGTTTTCATTGGCGTGGCAACTCTTTCATTGTTATTTATTCATTGATTGTCATTAACTAAACACCAAACATACCTAAATTGCAATTCTTATTCTAATTCTAATATAAATTAGAATTTAAATATGTGCTATATACGACAGCCGACTTTCAAATTATAGCAAATCATAGAGAGATGTTACTTTGATATAGCAACTTGCAGCGTAGAAAATAGCCTGGTCACATTGACACGAACTACAGGGAATGGCTCTCTCTATCTTTTCGGGATTTGCCGTATATCATTGTAATGCGGAATTGAAAATTAACGATTTTATGATCACTTTCACCTCTTTTTTTTAAAAAAAAACACTATTTAAAAAAACTTTTTGAGCCCATTAATAGAACGATTGTGATTGGGAAACAAGGAGAATTTAAAATTAACACTTCATTTGATCAGTTTTTAAAATAAAAATAAAACATTGAAACACTTTTTTCAAACTATCACTAGTAAAAGCGAGCAAATTCCTTTAAATTCCACTAGAGAAAGCTTATCTTTTGACAGATAGGCCTATTTCGTCTGCGACTTACAGACTTCTTCAGTGTCGAGTGTTCGACTTATGATTTTCTTTTTGCATTGTTTTTAAACGGTCCGAAACGCCCTACCTTAACCACCTACCCTAACCTATCCTTGTTCCTTCCCATGGAGTTCATGTGGTCTGAATAGACTACTTCGCCATTACCCCTCCTTCACCATCGGCTTTGGATTAACTTGCGCTCCTATTGGCCCACCAAATGCTGCAAAATGAAACGAAAATGAATGAAACTGGCTCCAAAACCCTATTTTATTATTATTTTTATTTTTTCTAATTTATAACTGGAAAACTACATATTTTGATCTAACAATAACATAAAACGTTCCTGAAGATAAAGTGCTGCCCGGAATAAAAATATGTGGCTTCTGCTTTTTGCTGCTTTTGATGTTTTTATTATACTATGTTGTTTTAATCAAACCAGGAAATTAAATGAAACAATCGGAAGAAAGCTAGAACTTAAATTCTGTATTGCTTTTATTGTAATTATCTAATAAAACCAAGACGGGAAATCTTTGCAAGATGACGGGAATACACAATTTGGGAGACCCTCTGTTGATCCCATTTTGTTGGGTTTGTCTAACTGGCAAAACTATGTGAGGCAATCGAGTAAAAAACGAGAAAAATCTGGAACTGTAAATTTCCATCTAACTTTCGCGTGAAAACAAAGCTCATTTACATATTTCAAAAAATAATCTATAATCAAACCATGACGAAGGACCTGAATCAATGTTGTAAGCATTTTGATTTGCCCGTTTTTTAGCAATTTTTCGTTTTCGGTTATATTTTCACTTTCGAAAATTAATCTCGACTAAGAGTTGATGTTGCAATATCGTATAAACTGATAGTTGAGTCGTTTTAAACACAGTTCTAATGCTTCTAAATATTTTACTTCTTCATGATTCATTGTCTACTCCTCCAAGTTCAATATGTTTTTGTTGAATTATCTCTTTTACGAATTTTGACGGGTACAAGACGCTTTATTATACACCAAAATATTAATGAAGAAAAATCTGACCATGTGTGTATTGGCTGAATGTACTTGGCATCCACCCCCAAGTAAAGCAAGTAAACGATTTAATTGTCTGCAAATCAGAGCTATTAATTGTATCGCAATATTGAATGCATGTACTTACATGATTGATTAAAAGCTTGTCCGCTAACCTTGCTATTTCTTTTCTTTTTTCAGGTCAAAAAGAGCTTGCCATAGAACTGTACAGAAAAGGCATTTTAGAATTGGAAAGAGGTATTGCAGTCGAATGTTGGGGCGGTCGTGGTGAAGTGTGGGAGCGAGCTCAGCGGTTGCACGACAAAATGCAAACAAATCTGTCAATGGCACGAGACAGGCTACATTTCCTTGGTGAGTATTCCTTTCTTGTTGAGTTTTTCCTATCATTGATTCTGATAGCAAGTTTTTACCTGCCATCTAATCGATTCAACAAAAGTTGGTCTATTGTTATGTATGAGAGTCACCCAGAATAGGCAAGCTAGCCATTAAACGATAACGCATGAGTTGGAGAAAACTCGATTCATAAAATACTATACATGCGTACAACAAACATCCGCTTAGATGTAGTAACTGCTTTTCTTTTCTTGTGCATTTTAGCCAACCGATAAGTGCACAATGATTGGTTCACTCGAAATTGATGAACATCGGTTTCTTTTCACTCTGTACCTACCACACTTCTAGTGGGAATAGTGTACAGTAAAGGTCATAAAAATAATATAAAAACCATTGTACAGTTTGTCAGAGCAATCAATACTGTTTGTGCGTTTAAACAGAATAGTAGTTTGTGTACCAAATAATATGAAGAACCTTATATTCTGCACTGTAATTTTAATAGTTACAGGTACAGTGATTAGCGATGTTATTGATTCAAAAAGTAATTCTAAAGAAATAAATCGTGAAGCAATTTCACGTACTGTGCGTTATATTGGGCCTTATCAATACGCCTATGGGTACGCCCCAAGTTATCATGTAGGATATTATCCCCATGTCCATCCGATTCAACCTTTAAATGTTGTTCCGGTATATGTACCTATGCAAGGGGGTGGTAAACGTCACAAGCACAAGAAATCAAAGGTAAGAATAAAAAAAAATCTTCTATTCCTATTTCAATCATTAATATTATTATTTTTCAACAGAATCAACATTACGGCTTAGTGCATCCCTATCCGTGGTATTATTAAAGCGGAAATTCGGATAGGAATAACCAAACTGATCGCGTAGGTTAGATTCGTATAATTAGTACTTAGCTCCCTAGTAAACAAGTGTGTGTAAACTAAATCTCCGTGGAAGCATACGTTTATTGCAACATTTCTATTAAAATAAAATTATATTACTTCAATAAATCCTTCAATAAACTCTAATAAAAAACCATTCTCTCTGCAGCAAGCATTATTCGGCTAGTTTTCCTCCAAAAAAACCATAAAATAAACGAATATAATCTTAATCTCGATCTAACTTTCATTCTGGATTGTCAAACCACGGCATATTGTAGAACGGCAAAGCTTACTTTAAATGTTTAATTAGAAATTAAAATGAAATGTTATGCATTGGTAATGGTATTATGTTTATTTTTGTTGCAATAAACGTCCAATTAACCTAATTTATGGAAAATTAAATAAACAAAATGCATACATAGGAAGAAGTATTGCACAACCGCCATAGAAGCGAAGGAAACTCTTTGATATGAGAACCTCATAAGTTGGACAAGGTGGAAGAGTTGAGCATAATAATTAATTAAAAAAATAACAAACGATGCACATAAAACTTTTGCATTTCCATTTGTAGTTATCAAACTCTGATTCGCTTAAAAAATGATTCATCGCAGTTAAATTGCATACGTTTTGAGTTACGTATGAGTTCTTATGTCTTCCACTGTTTTAGAAAAATTACCGCCATAGGTGCAAAGGAGTGAAGCTTTTTTTGTTGTTTGTTGTAATTGTTCGGCAAGTTTTATATTTGGAATTTAACGTACGTACTTTATTATTTTGAAGAATTAAGATGGAAAAAATATCACATATAATAGCCTCAACTCAGGAAGTTCCTTGACGCTACGAATCCGTCAAACTGGACTGGCTACACTTGTTCTGCTATGTTTTTTGCGAACGCTTAAATACCCGAGCACCTTACCGAGGATTGCAGAGCCAAGTGTCATATACCATTGGAATCAGCTCGACGAGTACGCAAAATGTCTTCAATTTTTTTCCATTTAACCTTTTGGTACTACTTCGAAGGATGCGGGGGGGGGGGGGGTTCTGTTATGCCTTGAGCACCCGCTATGTATAACTGCTTAGGACTTTTGTAGTTATCTGGTCCTTATGACCTGACCTGTCATTACGCCATCTGTTCTGGAGCTCAAGGACAATCGCTCACAGTCATCATGCCGTTTCTCGCGCCGTCGAAGCGAGGACAAGCGAAGAACAAATGTTCTGCGGTTTCCTCTGCATTCGCGCACCCGGGACACGCGGAGGACTCGGCGTATCCGTACTTATGCAGGTACTGTCTAAAGCAGCCGTGGCCTGACATGATCTGCGTCAAGTGGAAGTTTACTTTACCATGTCGCCGACTGACCCATCCGGATAACTCCGGAATTTGTTGATGGGTCCACCGACCTTTGGTGGAGCCATTCCATTCCTTCTGCCACTTGACCATACATGCGGCTCTAATGGGCTTCCGGATACCTCTTGTGCCACGTTGTTCGAAGCACTCTATGTCCTCTTTTATGATGATGCCTATGGGTATCATCCCCGCTGATACGCAGACCATGTCGCGTGACACTGTGTGGTATGCGCTGATCACTCTGAGGCGCATTAGCCTGTGCGTACTCTCGAGCTTACGTAAGTAACTCTTAATATATAGAGCGGTGGCCCACGCCGGCTCGTCGTATGGAGTCATATGAGTATGGACAGGGTAACACTGGTCAGGAGCTTTCGTTTTCTCCCTTGCACCGCCAAGCTATTCGACATAATGTTGTTGACCATAGTAAGATTACTTTTGTCATGGGCTAACTTCAGTTTTCTGGAGCGCATCTATCCCTACACTATGCCAATGTAGTGTGTGGCCGTTAACTCCACCTCTTTTATGTTTTATGTTTTAAAACATTCACCATTGTGATGTTGTCTGTGAAACCGACAATCTTTACACCGTTAGGGTACGTAAGTCGCAACACATCGTGTTCCAAAGCACCGGACCCAGGATCGAACCTTGAAGTAACGATAACCTCCCAACTGGCGCTATTGATCGCGTTTCTCGCGTTTTTATTTATGAAGATTGTACCTGACGATGTTTTACTATTATAAAACGGATTATTTTGTGTAGACCATTTCTTGTACATTTATATTGCTTTTTTTTTTTGTAAAAATGAAGAATGTATCTGACGAAGTTCTTTACAAACGGATTATAATGAGTTGGCTATTTTATTTTTTAAATTTAATTTTTTCACGTTTACAATACTACAATACTCACTTTTTTGTTCGTCATAGTGATGATGATAGAAATTTGTATAATGTTGTGTTAGTTTAAAAAAAAAAAAAAAGTAGTCTACAATTGATTGAGCCTCGCGCGAGGTATACAGATATGATGGACTTCTTTTTGAATTCGTTAAAAAAAAATAAAAAAATAGGCCTTTGCCGGACTAATGCCGGTCCAGGATTTTTTCGGTTTGGAAACATTCTTGACATCCCTGGTGAGATATTCTTGGCCAGCCCTAAACTAAGCTGGTGGGTTTATTAGTGTGTTTAAACCGCATTGGCTCTGTAGCGGGCAGGATCGGATATTGGCTTGTTTTTTGATAATGTCCTTTTACTGGATTCTGTGATCTGAATTGCAACAGAATTTCCTGATCGCTGGGAATACTTGCGAACTTTTGTGGTTAACATCAAAGCTTTTCACGATTATGTCGCTGTGAAGCAAATGGATACTTTTGAAGAAATTTATATCTGTAGATGAAATCAGTTCGTTTTTTTTTGCATAACTGGTTTGAATTTTTACCAAATTAATTATCTTAGAGATAAAATCGTCTAGCTCAAACCTATGTAGAGGTAAGGGCGGGACCATCATCATCACATCAAAGGTGACCACTGCACAGTAGCAGACTCCCCGCCTCTTACGCTGGACTGCTATTCCTGCCGTCTTAGTGACGGACTGTATGGCATCCATTTGCCCTTACGGAAGCCACACTGGTTATTTGATTGGTCGCCTGTACCCTCCGTGCACTTCGGCAGTCTGTTGAGGATTACCCTCTCAAGCACCTTACCCGCCGTGTCCAACAGGCATATCGGTCGATTCGCCGATGGATCACCTGGTGGCTTCCCTGCCTTGAGTAGCAATACGCGGATCTGGCGTTTCCAGGCGTCCGAGAAGACGCCTTCGTCCAGACATATCTACGTTACCACCCTGAACATTTCGGGAGCCAGCAAAATAGCCGTCTTGATGGCCAGGCTCAGTAAACCGTCTGGTCCTAACTCTTTGTTCACCTTGAGTGACTTTCCTAACAGAATGAGTTCATCGTTTGTCATCGTCACCTCACCCCCGACCTCCGCGGTGCCATTATCATTGTGGATGTTGCTCGGTAGGAATCGCCGCTCCCTTGGTTTTGGCTATTACCATCCTACAGGCGTCACCCCATGGGTCCGTATTGGCTTTCAAACACAAGCTCTCGAAGCAAGCTCGTTTGCTGACCTTTATCTTCCTCTTTAGCGCGGCCTTTGCGGGGCTCTATTCCTTGTACGTCCGACTAGCGCAAAGACGAGTTCTACGGAGGTTGGCGATCGACTCCGTCCATCAGTACACAGGCGACCTCCCAGCGCTAGGCTTGACCTTCCTAGGCATGGTTGCGTCGCACACACCTGTTAGTAGCGCTACGAGTTGATCGCCACACGGGTCCTGTGTTTCGCTCTTATTTCATTCTCGCTCAAGCGCCTCTTTCAATACTTCTTTGCCGAAGTATCATGTCCTCCATCTACAGGCAAATGGAGTGGGCTCTCCCCTCAGCATGCTGCCTACTATTGTAGACGATACTATAAATAACTGCCAAGTGGTCTATTTGTGTAGCCATCCTCCACCCTCCAGTTGCACTACAGCCCAGGGCTGCCGAACGTCACGTCGATGATCGACTCCGCTCCGTTTCTATGGTAGGTACTCTCGGTACCTATGTTGACCAGCTCTCCATTGAGCCTAGCCAGGGCCTCAAGTAGGATCTGGCATCTAAGGATGATAAGGCTACTCCTCCACTCCAGCACGCAGGCGTTGAAATCGCCCGCTATAACCAACGGGTTTCGGCCAGTTAGCTCCGTTGTCATGCGATCAACACTTTGTGAAAACTGCTGAGTCGACCATCTTGGCGGCGCGTAACAGCTGCAGAAGAACAATCCATTCACCTTGAAAATCGCGAAGCCCTCGTTTGAAGTGGACACAATCTCCTGAACCGGGTAATCCGCAATCCATTTGCCGTTACCGGCGGGGATGCGACTATCCGATGCCGACTCGCGAACTGCCTAAAACAACAGTTGCTGAGCTGCCTCACAGAGGTTCAGGTTTAGTTGTGTTGCCTGCTTCTAGGTTTACCATTGTAGCTCGGGCACTTAGGGCTCCCGTGACAGGTTTGTCGTCTGGTTTCCCAGAATACGTCAGACATTTGAGGGGTTCTTTGCAGTCCTGAACCTTGTGGCCTTAACCTCACCATCTTTTTCACAATTCGCTCCTGTCCAGCTTTTTGCTTTCCCAAGACATTTGTCAAGGCATCTGGAAAATGCCTTCGGCGGCTAATGCACGCTCAGTGGGTATACTGACCATCCCACTTTGAGCTTAGCCACTTTAGGGCCAAATCTGCTCCGGCTGCTGCCAACCGAATCGTTGTCACTGGGGTCCCGAGTGGTCTCTTTCGCAGCCTTATGGCTGGTGTGGCCACCTCGACCCCGCATTGAGCCTTGAAGGCCGTGAACATTACGCTAGCCTCCGCACATTGATTCAAAGGTGGAAAAAAGTCGAAAAATAAACTTCCTTTTACCAAAATTTCATGAAGATGG
Source organism: Aedes koreicus (assembly GCA_024533555.2). Taxonomy (NCBI): domain Eukaryota; kingdom Metazoa; phylum Arthropoda; class Insecta; order Diptera; family Culicidae; genus Aedes; species Aedes koreicus. The sequence goes on from JAHHFK020005246.1 coordinate 444,495, forward strand.
GATGAAAATTGTGCTCTCAAGAATTTTTCAAAGTATGGGTCCTACATGATCGTGGTTTTTAACTCCCTTATAAAATGTATGTAGAATCGGAAAAAAAAATTTCATTTTTGTTTTTAAATGGGGGCACACACACGGGGAAAAAAACCTTTTTTTTTAAAAATTTTGGGGGGGGTTTTTTGAAAGGGGGGGTTTTGTTGGGGGAAAATGTGGGAAAAAGGGGGTGGGGGGGGGGGGGGGGGGGGGGGTTTAAGGAGCGAAAAATATTAAAAATATTAAATAAATTTCCCAGTAGTTTCCCCGGTTTTTTCCTTTTAAAAGGGAGTTGAATATATACACTACCAGTCATAAGTACGGAGTCGCTTGGAAAAGTATTGCAACACTCAGTTGAATATTGCATCACCTCGAAAAGTTTAGCATCACCTAAATACAGGTACATTCATGATGCTATATCTCGAGACCCTTAATATCTGCAAGGGTGCGGTCTTCAGTAAAGTTGTTCAGAAAGTCAATGGCATTCAAAAGGTGGCCCGTTTTGTTTGGAATTTCATCGCTACGTGGCGCTAGTGAGCATGGAAAATGGATCATTTTCAACTTGTTCTATCTCGTGATTCTGATAAGATGGAAAGTTCTAGTCTTCGGCAAAGTTGTTCAGAAGGTCAATAGAATTCGAAAGATGGACCGTTTGCTTGGAATTGCACCGCTACGTGGCGCTAGTGAGCATTGAACGTTAAGCATTTTCAATTTGTTCTATCTCGTGATTCTGATAAGATGGAAAGTTCGAGTCTACAGAAGGGGCCATTTGGACTGGATTTACATCCACGTGATTCATGACTAACTCACCTCAATTCAAGTGATTTAGGACTGACTGACTTCTCATTCAAGTGATTATACCTGCTTTAGGTCGGGTTCATTTCGTATTCTAGTCATTATTAACATAATATTCAAGTAATTCAGGACTGACTCACATCACATACAAGTGATTTAGGTCTGGTTTACTTCACATTCAAATGATTCAGGCCTGATTCGCTTAATATTCAAGTGATACAGGACTGACTCACCTCAAATACTAGTAATTAAGGACTGACGGACTTCTCATTCAAGTCTTTCAGGTTTGATTCACTTCATATTCAAGTGATTCAGGGAGGAATCACCCCAAATTCAAATTATTTAGCGCTGTTTCACCACACATTCAAGTGATTCAGGACGAATACATCTCAAATTCAAGTTATTCAGGACTGACACCACTCATTCAAGTAATTTAAGTCAGATCCACTTCATTTTATAATAATTCAGGTGATTTACTTCATATTTGAAGTGATTAAAGTCTCCTCATCAAGTGATTCAAGGCTGACTCACTTCATATTTTAGTTAGTCATGCCTTATTCACTTCGTATTCAAGTGATTCAGCACTGACTCACCACACATTCAAGTGATTCGGAATTGACTAACTTCACATTCAAGAGATTAATATGAGATCATTTTTAAGGTCTGGTCCATTTTGTATTCAAGTGATTAAGGTCTGATTCAAGTGATTTGAGACTGACTGACTTATACATTTTTTAAGTCTGATTCACTTCATATTCAAGTGATTCAAGTCTGATTAACTTTATATTCAAGTGATTCAGAAATGAATCACCTCAAAATTAAGTGATTCAAGACGGCTCACTCCACATTTTAGCGATTCAGGTCTGATCCATTTCATGTTCAGTATTGAATCACCTCAAAATTAAGTGATTCAGGACCGCCTCACTCCACATTTAGCGATTCTGGGGGGTGATGCAATATTCAACTGAGTGTTGCAATACTTTTCCAAGCGAGTCCGTACTTATGACTGGTAGTGTACGTATATATATATATCTTGGACCGACCAACTTTTGATCCAAGACATGGAGGGCTGAGCGTTATATACAACGAATTCAGCTCGATGAGCTGGACACATTCCTGTGTGTGGATAGTGTATGTGTGTAATGACATTTTTAAATCAGTTCCCCAAGCAACTACTGAACGATTTCAGTAAAGCAAAGGTACTGTAGTTCCATTTTTTTTTCTCTGTTCGGGACATCAATCACTGCGACCAGTAATTTGATCTATTGTAGTATATCTCGTATCCTTTGTTTAGTGCATGTCAAGTTACTTCATCACTATAGAAAAACGATGAAGTATTCGGTGTTGTTACAGTTGTCATTGTTTGTTTTGTTGGCAATGAATCGAGTTTTATTGAAAGTTTCCGCTATTTAAACCCTTTGAGGAGTGAGAGCACTCTTCAAAGGTGCGCCCCTTTATCAGTCAAAACCGGGTTCATCGCAAAGAAAACAAACAATGACTCCGATACTGACCATACATCAGAACCCTAGTCATAACCAATTCAAACTATAGTACATCAAATAGAAAATGAGAATTCACATAAAAACATGGTTAGTTTTTCTTATTCCAAGCTCATCCTCGGTCGCTCAATCCGAGTATTGTCACTTTTCACAAGACATGTAATAAGGACGAATATATGTTCCTTTGATTACAAAAACAAATATGTTGCAGCAACAGTTCAAATTAATTCAGGCTAGGGTTCGGTGGTAGATCTGATGTAGTCCCATACGTCGCTTTTGAATTTTTATTAGAATCGGTTCACTGGTTCCGGAGATATCCCCGGGGAAGTGGCAAATTTCTGACTTAGATCCAAACCCACCATGCGAAAACTCAAATTACATGAGAACTCAAAAATAAGTACAATGGTGATGATATCAAAAGAACAGAACCACATTGGCCACATCCAGGTTGACGTTCCGGCTACTCCTGGGAAAGTGGCCAGATTCGGATTTAAATCAAAATAAATGCAATGGTGATGATAAATTTCCAGGACCAGAATGACCACATCCGGGTTCGTATTCCTAGTACTCCCAGGGAAGTGTTAATAGGGTCAGATCTCACGATAGGTGGATAAATTTAAATGTAATGTTTGAACGAATTCACTGTAGTAACCCATTTGTGATATCGACTGGCCAATCTAAGGGTTCACCAGATCATCTGGAAGCTCTGAAGAGTTTGCATCAATTGCGTTCTAGACTGATGCAATCATGTATGTATGGTAATGTTGATTGCTAGGAAAACCGGCTGCTGGTCCATAAGGCGAAACGATCCTGCGTCCCGGCTGCTTGAAAAGATGCACTGCCACTTCGCATTTTCGAAATGATAGTTCTCAGTTATTGTTTTCATTGCGGCTGCCTACAAAAGTTACCCTCACTTCAGAAGTTTGGAGCTTTATATAAAAACGTTCAAGCAGTTATGGATAATTCTGTTCATTGGACGGCCACGGAGCAAATGATTGCAAAGAAACAAAAACGTCAGATGTGTTTAAGATGCTGTACAAACACTCATAAAAGGGTGGAGTCTGCTTAGCTTGCCTAGAAAAGGTAAATTCCGCTATTTAGAAACTTTGAAAACTGATCCACTATATTTTCGTGAAAAAGTAGTATGTATAATATTATCTAGAATACAAAAAAAAAAATTTATGTAATATGTTAAAGCCCTTGTTTCCTTTTTTTTTGAAAAAAAAAAATTACTTGAATAATAAATTGCTAGCGAATAAAAAACTTAATCTCGAAAACTTGATTTACAATCAATCAACAAACATCGTATGGTTTTCACAAAACTGTTCAAAGTATACCACAGTATTTTACATATGATCGTTCATATGCTGCCTGTAACTGTGTGTCAGTCTGATACGGAACAAGTAAGCGTAGAGTAAATAGGAGTTACATTTTAAATTTATATGTAAATCTTTACAAAAATAAATCGATGCGAGTGTTTTAATAGTTAAAATCGGTTGCAATGAAGCTTGCATAGATAGGTGCGTTAGTGAATGATGTATTAATCAAAACGCATAACTGTAACGAGGTCTCTGAACGTTTGAATTTCGGAATGGGGTTGATATGGTATTACTTTACATGTTGGGACAAATTGACCTGATGTTGTTTTACATATTTTTAAACAAAGTTTCATCTAAAGGTATGAACGTACATATCAATCACAGGTGATAAGCGCTATTAACTCAAATCTGTCTAATATCCATATATGACTGATATGCCGTTACAGGCAGTATACAGCAGCGCCAAAAGCATGCTGTGGTGGGTTCAAAACAGGCCTTCTTAGTTGAGACATTAGAAAAAGAAATGATTTCTCTTTGGTTTGGAGTAGTTTTTGTAATATTTAATTTTTTTTTCGAGAGACCGACAATCAAACCCAAAATCGCGAAGCGCTCATGATTTGACTTATGTTTATTATTTCGTTCCTACCCATTTTTTATGTTTCCTGTTGCTTTAGACTGCATGCTTGAAGCTAACAAATTAGAAATTACCGAGGCACACAAACTTCAAAGATCCAACACGTTCACCCTAAGTGTCAACCATCATCCGACGGATCACAAGCACCCCGCAACGCCCGTCATCATGCACAAGTCCGAATCACACCATAAGCGCACACAGTTTAAGGTTCCATCTGCGGTCAGCAATCCTCGGGCGGGGCGGCAAGAGAATCGAAAGATTATGTACAATGAAAGTTCTTCTTCCACGGCGCCGGTGTATCGAAAGAACGCTACAACGGAGACAGAAGGTAAGTGTCGTAGGTTTTACATGGATTTTCAGAACTCACTCACTAACTGGCAGGGACCAACGCGATGGTGCAAAATGGTAAGCAAAATTGCGAGAACCAATTTGCAAATAATATAGTTTTGCTGTGCTGCTACACAATTTTTGTTATTCGTATGTTGAATGAATCGAACTTAGAGAATAAAAACCTGAATTGATACACCAATGTTGCCATACTCTTCCTAAATAAAACCACTTCCTATTCCTATATGATACTCGGCCACTGGCTCCCTATTTTTCCAAAAACTATGCAACTTATGGTCAATGTAGCCTGGTCCTATTTTTTTTATAAGACGGACTTTAACCTTCGGGTTATCGTCCCTTTGGTCCTAGATCTCTAATAAACTTGTTGTCAAATACTCAAATGATTTAAGATGTAGCATGGTGAGTTTTGGATCAAGTCAGAAACTGGCCACTTCCTTGAGGAACCAATAACCTGTTATTATGTGTATATTTCGGGCAACAATGAGCTGGTTCTCAAATTCTCATGTGATTTTGGTGTCGCCGATGCTTCTCACCCCCGTTGGTCGGGATCAATTACTAAATCTCCTTCGAAAGGGAAGTAAACCCGTTGGTCCCGGCCCATGTGTTGATGGGTTCGATGTGTAGGGTCCAGGTCGTTTCCCTGACGTGACGAATAAGCCTCAGGCTGAAATTCACGTTAATTCGAAGCAACAATATTTTCAACCTGATATCGAACAAACATGAAAATTGCTAGCGCAATATTTTACACAAATGATTATGAAAATGCACCAAAAATTTGTACTAAAACGCGATGATGTGGGGTGTATTGGTTTTTTTTACATACTGTATATCTGAATAGTATATATACCTATGCCTGATGGATTATTATTATTGTGCAATCAAGTGTGCTCTAAGACATTTAACGAATATTAGTTTATTTTAGAAAAAAATGAACTACTAAAATAGGGAAACGCTTGGATAGAAAAATGTTAAATGTATAGAACAAACATATATTTTTAAGCTGGAGAAAATAAATCTGCTATCAAAATCCTAACTATTCAACAACACATTGTTCCCTTAGCAAATCGTAATTCTCTGTTGAAGAATGTACTCGAAAAAAAAAAATGGACACGCAAAAATAATCGCCAACAATTCATTTTTAGTCGGATTTTCTTCAAACTATCAGGGAATAAACTAAAACATTATGTTCAGGTTTCTACTTCATTGATTTATTGGATCTCCTCTCCATGACTGAATACCCACACTTTGCTCTTTACACCACTCATAAGGTTTTGAGCAATAGTGGGGCCGACTTCTTTTTATACTTTTACCCACTGTTTCATCAAAGCCGCTCGTTCTCGAATACTTTAGGTGTTTCACGAAGTTGGGCTTTCATGATGGCCCTAAATATCTCAATCGGACGAAGTTCCGGCGAGTAAGGTGGGTTGAAGTCGTTTGGTACAAAAACAACATTGTTATCTCTGTTCCAGTCTAACATCGCGCATAGTGGCAGGATGCCTAATCCGACCAAAATAGCGCCTCGCACTCGTGGGACCGCCGGAAGGGTAGAAGGCCCTTCTGAGGGAACTCGTCTCGTGAGATTTGCCCATTCATGGTATCCGTCGTCATGTATGGGTGGCTCATCTCTCCACACCCACAGATGGCCTGCCAAACCAACATCTTTTTGGTGAACTTGTCCACCTTCTTCTTCCTTACCATCTCAGGAACGGTCAACCGTGACATGGCAACGTAAAACTCCAGTCACGGCAATTGCTTTGTGTCCGCCTTGATGTAAGTCTCGTCCTCCATCACGACGTACCTCGGTTTGGTCAGCAACTCCCAGTTCAGCTTCCTGGCACGGGTTTTGGCTATCGTGTTTTGTTTGTTGTTCCGGGTTAGTGCCTTCCTGAACCTTGTAGACGTGAAGGCCGGTACGTTTCATCGTTTTTTCGACAAACCAGATGGAAACCTCCGTCTTCTTTGCCACATCGCGGATCGAAAGGTTTGGTCAACGGTAGAACAGATTTAACACCTTCCTTGCCTTCACCGGATAAGATGTCTTCGGTTTTATGCCGCCGCCTGACCGCGGCTGGGTCACTTTTGATGGCTTCAGCACCCGGGACACCGTCGAATGATGGAATCCCAGATGTTTTCCGATCCATCTGTGGGACGCAATCGGATTATCCACGACGGTGCACAGGAGTTTTAGGGGAACTGCTCTTGTTTCAATGTCATCACAATAACCACTTGACAGATCGTGGTGAAATTTCGCCAATGTAAGCATGTATTAGCTAGTTTCAGTCAAAAAAATTACTAAAAATTAATACCTACACGCTAAAAAGTTACAAACTAACCGTTGTATCTCGTTGTTTCGAGTACAGTCTTTAGCTTCAGTTCTGAACAATGTAAAGGTAAATAGTTTAATGCGGCGAAAATTTCGCAATACTCTTAGCCGTTATTCATTTAAAAAAATGTCCTACTGCCCAAAACCGAAACTCATGACAAACGTTCCATGCCATTACATTGCTTTCACTATGTTCAACCTTACCTTGAATTCCGATCTTGAAATACCTCTCCTGCCTTTCGTATAACATGGATTTGTTTTGTTTTTTGCTGTTAAACTGAATTAAGAATAATAGGTCCCCGAAACGTTTTCCCATTTCTAAAGTCTGTCTCGTTTAGAGTTTGACGGCAAAAAAGTGGGAGATTTCTCCGAGAGAAAATAACGTTCAAAAAATCTAAGGTTATCATTTTGTAGCTTTAAGGAAAGTCAGCAACTCCCAACAACAACAAGAAAAATTATTCGTCAGCTTTTCGGATAAATTTTCGAACTTTCGAAAATTCCACTCAACATTTCTTGCACGGTACCACTTTCCATATTATCTGACATCTTTATCCAGCATTTCTCCAAATCAGACGCTGTTTTGATTGTTTTACCACATTTCATTAATTTACGCTTGATAATTGCCCAAAATTTCTCGATGGAACGAAAGTCTGGACAATTCAGGGGATTGGTACTGTTCTCAACAAAATCGACATTGGTTGCTGCGTGAGCGACTTCACGGCTGTTGTAGCAGTCGGGCAAGAAAATCACGGGACCTTCGTGCGATTGAATGAATGGCAAACTCTCTTATAAACTTGTCCATTCATAGTCGCTCCAGTTGTGAAAACCTTAGTTTTTTTTCCACAACTGTAGATACGTTGTCAATTCATCAACTTGCGAGTGAATTTATTTACACAGAAATATTTGAACCTACCCGGTGTATCGCCGCTTCGTTTAGCAAAGTAAAATTTTTGACCCTAGAGTATTGTCCAAAGTCCATTTTCACGTAAGTTTCATCGTCCATCAAAATACATCCGTTGTAATTGTCAGTACTGGCTCCTACAACTTCCTTGCACGGGCTTTGGCAACCAGGTTTTGTTTCAGCATCCTGTTGGGATGTTTGCTGGGATGGTACGACCGAAATCTTTCTTGCATACATATTCGCCGAACTATACTGTGCGACGCAGTGAACTTTTTCGCCAAAATACGCTGGAGATCCCAGGATTACTTTGTACTGCCCTGATTATCTTCGCTCGTAGTTACCGGTCGTATACGTATATATGTTCTACTTCTACGCTAGTTTTGTTTAAGCACGGTATTAAGTTAATGGTACTATTAACAGTCGATTTTGGAAATTTAAATCTGAATTCTGTCGCGTCTTTCGCATTCCATCTTCGAGAACTTTTGAATATGTCTAGGAATCTTGCTGAAATTTTTACCACTAAATAAACCATAACCATTTCCGGATCAAAACGCTGTCATTAGTTTCTCACTATGACATCTAGAGGCGCAACAGTAATTAAAAACAAGTGGCTAACTGAAATGGACTTATTAGCGTGTTCTCTGGCAAACTTCAAGTGTTTCGCTTCGCTTTGCTGTTGAATGACAACCTTGTAGCTAATTTGATGCTCATACCGTACCTATCCTTCTTTTTTTCCAGTAGGCTGTTAATTTATTAGTTGATTTATCTATTAAAGATTAAAACGAAGGTTAGCAGTTTTCCCAGATCTTAATGATCATTGCTGGATTCATCATACTTTTCAATATTTTTTCTATTAAAAAATGCCTGGTTAGGAAATTGTTTCGCATAGTACACTCTACTACTACATACTACCAAGATATTCGTTTTTTTTTTAAATTAAATCCACATTTTGCTGTGTAAAATCTTTTTTATGATAAACACAATCTTTGAGGTGATTGCTAAACAATCAGAAAACGACAGGTCAAATGTTCGGTGATGGAAGCTTCTAGGAGCCGTACAACGCTCCCATACGCCCAGCTTATTCAACATTTTAATCGCATATTCCTTTCTTCTTCGTAGCATCCGGTCGGAAATTAACGGTTGGATACAAACGTCCAGGCAATCTAGGGGTGATGAACAAATCCCAAACACTACCCCGCAGCATGGGCGGCACCAGAACTACGCCGACTGGTAGCAGCGGTGGCTCCGCAGGGGTCGGAGGTGGAAACACCGCAGGTGGTATGCCGAAAATTGTGCCAAAACCAGCAGCAACACCACCAGCTATCCGGCGACAATTTTCGGTAAGTTGACATCCTGTGCACCGTGTGAACGGCTCCTTTCAGCAAGCTTTCGGTTTATATTCTACTTGTTTTTCGAACTGAATGTATAATTGATTGATTTAAAATCAGTGTTAGGCGAAAATTACCTACGTACGGGTGTCGTAGATAACAACGATATATAGATACACTTAGCATGAAAAGGTGATTTCCTATTCAAATTAGGATAGCTTCTAAGAGTTTATTCTTAACTCATTTTCGCCGTTTTTGCAAAAAAAATAAATATTATTCGAATAAAATCAATATAGAGGCTTTGTTAGTCTTGAGAAACTTATTTTAGTTCATTCATATTTTACCGGCACCTAGCAATGCCGTGACGTCATGTTGCGTGTACGCAACGCTGGCGCATCGCTCGACAAATTGAATTGTTCATGAATGGAACAGAATTGAACAAGATTTGAGACTAATCTAGAACACGCATAATGACACCCAGATAAGTTTATTTATTTATTTATTTATTTATTTATTTCGTCAACCGATCGTAGACTACATATTTACACTTAGTTCTATCTTCTTAAAGATCGCCTAGAAATAAAATAATGTCTTAGGTTACTACGTGACATTGTTAAGTCAATTGATTCACAATGCAGATTATAGAGAGACATCATTCGGTTAATTGGTCCAAATTTCGCATAGTTTGTCCGATTGGTATTTAACGCAAACAAGTTCCGATTCCTCAAATGCCGCGAGGGGGTGTAGAAATTTAGACTACTTAATAAGTTAGGGGAGGAAATGCGATGTGATACAATATCGTTAACAAAAGAGATCATGGCAAATTCTCTTCGTTCTTTAAGAGTTTGAATGTCAATAAGCATACATCGTGCTTCGTAAGACGGAAGTGGAAATGTCCACCCTAATTTACGTAGAGCATACAAGAGAAACTGTTTTTGTACTGATTCCAATCGTTCTTCATGTGTTTTCATAAAAGGAGACCATATGACACTACAATACTCTAGAATAGACCTGACATATGCAACGTACAATGTTTTTATCGTATATGGGTCATGAAAGTTTTGACCAAAACGTTTAATGAAACCTAGCATATTGGTTGCTTTATGGATAATTGTGTTGTAATGGTCGATAAAATTAAGCTTAGAATCTACAATAACACCTAAATCTCTGATTCTCTCACATTTTTCTACAATTTCAGTTCCTAAAGAAACAGTAATTTGTGGTGTATTTCGTTTTCTGCTGAGAGTAATTAAGTTACATTTTTTAACATTTATTTCTAGTAAGCTTTTTTTGCACCATATGTCAAATAATAATATTTCGTTTTTATAAGTTAAATGATCTTGGTCATTCTTAATTTCCATAAATAGTTTCATGTCGTCTGCATAGATGAGAATTCTGACCTGCTTAAGAATGTAAGAAATATCATTGACAAACAAAATAAAAAGTAGAGGTCCTAGATGCGAGCCTTGGGGAACTCCAGATAATACATGAATAGGATGTGACTTTTTCCCATTAAAACTGACTACCTGTTGTCGATTTATCAAATACGAATGTATCCATTTAAGAAATTGATCCTCAAATCCTATTTTTCTTAACTTGTAGAGTAACAGAGGAATGTCAATACGGTCGAAGGCCTTGCTAAAATCAGTGTACAGCGCTTCGACATGGTTGCCGTTGTCCATTGCGTTTAATGAATAGTTCACGAATTCTAACAAGTTTGTGGCAGTTGAGCGTCCTTTGAAAAATCCATGTTGCGAATTTGTTATAACATTTTGTACTTGGCTAAACAGTTTTCTATTGACGATAGCTTCAAAAAGCTTTGGGATGCTAGACATAATAGCAATTCCACGGTAATTGCGAATATCGGATTTTTTCCCTGACTTATAAATAGGTATTAAGTATGAGTTTTTCCAAATTTTAGGAAACTGACCTGAATCAAGTGACAAATTAAAGAGCCAAAATAAAGGAGTAGTTAGTTCAAATGCAAGATTTTTCATAAATGCTGGAGGGATTCCATCAGGTCCCGCACCTTTCGCAGCATCAAGATTCTTCAAACCATCAAGAATGTCTTGAACATGTACCTGACTTACTCTAATGTCATTTGAAGATGCAGGAAAGAATGAAAAATAATCTAGATCGCGATCATCATCTGCAAATGTCGTGTAAATTTCTTGGAAAAACTTTGCAAACAAGTCACAAATCTCACCAGGGTTTCCAGCGTTTTTGTCATCAAGGTGCATTTTTGAAGGGAAGTTGTTTGATTTTAATTTTGTTCTGACATACTTGAAAAAGTGTTTAGGACATGATTTTATTTCGCTCTCTGTTCTGAAATTATACTCTTCCAATTCGGAATTGATTGCTGAATTAAGCTGATCACAGATATTCAGATAATTTTGCAGATTGACACTAGAGTTGTATTTTTTGTAAATTTTGTGAGCCTTTTGCTTCCGATTTTTCAAGTTAATGATATTCCTATTGAACCATATTGGATATTTGGAGTTAGTTCTGCGTCTTTTTCTTTTACGAGGTACGTTCTCATTAATTATTTCAAATAAAAACCTGTAGAAGACGTCAACAGCGCTTTCGATATGTACTTCATTTCGTATGATTGATTGCCAGTTGATTGAATTTAGCTTAATTTTTATGTTCTCGTAATTAGCTTTGTTGTAATCAAAGATTTCCTCATATTCATAGTTGTTGGGCCGTGGATTGCAATGAACAAATAAAGAATATTCAATTGCAGTATGAAATTGTTCGTTTTTCCATAAGGGTGTCAGACATTCATTAACACAAAAATCCTCATGAATGTTTGTCAGCAAAAAATCTAAATAACAATTTTGCTGATTTTTTACATGATTAATTTGGTTTAATCCAAGGCTGGCAATTTTGTCAAAAATTAACTGTAATGTCACATTGTCTCCAACGACTGGAAGCAGAATACCTTCATTTTCAACGTCAGAAATGAAGTCCGCATTGCGTTGATTGAAATCGCCATAAACATGAACTTTGATCTCAGGGGCAAGGTTCGAGAGAATTTCATCAGCATTTTGAAAAAATGCCTCGTATGTGTTCATGTTAGCATGATCAGGTGGGAAATAAACAGATACAAATACATGCATTTCACCAGCAATTTGCGCTTTAACCCACACATGTTCAAACTCCTTAAATTTGGTAGAGGGAACTAGTTCAGAATTAAATTTAGATGAAATCGCAATGAGGACACCACCTCCAGACCTCCTTTGTGCCATTTGATGGTTCCGGTCGTCTCTGAATACACAGAAATCATTCCCAAACATTTCTTCACTTTTAATGCTCTCATTCCAACTAGTTTCTGTACCTAATATGATAGAGAAAGAGGAACTCGTTAAATTTTTATAAATTGTTTTCATCTTGGATGAGCTTTTCATACGATTAAAGTTCTGACAATATATCAGCACTTCAGTTGCATTAGAGTGTGAAAAAAGGTTTAAGAACTTGTCAGTACTATTAGAATTACTTAATTCTAAACAATCTACCTCTTCAGAGTGCGTCAGTTCTGTTGAAAACCCGTGCGTTGGCAAGAACACGATGAAGATTGGTTTGAAAATGATGTCCTAAACACCGGCCGGAAGGTCCAATTTGAGGATGAAGTTGGGCGTTCTTGACGTAAATGCTGTTCAGCTGGGTATGGGTTCATCGTTTCACCACGTAGAAACCTAATACCCTGATGCGCAGGAGCCCCTGAGAATCTGTCTTTAGCTGCTGCTAGGAGGTCCTTGTCCAACGGAAGAGAGCTGCAAACGGCACGCTGAACATTGTTGATATCCAGGATTCCATTGTCATTGTTACCATTGTGATTGTTATGGGCGTTGCGGCTGCTATTACTTACATCACAGCCAATACCATGGTGTACATTATGGCTGTTCATGCGACGTTTTAGAGTTTTTTTCCGCTTGTTGGCCTTCTCTTTTGCTTTTTGCTGTAGGTCCCGAATATGTTTCCGTGAATCATAATCGGTCCAGTCATTTCTCCAAATCCTTTTCGACCCAAGAGTACGCCAACCCTCCTTGACATCAATCGTCGGTTTTGATCTGGCAAATGCTAGATCTTGGGCCAGCTCTACGGATAAGCTTAGAGGTGGATCAGCAGCATTGGAAGTGTGACCTGCTTCCACTGAAGTGGTCATTCTCGAACATAAAGACGACAGCAGTTTCACCTCGTCCATAATTCCCATAATTACATCCGATGGAAAATCACCAGACGCAGAAGCGATCGCCAATATATTTTCACGATCATTGTCCATTTTGTCCGATAAACGGTTTAGTGTGTCTTCAATTTTAGCATTGATTGACTCGGCAATAACACTACCGGAATCACGAGCAACCTCGCGCACTAGGTCAGCAGTCTCTGCTGACGATGCATGGTTTGGCGCCTCAGCCAAGGTGTTGAACATTTTTTTATTTTGTTTTGCACCTTCGAGCCAGTGCTGTTCCAGCGATGTCAACCGTTTTTCGATTGTGTCCACCGCTTCGTGCATGAGGGTGATGCCTTTTAGTTGATTTATTATTTTGTGTTGGCACTCCATCTGTTTGTCTAAATTTTTTCGTAAATCTACCACCTCGAGTAGATTAGTAGCACACTGTTGGCAAAGTGGGAGCACATAGTTACGGAGGTTGTCTTCCCAGTCTCGTTTGGCGCCAATGCATGCAGCGTGGAAACTCCGCCCACATGTACCATTGCACTTCCAAAGATGAAGCGAGCTTGATGTCCGACATTCAGGTGCATTACAGTTCATCTTGTGGTGATAATTTGAAATACTAAAACACACGCGGCGATCAGATTGCTTAGAGCAGGCTTAAATGAATTTAGTTTGAATGGTTGTTTAAAAAGTCACAAAGAGCAAGTAAAAAAAAGTGTTAATACGTGTCTACGATAAAGCGGCGCGAGCAAAATAAAAATACACCAATTGTCTGAATTGTCATAAACCAATTGTCTGAAAAACATGTGTCTACATACACAAGTGGGGACAGACACAAAATTTGTGTTTTTTGGGGGGGGTGGGGAAAGAGAGGGAAAAACCCAGGGGATAACCCACCCACAAAAAAAAAAAAAAAACGGACACCGCACACAAGCATTTTAAATTTTTATGTTTATGTTTTTTTTTTTTTTTTTTTTTTTTTTTTTTTTTTTTAATTTGAGAAAAGAGAGCGGGGGGGAGAAGTGAAGGTTTTTTGCTCTTTTCTCTCTTTTGAGTGTGTATAAATAATTAATATATATATTTTTTTATAATATATAAATATAAATATTTTATTTTTTTTTTTTTTTTTTTTTTTTTATTGTTTTATTTTTTTTTTTTTTTTTTTTATTATTTTTTTTTTTTTCCTTTCTATTTATGTACACAGGTTGAAAATGTGGTTTGCCCTTTTCGGGTCCTTAAAAATGGGTAACAACTTGTTCCAATTGACTTCTTCCTTTTATTTCATCTCGTTTCATTCCATGTTAATATAGCAACAGCCACACCCTTCAGCTGCAAAATTATTTTGATTTGCTGAAGGTGTCTGGTTTCATAACTGAAGCCCGTTCCCTCTTATAAAATTTGCTTCGTACTGCATTATCATGCCTCTCTTCTTTATAGCCAATGCTATCAACACCAGTATAAAGCACACGATTTGAACCAAAATGATTTCATAGGGATATTCAAGTTCGATTGAGCGGCACATACGGTTGTGTTTTTCGCTCCCTCGTTACGAAGATTTTTTCTCGGTTTTTTTTATCTCATCCGTTTTCTCGCGATTGCATGTCTGGCTCCCAAATTATCACCTGCTCTTGCTCTCTACAAACCAGAAGGAAGCGCTCAAATGGTTTACAAGTTTTCCCGCTCGACCTATTGCCGTGGTTACCAATGCGGTCCTACGTGAACCTCGCGGTAATATCCCTGATATAACCCACCTCTATTTTTTTTGTTGAAAAGAAACGTTGCGTAATACGCAACAGAGGAAGAAAATGGGTAAATAAGCTTATTTTTTAACACAGGCAGCTTATTGCTGGCTCTCAACTAATCTAAATGTACTTTCTTAATTATTAGTTGATAGCCTGAAGCATTTGTATAATTTTGTTGCAAGTTTAATGATACACTATACCAAGGTAGTCCAGAAATCTTCATAAAACGTTCTTATACCAGATCGAGATTCGAACCCAGGCAACTTGGTCTTGTATGCGGTCTAAGCCATCGTTCCTCAGCAATGTGCCCCATAAAAATTACACCGGTCCCCTAAACCTATCTACCCTATATGACTAGCCCTAATGTGTCTGTATGTGTACAATCCAACGCCCTCCGTCCGGCAGTGCTTTTATTAAAGAAAATGTTTGCAGTCAAACGAACTGTTGTCTGATAGTACAAACATTTTTAGCCCGGGGGATAGCTCTGTTCCGATCCAGTGAACCATTTCAGAATGCCTGGTTACTCACGTCCATTCCGAGGTCACTTTCACTTACAACAAGCCACAATAAACAAAGTATAAACATAAAATGGATATAGGTATTGTGCATACACTTCCATCATCAAAGCATCAACCTAATATGACTAGCCCTAAAACACAATAAGCTGGAAATAGATTTAGTCAACCTTGTATATTTCAGCAATTACTAAACCTGTTAACTAAACGTCTTTTTTTATAGATTCCTGGAAGTTCACCTATACGGAAACCAAGTAACGGCTACGGTAGGAGCGGTGGAGGTGGTAAGGATACACCTCCTCGTTCAAGGACACCTTCCAATAATCCATCCAGCCAACAGCAGCAAATTAATGTTAAAGGTGTGGAACCAAAACTAGTTCAAATAATTATGGATGAAATCGTAGAAGGTGGCGCTAGGGTAGAGTGGCAAGATATTGCTGGCCAAGAGGTGGCCAAGCAAGCTCTTCAGGAAATGGTGATTTTACCTTCTGTAAGACCGGAACTTTTTACCGGTCTACGAACACCAGCCAAAGGATTGCTACTATTTGGACCTCCTGGAAATGGTAAAACTTTACTTGCAAGGGCAGTAGCAACAGAGTGTTCGGCAACTTTTTTCAGCATATCAGCCTCATCGCTTACTAGCAAATATGTAGGGGATGGTGAGAAACTTGTCAGAGCTCTATTTGCAGTAGCAAGAGAAATGCAACCGTCTATAATATTTATCGATGAAGTAGATTCGTTGCTTTCTGAACGAAGTAGCGGAGAACATGAAGCCACCCGTAGGCTGAAGACCGAGTTTTTAGTTCAGTTTGATGGCCTTCCGGCGAATTCGGAAGCAGATAAAATTGTCGTAATGGCAGCGACGAACCGACCACAAGAACTTGATGAAGCTGCCCTACGACGATTCCCCAAAAGGGTGTACGTTACTCTTCCGGATTTGAGTACTAGACAACTGTTGCTCCGAAGATTGCTAGAAAAGCAAGGCAGCCCACTAGGTGATGCAGATTTGACTCGATTAGCAATGCTGACTGAAGGTTACTCGGGATCGGATTTGACAGCACTTGCGAAGGATGCAGCACTGGAACCGATCAGAGGTATGTGATTAAATATTTTTAGTTAACGTGACATATCTACCGTCGATAAATCTATACTCTTAAAAATGTGCACGGCCAATTGGTTTTCGTCTACCCAGCAGCCATGTCCAAACACTACACTGCACGCCGAGCTATTTTTTACCACGCTAGCGCTAGCGTATTAAATTCACCACATTGACTTCGTGCTTCCAGACTTACACGCAACGCGGTGGGTACAACACCAACACCAGTGCTCGTGTTTTGGCTTCAGACACCGTGTATGATGATTCGGCAAACACCACAGCCGAGTGTTTCCGATTGTGTCCGATTGCGGAATACAGGCGTGCTTAATTTATTTTATTTCTACCCATGCCGTGCTTGTTAAACCTAATCACCACATCACACAGTGATTCCAAGGCGGAAAAAAGTCGAAAAATCAGCTTCCTCATTTTACAATAAATATATTTTTCTAATTTTGTACATTATTTGAAATTTGTTTTTCCAAAATTTTATGAAGATTGGAGGAACATTGTGTTCTCTACATCTTTTCAAAGTATGGGTCCTACATGGTGGTTGGTTTTTTACTCACATATAAAATGTATGGAGAATCGGAAAAAAAATTTCCACTAAGTTTTCAAATGTGAGCACACATGCGCACATACACCACAATAGGCTCATTTTGAAAAAAAATTTACCAGCTTTTCGAAAAGGTGGGTTTTATCTTGCGCAAATTTGCGCAACTACAGTTCTAGGAGGCCAGAGTCCTGGACTATCTGGGAAACCCTTGAAATTGGTAAATTCATAAATCTCATACTAGTTTACCACGGTCTTACGGTCCCTTCTTACAAGGAAGTGTATACATATATATCTTGGAAAACCGACTTTTGATCCAAAGCCTGGAGGACCGAGTGTGATATACAACGAACTCAGCTCGATGCACTGAATGCCTGTGTGTGCGTGTGTATGTGTGTAGGTAGTGTATGTGTGTAACGAAACTTCTAACTCAGTTTCCAAACCAACTACCGAACCGATTTGAATGAAACAACCACCAAATGAAAGGTACTGTAGTCCTATACTTCGCTTTTAAGTTATTTGAATCGATTCACTGGATCCGGAAATTCCCATCATGCGGCACCTCAAATAACATGCGAATTCAAAAATATTTAAGTCCAATGGTCATGATATCAAAAGTCAGAACTACATTGGCATTATCCGGGTTGATGTTCCGGCTACTCCCGGAAAAAGTGGCCACAATCAGTTTTGGATCGAAACCCATCATGTGACACATCAAATAACATGAGAACTCAAAAATAAGTGCAATGGTGATGATATCAAGTTTCCAGGACCATAATGACCACATCCGAGTTCTTATTCCTATTACTTCCAGGAAAGTGTTAAAATGGTCAGATCTCACGATAGGTGGATAAATTTAAGTGTTGATTTTCAAATAAATTTACATTCAATGTGAGAACGAGTTCACTGTAGTAACCTATTTGTGATTCCGACTGGTTACTGCATGGTCTTCCGGATCATCCGGAATAAATTTCAGTTATTGTTGTCATTTCATACGTTGAACTTATTTTACTATGTTTGATGCGTCGTAGAAAGCATGCGGATGAAGTTTTGTTATTGTTTATTTGATAAGTTGATAATTAAAACCCAAAAAAAGTAATCTTGACTAGCTGAGTCGAATGTTATACATCGCTCGATACTCCGGGCATCGGATCAAAAGACGATTTTCCAAGCGATCTGTATACCCTTCTTTTTTAAAAAGGGTAAAAAGAATGAACACACATATTGGAAAAAAAAATCATTACAATTATTATAATGACTTAACGTTATATCGTCTGAATTTCCTTAATTTAAATGAACATGAAAATGTAGTTGACACAAAATAATGAAAACTGGATATTTCTTTAATTATTTCAAAGATTTTTTTTATATTCATACTAATTCTAATAACAAAAACTCATTTTTTCATATACTTTCATCATAAAAAATTGAAAATTGAAAAAAATGGTTCAAAAGTTATAATTTTTTGAGAAAGATAGATTTTCTAAAATTTAGTTTTTTGGACCGCCCTATTTAAAATGAATCACCCTAATGAAAAAATTAAAAATTCGAGTCATATTTTTCGAAAAGGAACAAACCTACCTAGTATTGCAGAATTCTAGGATCCACTTCATCTTTTTGGTTTCGAATCGCTGAATTATCAAATTTTACGAATGTTCCGGAACTTCCGGAAGACCATGACGCGGCAACTTAGAGCCGTACATTGTTCTCCACATCGCTTTACTTCTTACATTTCATGTACAAATGATTTTGAAAAGAATCGTATTGCTTTAGGACGAGACTAATGAGTTCACCATTTTATCGGATGTTCCGGATAATCCAGGAGGCCATAAAGTTGCCATATCTCAAAATTGTGGCCTAATACGACAATTTAGATAACATATTTGAAATCAGCGGCAAAAAAATACTTGGAAACCCATATCTTAGCTATGTAAATTCCATTTTTAGACTTTTATCCACCTTTTGTATGGAGTGGAATCACTGTGCGTCACCCAACAGCCAAGAAAACAAACCTATAAGTCAAATTATCAAATTTTTAGAATCATCCGACGAGCAATGCTCTATCCGTGGTAACCAGTGTCATACTGGGTGTATGTTGAGAGCTTTCTTGTGATCGTTACCACTCGGCTCGGGTGTTTTCCCGAAAATCAAGATACGGTGTCTAAAGCAAAGCACGAGCGTGTACACTCGTGTCGCGTCCATTGCGTTGCGGGTTCATCTATAAGCACGAATCAGTTTCTAATTCCGTTCATTTGTGTTCCTAATTTCAATCGCCTTAGAAATTATGTATTTGAAAAAAAAAACCCTTCATGTAGTAACATCCGACATTCATCCAACTCAATTTGTGGGCAGGCTTGCATCCAATAGGCCTGATTTTTGCAATTTGGTTAAGGTCTCTTGGAAAGTTTCGAGCCTACCGAAAATCAGCTACATGGAAGGCAGCATAAATATCAGGGTGGATGAATGGTTCCAGAATACCCTATTGTAGAAAAGAAAAAAAAGTTTATTGGAACCAGCTAAGAAAAATGATGATATAAATTGCTGTTTCGTCCAATTTAAAAATTAATTTATGGATAAATAATACACATGGCACCTATCTTCTTAAAAACAGGGAATCATTCTCTATCCACTCATTTCAATATTGGATTTAAAACCAAATAAGAGTAATAAGGAACACGTAGATATATATTGATCCTACTACCTGTCATGTTTGTTGCCTATGATAACAGACCGAATTTGCCATTTGTTACTTAAACCATGGAAGCATGTTTGTTTTGTCCTGTTTTGATGTTATTCCACTGATAGTATTGTTTTTTTTTCACAATAAATCGCTTAAAAGCTACGATCGACATTATTAGCCAGATTGCAAAGAAAAACAACAAAACATGACAAGATGACCAACAATTTTAAGGTTCATCTGCGTAGTAGCGCGGCGAATACAGTAGAGCTGTTTATGTTGTTTGAATGCATAGAACTTCTCAAGTACACATAAAATTAGTTTGTTATTCAGACAGGGATGAATTTAAAGATCCCCAGTACATCATAAAGATTGCAAATTCGAAAAATTATTTTGATATCAACATCTAATTGAAATCGGAATTTTTATCAATTGACAATTGTCAAATTTGAAATCAAATTTATTTTTCATCTTTCTATAATCTATCGTTCACTTTTCTTTGAGAAAAGTAGTTTTGGTTTCATTATCTTGATAGACATCAAATGGAATATTCATTTTGCTATCAACAGGAAAAAAAAAATGAACAGCAAATTGACTCTCACTGATAGCAGGATTAGTTTTAAATTTGATGTCACTGGAATAAATTGGATTTTTTTTTATTAGTTTTTTTTATTAACGAAGAATGCCAGTCACATTACAGCAATAACCAAATGCATCAGCCTTTTGTTTTCATTAACAGAAAATGAGCTGTGCATTTTTACCTATGGAGAGCATTAGATAAAAATTATGTAAAATCGTATTTTTTTAAGGTTGATCAGTTTTTCCACTGAAATTCACGGGAATTGGGTGGAAAATGAACAAGTTGCTAGAAGAGCGCTAAAAATGTTGCCCCATTTGAGAAGATTTGTGGACGAAGTCAGGAAGCAGGGAGAAAAAAAGCTGAAGGAAAGTCATCCGTATTTCAAACGGAGATTTTCGTCGGTATTCCGATCAAAAGTGTTCGCTGTTGTGGTTGATGCGGTAGGCGATAAGATACTGGGACCAAAGCTGAATTTTGTCATCACGTCTGCAGCAATTGTCAAGTCATTTCCCAGACCGAATCTCCAATGGCTTCGTTTCTTTTTGACGATTTATCGGGACTAACTAGTTAGAGCCGCTATGGAGAAAATGGTTAAGCCCGAGCGTCTGACAGTCGAAGCAAAATCGTTAATTGAAATAGAATTGACGGAAAGCAATCTTCTGCCAGCCCTTTATATGGACATCGGTTTTGCCTCTAAATCGGCAATCAAGAAAGCGAGAGAATTTGCAAAACAATCCGCAACGATTGGCAATTTTTTTTCTGTTTTATTTTTTTTTTATAGAAATTTGCATTAACCCTGATGTTATAACTCACATCACGGACATAGCTTAAGGTGAAACTGGAGGGAGTCCTTTTTCCATATTATTTATAGGTTAGGTTAATTATCACTTCCGGATTTTTGAGCTAAAATCAAAAACAAAACATATCAAACAACGCTGAAATTGCTACCCAATGGATGCGCCAGTGGAGCAAACAATTCTTGATAATTTCACGCCTGAAGGCCTAATAGTATTTGAAGTTTGTGCTCAGAAAACTTCGAAGTGATAGGGACTTGATCCCACATGTCCTTAAAGGTGTCTGGAGCTGTGTCTGGAAACGTTCGTAGATAAAGACTATCTGAGCGCTGCAGTTGCCCACAAAGTGAAAGAAGAATTTGGGCAGCTGTGCTAAATGCCGTCTTCAAAGACGCCGGATTCCAGAGAAAAGAACAGCGTTTGGACAAATTTTGGCTAGAACTGATTGGTCATTCCAAGAAGGACCTGCCAAATTTGACAACATTAGCTAAAGAGGTGCTCATCGTGTCGCACGAAAATGCGACGATAAAGCGAGGATTTTCAATAAATTCAAAAACCAATAAATAAAGTGTCTGGCGGTGACCCAAACTGAAGACAATGACGTTAAATCGCGAAGTTCTTGATACAATATGCACGCAACGCACGTGCCTCATTTTGTACTCGAAAACCTCGAATGCTTTACTATTTTTCTTCGATGTTTATGCTACTAGAAAAATTAAAGATCAATGACTTATCCAACAAACAATGACTCATTAAGTAAACATCATTATGGCGATTTAATTCAGCATCGTGTTGAATAATCTCTGAACTATTTTCAATTACAGCTTTTGTTCAGGCATTGTTCACACAAATTTGGAGAAGCTATTAAGCTGTTGCCAAGTGTTTTTGGACACTGCCAATTTCATATGCTTAAGAAGCAAGTTTGCAGCAATGGTGTTCAGCTGATAATTGAATAACTACTGTTTAAGTGCTGCACAGAACTTTACGGTAATTCCGAGAGTCGAAGTGACCTTTGTTGAGTTAAGCGAGTTTATTTTAAGAATAATGCATTTCTTTGTTAATTTATCTTCAACATCCTTAAGCATATTAAAAAAGCTGTGGTGTGTCTTTTATAGAACTTTTGTTCAACTTTTTTATTTCGTTTTTTGTATGATTTTCCATACGATACAGACATTTTTATTTGGATTACATATTGTGCATATTTAATTTTTTATTATTATACATGTACATTAACAGAAACATGTAACATTTATTTATTAACATTTAATAGCGAAATTTGAACCATCAACCTTCGTATCCTCAACTACGTAACATAACAACTGCGCTATCCTAGACTTGATTGAAGTATAAACGAATCGTCTATATAAGCTCAATGTTATATATTGAATTGTAGCAGAAGTGATTCTTTAATTGAGCTACATTGATATGCTATTGATAGCGTTGTCTGTAAATAAGCAACATCAGTGCTCAATTAAACCTTCTAAATGTTGTTATTAAACGTATGTATGAGCAAGCTGTACACAATCTTTGATATATGATGTTCGGTTTAACTACGTGTATTACTGACAAGGGCATGTTGAACAAGAGGCGATTAAAAGATATGACAATGTTTTCTGATGTTATTTGTTAACACTGTACTGTTTTCAAATCGGATGGGCAATGTAAAGAAGTCAACCTCGATCAGGGCTGGCAAATGTCATTTTCAATGAAAAATGACCAACGATTTTTACCGAATTGCGTCTGAAAATCTCATCGGGCGAGAAAACGATGACGAAGATTTTCTTCCAAATCTCATCGATTTTTTCGTCATGACAGCACGTGATAGTGTTTTGGTCATCGCTATTACCAGCACATTTATTGATATAATTATAAATTTCATCACAAAACTTCAAATAGAATTTCCTCTCTTTCGATTACATATTACTACTTGTCTAGTTTCAAGTAAGTTAATTATAAATTTGTGAAACAAAATCGTATGAGAAAAAATCTCATGACTGCATGATGGTGTGAGATTGACAAGAAAGCTTATGATAGTTCATTTCGGCTCCTGACAGTGAGATGCCCTGTTTTTGCATCGTCACATGATGGCCGTGAGATTTACCAGCTCTGACCTTGATTGTTGTGGCGCAACCATGAATCACAATGTAGTTTTTGGCATTATATTAACCATTTTAAAGGCTTGCCCGCAATAGATACGTTTGAGTTCCGTTTGACAGAAAACCATATTTGAATTGTGGGCCATCCATAACTATTTCATTTTATTTTGGCAAGAACCTCGAGTCTTCAAATGCATCATTCAGCACTAGAAATACTCATGTTGGTGCGTCAACTTTGACGCCAGCTGTGGTCCAAACCACTTAATGGAAACAGTTCAAATTTTGTCCACATTATTTCCTCCACTTTTTTAGGCTGTGCTGAAATTTTTATTATGCTATCTCAATTTTTCAAAAAAGTACGTATTTTTGAAATTGGTATGCCCAAAAACAACTTTTTTGACATATGTTATCAAAACTTCAAATTTTTAAATTTTATCAACATGTAATTTTGGTCACATGAGTTCAATACATTAATTATAGTTCTGTCAAAAATTCAGCCAAAAATATTGATAATTGACAAAATTACAGAAAGTTGAATATGACGGTTTATGGAAGCAAAATTTTGCTCGGCTTTTTTTTTTGCTACTGAGTGTAAGTCGAAAATTTACACTCTTTACGAATTAACCTAAACATAATACGATTGTTCGCACTGGAACGGTTTGGCACGTGGAGTGGACTGTATTCGGCAGGATCGGGTGAAGGAAGCAAGCGTCAATCTCAATCAACTCTGAGCTCTGAAAAGAGCTGACTGACGATGTTCCCAGCCACAGAGGGAAACGGTCGGGAATGATGAAAACAGCAGGCTACACCAAACAACTCTTTATTTCTCTTTCTTTTTCTTTTACTGCTTCTGCTGCTCCTGCTAACTGGTTCGCGATAGGGGTAAAAATGTCGTTCGTATTGGTGTTTGAGTTTTGCATGAAGCTACTTTCGGCGGAGACGGAACATAATCCCCCCGGTTGAGGTAACTCAACAATTATCAGGCGGTTTACCATTATCTTCGATGGGCAGAATGGACACTTTGTTGATTGGCCGACGATATGTAGTACCATTCGCGATGACGTCGACTGCTCGGACCAGGCCGTCGGCTCCAGGATAGACGGCCACGATACAAACTAATTTCCAATTTAGTGGTGGTTGGTTCCGATCGTGTAGCAACACGATCATATCTTCACGGATGTTGGGCATGTCCCTTTGGTTTTTCCTCCGAGGCAGCAGGGTGTTCAAATAGTCTCGGCTCCAGGCACGCCAAAATTGCTCGCGTAGAAGCTGGAGATGCTGCCACCGTGTCAAACGATACGCCTTGACATTTTCCAGGGATGGCTCAGCTGGGGCGGTAAGCGGTCGTCCGATCAAATAGTCCATTCCACGGCGTGCGATAAAACGACGAAGGGATGCCACAAATGCTTCGGTGCTCAAATCTGATACGCCTTCCAAGTGTACAGCTTTGGTTGCCATGCAAACATACACGGCCACGTACGATTTCACTAGAGTTGGTCGGCGTGTTCCTTGCTTGGTCCAGAAAGGCCCGGCGTAATCCACACCGGTCACAGCAATTGGGGGCGACGGCACTACTCTGGATGCTGGCAGGTTTCCCATCAATTGGTTGGGTGTTGTAGGATTGGTCCGGAAGCATCTCACGCACCGACGTGTGATTAACCGGATGGTGGATCGAGCGTTCAGTAGCCAGTACCTTTGTCTCATGGCATTTATCAGGCCCGTTTGTCCAACGTGGAGGAGCTCAACGTGCATCTGTTGAATTAGTAGTCGTACCACCGGATCCTTATCCGGCAGGATGATTGGATGACGGCTCTCGAAGGGTAAATGCAAGCGGTCCAACCGACCACCCACTCGAAGCAGTCCGTCGTGGTAAATAGGACGAAGGTTTCCGAGTCTCTTGCAGGGCTCGTTCGCCCGAACTCGCTTGATCTCGTCGACGAAATGTACATGCTGCACAACTTGGAGGATGGCTTCAGTTGAACGGCGTAGTTCACGGACAGTCAAATGAGGGCTTCGCCCACGTTCGGACAGATTCCTTTTGCGGCAGTTGGCTACGAATCGCAGGACATAACCCACAACTCGTTGAACCTTGCGGAAGTTGCTGAACTTGTGGAAAAACGATTTAAGGTCCATACTCACATCGGGTACAGCTACCAGGGATTTAAGTTCCGGAAGCTCGTCGTCTGGAACCTCGTCGGGGGTATCTGCGTCGTATTCTACTCTGGAGGAATTCGGGCCCATTCCACCAAAGGCTGTTGTTCTTCAGAGACTCTGTGAGTTGGCCATGGGAAACGATGTCTGCTGGGTTACTTTGGGACCGGATATACTTCCACCGATATTCGCCGGTGTGTTCTTGAATTTAGAGCTGGTTTAGAGTTTTCATCATCCACGCTAGCACGACCGTACTGTCGCACCACAGCACAATGTTCCGGAACGGCATATCCATGGCTGGTAATACCTTCTGCACAAACCGGGTTAACAGCAGAGCTGCGCACAGCTCTTTCCGTGGGATGGAGGGCTTTTTAAAGGGAGCCAACTTCGACTTGCTGGTAAAGTGACGGAGCTTCGCCGAACCATCGACAAAGATGCTTCGCATATAAATGCAGGTTCCGTACGCCTTGTTGGTGGCATCTGAAGCCATGCCGCTCGTATGTGACCACGTCGTCGAATGTCACACGCCTTGGAATTTCGATTTCATGAAGATGCGACAAGGAATCTTGGAGTTCTTGCCACTGCTGTGCTGTGTCGTCGTCCACTGGATCGTCCCAACCGGTCTTCAGATGCCACAATCTCTGCGCTAGAAGCTTCGCCAGCACTATAACAGGTGAAACCAGTCTCAAGGGGTCGAAAGACTGCGATCTCCGAGTACATCATCCTTTTCGTGGGTCTGTGTGACGTTGACGGATTTGGACGATAGGAGATGAGCATCGCGTCTGCTGATGGATCCCAAACTAATCCAAGCACTCGAATGGCCTCATTCACTCCATGCTCTTCCAGCGCGACCTTCTTCTCTTGTTCTTCCACGGGGATGTGCTCTGGGAATTCTTGCGAGTTTGAGCACCACTTGTGTATGGGAAAACCTCCACGTCCAAGGAGTTGCTTCAGTTGTTGTTCGGCCTCGATGGCGGCTTCCACCGAGTCTGCACCAGAGAGTTCATCGTCCATGTACGTCTCTTCCTTCACTATGCGAGCAGCGACAGGAAAGTCTTTTCCATCTTTTTCTGCGAGCTGCATCAAACACCGCGTTGCTTGGTAAGGTGCCGATGCTGTGCCGTAGGTAACGGTTCCAGAACTCTCATGGGTAATGATAGGTGCTCTCTCCAAAATATTCGCAGGAACCGGCGATCTGACGGGGCTTCGAGTATTTGACGATACATTTTGGAAATGTCTCCGGTGAAAACAACCTTGAATATGCGGAACCGTAGCCTAATGTGATGCACGTCGTTCTGCACTACCTGACCAACTTGCAGTACATCATTCAGGGAGTGTTCCGATGGCGTTTGCGTCGAACACGACATGACATTTCGTGCTCGAGCTAGATGGACGCAATACTGCGCGATGTGGCTAATAGTAGGCTTTCTATGGATCTTCGGACTCGTTGATCTCGCGGCAATGGCCGAGGGCATCGTACTCTCGAATGAAGTTCACGCACTGCGTCTGCAGTTCAAGATCACAGACCAGTCGCTTCTCTAATATCAGGAACCTTTTCAGCGCTAGGGAGCGGCAGTTATCCAATTGCGCAGGATTATCCTTGAACGGCAGTTTCACAATGAAGCGACCAGTTACGTCTCGCCGGTAAGTGGAAAGGAAGTGGGCTTCGCATGCTGATTCTTCGGTCGACAGCTTGGGAACGTCCGGCACCTCCTCAATCTGCCAGAACTGGTGCATTCTTTCCTCGATTTCTTGAACGGATGCGTGGGAGTATGGGATCGAAACATTCGACATGGGTGGGTCGATGATGAAACCAGTTACGATCCACCCCAAGTAGGTATCTCGCAACTGTGGAAGGCCTTCGGCTAGGCTCAACTTACCAGGTTTCAGGATGTCGAAAAAGAGCTCGCCACCGATTAGCATATCTGCTGGGATGTCGGAATCATACCGGTAACTTTTGGAGTAACCAGACACTCGAGGCTTGCGTGGAAACTTGACACACGGGAACGAAATTTGACGACTACTTTTTCACGGGCTAGGGATCGCAGGGCGTTGATGCTAACAATTTGAACATTGGCTGGTTTCTTTGTGACACCATGGCGGTTGGCCATCTCTTCCGTCATTAAGTTAACTTGGGACCCATTATCAAGAAGGACTCGGCATGGGTGTGTCTGATTTTGTTTATCGAGGACCTGAACAACTGCAGTTAATAGCAACACCGTCTTCGGGAATTGGACGAAATTCGACAAACAGGTTTTAGACACTGGCGGGTCCGAAGGGTTGGACATCTGCACCGCAGTCGGTTGACTCGGCACGGAAGGAGCCAATGGCGGGCTTTTCATCGTCTCTGCAGGGAGCGAAACGTTCGATGTGGTTCCTAGGCTGGGTGCTCCATCCTCATGAAGCAATGTGTGATGTCGGCGTTGACACTTGACGCACTTCTTGTCGAAAGGGCAATCTGGCATCGATGTCCTTTGCGTAGGCAGTTGAAGCAAATTTCAGCAGCTCGGATCTTATCAATTCTCTAGGCGGGGGTGAGGTTGGACAAAACCGAGCACTGGACGTTGCGATTGTGATGGGTTGGTCGATGCTGCATGGCTCTTTTGCGGCTGAATCTTCGATGGTGAAATGAGCACGGCACGTTGCGATGGGAACCGCCACAAATTTCACACACGCTCGTCGATTGTGATGGGTTGGTCGATGCTGCATGGCTCGTTTGCGGCTGAATCTTCGATGGTGGAATGGCTTGCTTAGATTTCGATGATTGAGATGGAAACGCTGTCTCGCAATTCTCGAGGGTCTGGCACCTCGACTTCAGGAAGGCGATGGTCGAATCGTATTTGGGAAGCTCTTCTTTCTTCTGAGTCCCTTCCTAGGATTTGCGAGTTGATTTGTCGAGTGCAGAGACAATCTGGTACACTACCATGTGCTCCGATACACCAGTGTTCTGCTGTTCGAGGAACTTTAGGCTCTCGATGTGGTGAGTAGTTTTGGTAATCAGAGCTCTCAGTTCCTTATGGGACTCGGACGACATCTCTCGGAGCGAAAACAGACCACGGGTATGGGTTTCTACAAGCAGGCGCTTGTTTTCGTAGCGATCCTCCAAGATGGTCCAAGATTGTTGGTAATTTCCGTCCCTCAATACGTTGATATCCAACACACCGGATGCATTTCCGATGAGCGCTTTATCGAGGTGGTACAATTTTATAGCGTCTGTATCCCCCGAATGTGCCATCAGGTCTTGGAAGACGGCTTTGAATTTTGGCCACCCAGATTAATTGCCATCGAATGTTGGAATCGGTGCTCTGAGTGGCTGCTGTTGGATGACCACCGTCGGTGTGACACTCGGATCAGGCTGCGGTGCTGCATTGTTTTTTGCCTCTAACAGCAACTCTTCCACGGCATTTGACACGGTGTAGAAAATATCCTCGAAGCTGGCATATTCCTCCTCCTGATCGTCAATGGCTTCGTCTGGCACCAGTGCCAGCACCTTGTTGTGGATTCCGCTATATTCGGCATACGTAGCAGACAGACTCTTGGAGAGAACGTTCAGTTGGGCCAATCCAAGCGATTCGTTGTTGATGATAGTTTGTTGGATCCGGACCACTTTCTTTTTGGCTTGAGTCCGTTGGCGGTAAAATCCCTGCACCTGCCTGACGGTGACGATATCCATTGGAACTACACTGTCGGCATATCCGTGGAAAGATGGAGAACTGTGCGGTAGTCGTGCTTGGGGCACGACCTCTGGCTGTTCGTCAATAATGTTTGCTTGTTGCTCGCCCACAGCGCTTTCTTGTCGGCTGTAGCGGCGGTGGCGAATGTTGCAACGGCATTTTCACTTTTTTTTACTCACTACGTGTTGTTTTCACAAAACTGTGTACACACGCACAAATTTTTTTTGATTTTTTAAACGTTTATAAACGCGCACTCACTGACACTTTTTGTTTCGCGCTCGAGTCGGAACCGTAGCAGCAGGAGCAGAGCAGTTTTTCTCGACTGGGTACAGCTTTCGCTCAACGGGAACGATTGCTATCGGCTTCACTTGGCGGGGTTGGCTTTGGGCAAGCTTTCACGGCGAAAACTTCTTCGGATTGGCTCGTGATCCGGTTCGGGATGGACCAGAAAATATTCGCACTGGAACGGTTTGGCACGTGGAGTGAACTGTATTCGGCAGGATCGGGTGAAGGAAGCAAGCGTCAATCTCAATCAACTCTGAGCTCTGAAAAGAGCTGACTGTCGTTGTTCCCAGCCACAGAGGGAAACGGTCGGGAATGATGAAAACAGCAGGCTACACCAAACAACTCTTTATTTTTCTTTCTCTTTCTTTTACTGCTTCTGCTGCTGCTGATAACTGGTCCGCGATAGGGATAAAACTGATACTGTGCACGCTAATGCGTGCCGCTTAAATACATGAAGCGCATCCGTGCGCTTTGATGTGTCGGTTGCTGATTGGTGGACAGGCTTATGGATGATAGTAGAGCTGGTTGGTCGCGTCGTTCGTATTGGTGTTTGAGTTTTGCATAAAGCTACTTTCGGCGGAGACGGAACAACGATAAAGGCCACAATTATATGCGATTTCAATATAAAATGTAGGAATATACAATACTATCTGAACATTGTTATACGACTTCTGGTTGTTTGGGATGTACATATTCTTGCTGACATCCGATATGTCGATGTTGTTAAAGTTCATCAACGTCAGGCAAATCAACCCATGCTATTCTGCATCCTGCCCACTCTCACGAAAATCTAGAATACATGACCCTCACACATTTTAAGTTTTATATAAGATAACATCTAGCAGGGCAGCACTTAAATAGTACTAAAGACTACCGAAACAACCCACATTTCGGTAAACGGTTATTGCCAACAAACAGGATCTTGATAAGTAACTTGAACATGAATCAGCAGGCATCGCTAGCTCCATCTTCATTGATTAGGCTACTAGCTATGCTAACTTTTGTGAATTTCCTAAACCTACATGGATAATAATCCAAATTTGAGTACATACAGTAGACTCTAAGTCGCTAAAAATTTAATCACTCGGTGGCTGAATAAATTTGCCATATTCCCACTGAGTGATCCTGCTTTCAAGTGACACGAGCTGCCGTATAATTTTCGTCTCTTTCTATCTAATCTCGATGGGAATTGTCGAAAACAAAATCACAGTGCTTGCTGTAAATGTGCTCGCGTCAAAATGTTTGCACACTTGCAGCAAGCACTTGTATATAGTTTTCAGTCATTTGCATTTGTATAATTTTCGTATCGAAAGCTAGCGTGGAAATTGAGATTTGCGTCCTTAAAACAACGAGGTGATGACTGCCGTTGTAAAACCCGTCCCGTATTCCCTTAAGGTCATTCAAGTATACAGTTAGTGTACTGTTGAAGTTATGTTATATGCATTAGCCGTAAATAGTAACTTGTTAAATTAAATCAACGAAATATCGAAAAAAAAATTGTTAAGCATGCCCATTCATACTGTATAGAAAGGTATACTGTTTAAGATACTGTATAGAAAGGTCCGTCGTTATTATAAATATACGACTCGTGGTGAAAAAAATCTCAAAATCATTTTTCAATCAGTTGTAAAACAAAGTTTTCATTTTATGTAGTTCAAGCTTTAAAAACAAAGCAAACCATTATGCCACCTTATAACGAAAAACAGATAATGTCACTCAACAATACAAAATATAAAAAAAGAAATACAATAACCAAACAATCAACATTTTCCTAATTTTAGAGCTCAACGTAGAAGAAGTTAAAAATATGGACCCAACGAAACTACGCAGCATCCGAGAAAGTGATTTCCATAGCTCCTTAAAACGGATTCGTCGGTCAGTAGCTCCTAACAGCTTAGCAGCATATGAGAAGTGGTTGCATGATTTTGGAGATGTGACACTATAAGCAGAAAGGGCTAGCTGGAACAGCCAAACGAGAATGAAAACCCGTTTTCTCGTTATATTTTTAGTTTTATCAATAATAATCTGGTAGTACCAATTTTTTGTTGCAAATAAACATTACATGAAATTGATTCAATTACTCAAGTGTGCTGCGGGATCTGCGACAATTAGTAAATAATTTGAATGTGATTAATTGTATTAGATAACACATATGACTAGTTAATTTATCTGTCGATAATATAATTAAGCAGTGGCTACGTAACGAAACTATACCGCTATTTTAATTCATAATTAAGTTACATTGTCCAGAGCAGTTATTACTGGGCCGTTTTGGACGGAGATAATTATTGAATCCTTGTGTTACACTCATTTTATTACAAGAGCTCAAGCGTTAACTGACTAAAATGGACTCATTTGTAAAACTTGCAACTTCTGAGAAGTTCCTTGGATAATATGCATGAAAATCTACAATATGAATCTCTTCGCAATTGGAGATGTTTACTTCAGCATTTAACATTAACAGAACCTTAAACTCCGAATCTATGATATTATCGCGAAGACTTAGAACATCGTTACTCAGTAACAAAAAAAAAAACACATATTCTTATTAATTCATACGAACTGCTTCTTATACTCATCAGTTCAGATCATTTCAAGAAAGCACTTTCAATCGTGTTTGTCGTGAATGGGTGAGATAAAACGTCACCTTGTGTTGTAAGAAATTCACTATTAATCAAAAATATCAAAACGGCGCATTTTGTTCAGTATATTACTTCTTCTTTTTCTTCCTTGGCATTTTTAAGTTTATTACATGCCATCCATTTGCTCATGCATTTCTAAATGAACTTCCACAGTTATTTATTGTAAGCTTTCGATGCCATGTAGGGTAGAAAACTGCTTTAGCCTAATCGTCACGTTTAATTTATCTGGCATTTCAACGTTGTTTGGGACGATGCTTTGTTTCAAGAGCTACCCTAAATCTCCTCAATTCTAAACGGCAAAGGGTAAATGCACCCTTCTTTTTGGGGAAATGCTCCTTAAACTTTGGAAAAATGCTCCTCAGATGCGTTTGCCCGGTATAATGCAATCGGAGGTATTAACCTTCTTGTTAGCGCTTGCCGGGTGTTTTGACGGGTCTTCAGTTTCTTCAAGATTGTATAGTTTTGACGGGTTTTAAGTTTCTGAATTTAAGAATCGTCAAAACAAAATTAAGACTCTTCAAAATGAAATTAAGACTCGTTAAAATTAAATTTAAACCCGTCAAAACTACCTTGAAGATTGCAGAGCGAAGCTCCTCTATACAATCTTGAAGAAACTTAAGACCCGTCAAAACAACCGGCAAGCGCTAACCAGAAGGTAAATACCTCCGATTGAATTATACCGGGCAAACGCATCTAAGGAGCATTTTTCCAAAGTTTAAGGAGCATTTCCCCAAAAAGAAGGGTGCATTTACCCTTTGCCATTCTAAACAGC
Source organism: Aedes koreicus (assembly GCA_024533555.2). Taxonomy (NCBI): domain Eukaryota; kingdom Metazoa; phylum Arthropoda; class Insecta; order Diptera; family Culicidae; genus Aedes; species Aedes koreicus. The sequence continues at coordinate 477,423 of JAHHFK020005246.1, forward strand.
GTTTTACATACAGTTATTGGGGCCACATTGACCCTGTTGATAACACCAATAAATAAACAAGTAAATAGCGCCTAATTCCGTTCACATCATTAGTTTTGGATGGCGTGAACAGAATCATGCTCTGCAAAATGCTGATTGGAATGAAGAAGCAATATATCTTAAAGTAAGAAAATCCGAAATGTTTACCAGCTTTGTTTTGAAAATCAAAAGATGCATTCATTCTAAAACCCTTTCTTTTGTCATTTCTTCGATAAACCAATGTGTGACCACCAGGCGTTTTATGGGCTTTCAGCTAAACGAAATCAGTGTGTCAAATTGGCCAATTAGAAGGGAGGTTGAATTTTTAACAAAGACTCCGCAATTTGCTACCCCACAATTAATATATACACATAGAAAAGTAAAAGAAAAGGAATTTATCTGATCAGTAAGACTTAATTTTTTGTTAAGTTCCGTTTGAGAAAACGGGGTAAAGTGCTAGTTGTGCTTAATAGGCTATGAACTGGGCCAGAAACCCTACCATTTTTTGCATTAGTATGATTGCGTGGCAAGTGTAGTTTTATCGCCTATGCCCATGGAGTCGACAAATTTTCCTTCACGAAAAATTTCCTAGATCAGACCAGGGGAATCGAACCCAGCCAGCTCCAGCATGGTGTTGCTTTGTAGCTGCGTCTTAACCAACTGTGCTAAGAGAGGACACAGTATGATTATATTACTTCTGAATAGCATTACAGCTATGTCTTCTTCATACTAAATATATTAGTTTGTTGAGTGAAAGATGCAGTATTAGGTGATAAATTTAATCTCATATACTTGTCTTAATGGCGGAAACTTATTTTCAATTCTGGGTAATGACGTTTAGAGTAACGCTGTTTTGGTGTGATTCAAAAAGATCATTCACCAATTTTCGAACTTCCGAAAAAGATTCTCCATGCAAAAATTCGGATAGTTTGAAATGACAAATCATCAGGAATTATTTATTTCAAAAAATCGATTCCTAATATCGAGAAAATAGAACCAGGTTATTTAACATTTCAACAACCATTTAAGGTGATTTGGGATGGAGTTATTTCTCCATATAAATTATATTTTAGGTTGACCATCAATTCACGTTTTCAAGATTGAAATTCACAAACAAAACAAACTGCGTTCACATTGCTAACCAAAGGATCAAAGAGCAAACGTTTTTTTCACGCATGAAATCACAAATAGTTGAAATTTGCGTTCAGAAAACGTCGAAGCGATTGGGGCACGATCTGATACACGCATAAACGTTGCCGATCTATTTAAAATAGGTGTACAGATTTTCAAAAAAAAAAACACCTTGAATCAAAAAAAAATAGTTATAAATAATCTGAACGAAAAATTTAGTTAAATATCGCGCTTTAACCTACTCAACCTCGCTTCGCCCTTGAATCTATTGTCCACTGGAATGATAAAGCAGTCTTAATTGAATGAGTGGAACAGATTAGAAGAAGTATATGTTTCCATTATTTTAATGCATACAATTAGACTCCAAGCGTCGAAGTACTAGCTACCGTGTAAAAACATACAATTTTAGGTGTTAGTCTACGCTAGTTAAACTTTTAACGGTGCTGCATAAAGTGTTTTAAATAAATTACTAGTTTCGGATGTCCATGCAGGAAAACACACATGCAAACTATCAGAATATGAGGAAAATATATAGAATATCGTACATGATTTACAAAGAATGCTGCACTAATTTCATATTTCAATAGAAGCTTTCTACTTGGACGTTCATTTTAGTGTTCCTTGTTTTGATGACCTATAATATGTTTTGAAGGGTTGATCAACACTGTTGCGCATGGCAAGTCTATCCCATGTAATTGTCAAAACTAAGTTTTTGAATTGAAATGGAAATTAATCCTATAAACTTGCACATGGCAGCAAGCAGCCACTAACAAATTGTTGAACAATGCTAACTGTGCCGTTGGAAAAGTTGTCAATATGATCAGCAGAAATTAGAACAGAAAATAATAATCAGCATTGAAGATTGAATAGAACTGTTTGTGCTCGTGGTATATTCTTATAATTGAACAATCGGGTGAATATGCATACGGTAAATATTACACTACCGTTTTACGTATCATTTTACCAACGCTAAAAAGGATTGCATAGAACATGGAACGGCGTAGAACGGCAGTATAGTATTTGCCTAAACAAGTGATTTTTATTACAAGCAATGATATGCATTCCAATGTAACATAGAGTTTACGTAAACCTAGGGTACAGTCAAATTTAGTCGGAATCTACGTTATTTTCACTAGATTCCATAGCATTAATCTTAGTTACTTATGTGGTTGACACTGAACTGATTTTGGGAGTCATACGTTGGGATGTATTTGCATTGCAATCTTCTCCGACTTAGATCTTATTATGTACCGTGTGGATTCTGGTCCTTATACCTCCAGAGAAAATCGCTTATACATAATATGTTGAAGCATGAAAGTGATAATCATTAGATTATGAATACAAAAAAAAATGCTGTTAAAACTGATTTCTCTAATTAAAAAATGCTGATTTCCATTCACCGCACAGACAGATGTAACCAAAGGTAATTTTAGAATCATTATAATACACAGAAGATTAAACTGTCATAAGACACCGTGAATCAGTTCGGTATGTGTTTGTAATTAATTTTGTTACTTATTCAACTACTGCGGTGGGTTGAGGTCGAGCCGGGACACCACACGGTAACAGCCTCTAATAGCAAATTAATTTAAATGACATACCAGTACCACTTATAATAAAGTTACATCAGAGCGATTTCATACTGAGAACACTTTTGTTTCTAGCAATTAGGTATTCATTTGAGGATATAACTCAGGTATTGTTAACAAATATTCAACATCTAACCAACGAGCTACAAAGTATTGAATGCCGGTTCACCTTTCTTTATAGGTCTGTTCCTTTTTTTTTTGTTATTAAATATTTCTTAACAGCTTGCATTGCGCTTTGTTTTTATTTTCCTTAGCAAATAGGTTTTATAGAATTATTTTAAACTTTGTTATTGTGAACACGAAGCTTTTCATCAATGAAGCAACAAACCCAAAATTTTATAAGAAAATAAAGGTAAAACCGAGAAATGAGTAAGGTTCATATAATACATCAATAAGCGATGCTACCGCAATAACGCGTGTAAATAAACAACTTGTACTGTGAGTAATAATAAAGGCTAACCTTGCAGAAATTGTCTTAAATTTTTTGTTATTATTTCTATATCCGAAATCTAACATTAAGGGAATCCCTAAATAGAGGAACATAAACCTCATGCTGCTTGCAATCTAGGTTGAATGGCATTGTCGTTATGGTAATGGTTGTCGTAATACGCACTTTTCAATAGAAACTCTTGGAAGTAAAAAAAATGTAATGACTGAGTTTATACTGAAACAACATCACGTTTAACTCTTCAGCAATGAGGCGCCCTTCCACATTTAACAAATTAACTACAAGATTAAATACATTTGATATTCGGAATGACTACAACGCAGGACACCAGGAGGCGGTAAAGGCCGCAATTCGCGGCCACTAATTTTACTGAGTCGTGCACTAACGAAAAGAACATATCGAAACTTAGAAGATTTGCCTAATAAAACATTCGGAGCCCACTATATTTCGTTTTCATAAAGCCCTTTTGATATACATGTGATTTGTCTACGGATTTGTCAGATAATCGTTATGATTTTCTGAAGTCATTATCTTTTTTTTTTAATATTCATATAGATATATACTGCAGTTATAAGCATAACTGTCCCATGTATATAGGGAATCCCATAGAACATGGAACAATTATGCGTATAAGGGCAGTATACAGATATATAGCAAGCCACTGAGCTGAAAGTCCTAGAATAAAGTTATTAAAAAAAATTAAAATATTCTAATTTTCGGTATTAGAATCTTTGCTTTTATTTTCAATCGCTGTTATTTTGACAGAATATTGGCGGAGGTAGCTCATCAAATCTTCCGGTCCGCCTCTAAGCATCTTGCTATGAGCTACCAGGTACCAGGGTCTCCACCGATTGCCTGTCGATCTGCCAAATTTGGAAGCTGTCTGCATTGAGTTATCTCAAATTATAATAATCCGTCCACTATATCACAAAACATTGCGATTGGTTGAGCGGATAAGAGATAATGAAATCATTGAGCATAGGACCAAGTCTCCCCGGTTGGTGCTAAATCGATGAGCTTGGACATTAATAGAAGCAAAGTTGCCAGAAGGCGCGAAGTTTTGGATGGATTAGCGTGGATTGTCCTTTAGAAACTTTACTTGATTGAGGCGGATATTAATTACAGTAGTTAGGTGGTTTGTGGAGTGCGGTTGTACATATTTAAAGTTTATGAAAAAAGAATTTGCTTCGAGCAACGGCTATGAACGGTTGTGTCGATGCTTTATTGCGCACTTTTGCTATCGGGTATGGCGCGTTTGGTATTGTTTCGGTTATTTATTGTTCATCGGCGCGAGTTTACTAAAGATTATGTATCAGAAATATGATCACATCACTTATCAAAGTGAATCCTGATCCATCGAGCCCTACCCTAATACTAACATAAAAAAAAAAACCTCCTTCCTGTGACATTAGTGGGGAAGAAGAGGTTAACACGGTCCCTAAACAGCAAAGGTCACACTAACATTCCTTCCCTATTCCCACCTGATTGCAAGGATGTTGCCGGAGCTGTTATTGATTATTAAAGAAATTGTGTCACTGAAACGTGTACAGTGATCCCGGTTACTCCCAGCCCCATTCAGTTGATTCATTGTGCAATTTCACTGATTCTGATCAATCACGGAGTAGCAACCATTGCAGTCAGTCAAGCTAAGCTAAGCTGTTATTTTGACAGAATATGTTAGGGTTGTTCATTGTAAGTTATGTTTTTAGGGGTGAATCATTTAACTTGGGAGCGATGTGCTGGTACTTCCTGAGCCATAAACTTAATCAATTTTCTTCTTGACTATTCAGCCCCTGGTGGTTTAACCGAATAATCGGTCCAAGTTCTAATAATTATGTCTAATAATGGGCCTTATTACGAGTGTCACTTCACTGGTGAAAACGAATCACGGTGAAAAAACTCACGTGTAAATCAAACGGGAGTCACTGGGGCTTATTACGGTTCTCACTTTCCCCGTGACACACCTAGTCCCCTTTTGATTTACATGTGAGATTTTTCACCGTGATTCGATTTCACCAGTGAAGTGACACACGTAATAAGGCCCACTGTCCTTATTACCGGTGTCACGAGGAAAATGAGAACCGTAAAACGCCCCAATATGTCTTTCATGATTCATGATACATGATAAAAAATAAAACAAAGCAATATCGGATCCGTAAAGCTAGCGCGAGTGAGCCTTCCAAATAAATAAACTAGATTAAAAAGATGAACTTGTCTCGGTGACTCCCCCACGATAAGCGCAAGTATGTCACGTAGAAAATGACCATTTTTATACCCCTCGTTGCGTATTTTGTATGGACATCGAATAATGGTTGAATAGGTAGTGCCCCCCTCATCTCTCTCCTTAAAGCGTGACATACCTTTGACGTTTCCTTATGTAAGATCATTTCCGTTCCCCGAGTCCCGAATGTTTGGGTTGTTTCTTTTTGTTTTATTCTTGAAACTTATCAAACTGGTTGTAGTTTTTTCTCATTTTTATTGATTTTTTATGATTTTTTAAAATAACTATAATTGATTTTCTTGTTTTTTGTTTTGTTTATATCACACAGTACTCTTTTCCATTTCACCCTTTTCAGTGTCGTTCAACATTGTATGCATATACATGAGCCAACATTCTGCTGTCCAACTCGATGACTCAATCGATGTTTCCTGCTTTTCCTATAACTACTTTCAACACGTTAGAAAACGCTGACTGGTTTCGATCGTTTTTCTTGATTTCGCACTAACCCTTAATGCTACAATAATCTTTAGGATGTTTATCATTTCTGGTTTTGTCTTTTGTAATTTTTCACCAATCTCAGTATCAGCAGCAGTTCTTGAATTGTTCTTTTTAAAATAAAAGAATTATGTTGCTCTGAGTTCAATCGATCAATGCTGATCTAACATGTTTTCACACATCTTTTCTGGTTTATAAACTTTCGTGTCACTTCCTTCTTTTTACCTATTCTTATTTATTAATTTATCATTAAATTTAAGTCCTCAATAACTACTTTACTCATTACTTACACCTAAGATTAATATTTCCTCAATCCTCCATCTATGTCTTATCTAACGCACGCTGCATTTTTGTTTGCATTTTCATTGTATAAATTAATTTCACGTTGGATTCTCTAAACAAATAATAGAAAATTGGTATGTCTGCAGTTCTTTACCTCAATGCGTTATTTCATTAAATAAGATCCGATTGTTGGTGATAGGTTTATGCGTCGCTTGTTCAAATAACAAAATATGATTTATAACGCAAATTTTATTAGAGGCGATGCATTAAGTACGTCACGCTTTCAAGGGGAGCGGGGAGTTGGAGGTGGGGAAGGTTAGACATATGTGGTCAAACAATGTAGAATATACGAAAAAATGTGGAAAAGCGAAGGGAGATTTGACCTTGCCAAAATTACACGTGACGTACTAAATAGATGCTTCGTTATTCGTCTCCTAAATAATAGTTCACATTCTTCAAACGGAATCATGCAATCAACATACTAAATTTAACTTTTTATATATATATATATATTACTACTATCAATAGAGGTTACGCTTACCCAGCTTGACAGCTGTCTACAGCGTGTTGTATGCTTACTGTTACTAACTTTTACATATTTTATACTTAGCTGTATTACTTTCAATTAACTCACATTCTCACTCGTGGGGAAGAGACAAAAATAACCTAAAAATGGATCAACTTGTCATTGCCGTACATTCTTTTAAAACGACCATCCTATGGACAATAATCCGTTCATACAAACGCACAAGCACACTTGAACCTATTATAAACCAACGTAGTGGCTAGTACCATTGTTGGTTTTGTATTAAACTTTAATCCTGACTTTTTGATGCAATGAAGATCTTTTCGTTGCCGCAGTCATAATTGTATCCGCAGCTTTGCTCATTTTGTGATCTCTGCAGCATTAGACATTATATTAATCACATAGAAATAAATCACGCTATCTGATTTTATTTTTGTTACAATAACATTCATTGAAAAACCAACTTGTTGCGTTTAATTAACCATTCATTTTCGGGTATAAGATAATTGCTCTCGAGTGTAAGATTTAGAGACGTTCACGAACGAAAACGAGTTTCTACATTTTGATAATTGATTCTGAATAACTAAAATTCATTTAATAAATAATAAAGTGCATGGGAGAAAGAGAGAGGGGGGGGGGGGGGGGGGTGGCTGGGGAATAAATAAGAAAACGGTGGATTAAATATTCAAACGTTAGTGGAACGTTAGCCCCCCATAATCTCGTTTTAGTTCGAACCGTATTTGTTATGAAATAAAAAAGCTGTTTTAGTTTCAAAAATACGTAAACATGAATATGGGTGAATAACTAACAAAATCATTGGCCTGCAATTCACTGTTGGGTAGTTAAGTTATTCAAAACCACTGTACAATTATTAAATGGACTCATCTAATTAGTAAGAAGTTTGACTACACCAAACCGAACGTTAAGTTTAAATGAACTCCCGATCTTGAAGTGAACATAGAACAGGAGAGATTACATGAAAAAAAATCTCATTTATGGAGGCAAAATAGAAAAAGGCCCAACAGGAACGTTGTAAGCCCGTATCTGACTCAGCATTTGATCACTCACGCAAACCAATAGTAGGGGAGAGTGCCTTCTACACGATATCAGTGATTTACGTAGTCGACCGCACGCTTTGCGGGGTATGAGCTTAAAACGCTCCGTTCTCTTGTGTTGTTAGTCTTTTTTCTATAATTGCTACTTTTTTTTAGTTTCAAAAAGGTAGGTATCAATCTGTCATATTTTTGACTTATACTGAGCAATTCACTTATAGCGAATTCGTTTTTGATCCAGTTCCAAACTGGATCGGGTATCAAAGTTGGGTTGGCTTGTTGTGTATTAACCGTCAGTGGGTATGGTTTGATTTGTAACTCGTGTCGGATTGAGGTTTGCACTGACAATAAGTTTGGGAATCGCAGATTGGAACTAGTTCCAACCTAGGTTCAAAAACGAATTCGATATTAGAGTCGTGTACGCTTTGAAAACAAACTTTAAAATGCTCAAATAGCTTCCTACCATGAAATCTTAGAGCAACAGTTTTATTCTCGTTTACGTTCTATCCGTAATTTTCAACACACTAAAACAAGAACAGGAATGCATAAATTCAATCAGGGCTGCCTGAGAAGTCGATTTTATGATCAATTGTCAAATCGCTTTAGTCAAAAACTAAGTATGTTACAAAAAAAAAAACAAAAAAAGACAGGCAAAACACATAACTTGCGTTATAACCCATTCGGACTACACTGATATAGTGTATCTTGATATCATATGTTATACATAATATTTCCAGTGAGAACTAGTTGTATGAATGTTGTTATCAAGACAAGCTATATCAAGTAATATACTGCCGCTATTTGCATAATAATCCTAAGAGAATTGTTGGGGATTTTGTTTTTCTTATTGGAATGTACTTTACGTTGCTTGAAGTTTTAGAAAAACTGTTGAGATAACAGACTTTGCTTCAGAAATATCGAAAACAAACCCGTTTTTTTTGTCCTACGTTGAAAATATTCGCTTAACAGTCACTCTATGGATTTTAACAACCTGTAAAACAAACAAAACATGTATGTTATTGAAGTTAAAAAATATTACAGATCTGTGTTTCGTTATATGACAATATGTGAAACTTTCGGGGAGATTACAGCATTCTTTACTTTATTAGAATTTTTGAAAGTCTGCATGTAAAATGATTGAAAATTTCTACGACTGTTTTCTCAATATGACGAAAACCTAGGACTGTTATGTGAATAGCGGCAGTATAAGTTGTAGAGTGAACAGGTTACTAGGTGGATTTGGATGTACTACGGCATTTCGAAAATCACGTTCACAATATAACGAATTTACAGTGATTAATTTGGAATGAGCTTCGAACGTCGGAGCCGAAAAGTACAATGGGAAGTGAAAAGTTGAGGCAATTGGGCAAATGCTCTTAACGGGCTAGAATAAAATAACTGAATTATTTTGTTGCAAAAACATTTTTTGTTTCAATTAAAGTTTAAAAGCATTTAACTTATTTCCCCACCACTTTACACATTTTTTCCCTTCACTTTACCAACTGTGCCTTATGAACTCATACTTGTTTGTTATATGAGTGCTTTGACGCTAACCGGATGTAAACGTACAAATCATAATGGCGCTTTACCTTTATGAGCTCGGCAGAGCACCTAGGTCCGATTTAAATAATGCGCGGAGTACAAAAAGAAAAGTAAAGAATGACGAGTACAAAAGGGTTAACATACACTGACATGGAGAAAATATAAAATTTTCATTCGTTGAATTTTCTGATATGTTGCACGCGTTGTTTGGATTCCGAGAGTAAATTAAACAAGTTTATAAATATTTTTGAAGTTCCTTGAACAGAGTCCAAGGGATTCTTGTAAAACTGTAATATACTTGCTCTTCAGCTGCCCTAGCATATATTAGTATACACTTATTTGCGTGCACCAGCAAGAAATAGAACAAGAAATAGAAATAAACATCAATTTTTTTTTTTAATTATTGCCATACGTTTTCGAAAAGCTTACAAAAGATCGTAGTTTGGCCTCACTCTAGTGTTCGTTTCTTAAAGGTTATGAGCTGCTCTCTCTCTCTCTCTCTCTCTCTCTATCTAAAACTGAGAACCAATTACAGTAACTTGTCCAATAAAAAAAAAAACAAAACACGAAAACCGGCATTATTAATTGATGGTGGGTATGCATTAACCAAACAAATACTTCAAACAATATTTAAAAAAAAAAACAAGAGCAACTCTGCATTCACCGCGTTCTTATCGGACATTAAAATATTTTGTTGTTTCAAAACGTAACACGTTTTTCTCCACAATTTCAACCGAACGTCTTTCATCTTTCTTGGTTGCTATTGTTGTTTGTCGTAGTGGTCGTAGTTGTTGTAGTCATCATTGTTGTCGTTGTTCCTAAATATACACCTTCAGTGCAATTGCTACTGCTATCACCACTGATAGTAGCACTGCTCCCATTTTCGAGCATCATCTTTTTAAAGATGAGACTGTCAGCTTCACAATTCCTTTGCTCAAACTGCTCATTGCTGTTTTCATTTTCATTGCTAAGTTTGTGTTTCAGATTATTCTGTTCAATGCTACAGCTATTTCCGCTGCTAGCACTACTATTTGGAACTTTAATACCGGCGTTATGCATGTTGTTGGTAACACCACTGTTGCTGCTATTGTTTTTAAAATTAAGGTTACTATTTATAATAGCAGCGACAGCAGCTGCAATACTGTTACTGCTACTGTTACTATTGATATTATTACTTTTACTATTACCATTGCTTTGAGGAACAACAATTCCGTTGGCGGTTGCGGAAGAAGGTGTTAGCACCGTCGTTGCTGCGGTTGATGCTAAAGTCGCAACAGTAGTCATCGCACCAACAACGGCAGTGATCGTTCGTACCGGTAACTGACAACTGTTAGCTGGGAGGTTACATAACGAAGCAGTAGAACTAGAAGAGAGTGGCGCAAGGATCGAATTCACGATCGTAGCCGTTGGTTGATGATGGTAGAGCTTAGCAGCCATTGGTGTTATCGTCGGGTTGGCATGTGCTGCTAGGAGGTGATGTGCATGGGCCGCAAAAGGATGATGTTGGTGTATTGCTGCTGGATGTTGCTGATGAGCTGCTAGGATAATTGTGTTATTTGTATTGGTCATTAAAGTTGGCGCTGAAATGAGGCTGCTGTTAATATTTGCAGCAGCGGCAGCCGCCGCTGCTGGATTGGTAATCATATTGAAATGAGCGGCTGTTTGATGGCTAGTTGGAGTTGATGGTGCCGACGTTGCTCCCACTACTTTACTAACAATGCTGTTGTTGGAGCAGTTTTTCAACATATCTCATTGCGTCTGGAATTGCGGCATTGCCGCATACATCATTGGTTGTTGAGAGGAAGCAGCAGCTGCGGCGGCGGCTGCTGCTGCTGCTGCCCCGTTCGTGGTAACACCTGGAACGGTTTGCATGCCCCACCCGGCAGCAGCCATGTTTGGCTGCATCATGCGATAACCTAAAGGAATATATGCATCAACATAAGTGGTACATTAGAGACCAAATACTATCCAACATACCAGCAGTTCCTGCCTGCTGTGGGCTGGCGGCCGCGTAGGCATAAGGATACGCATACCCTTGTTGCATATACTGTGCTTGCATTTGAGGATAACCCTGGAAAACAAAACCAAAAATAAATCCGCGTATTTTAGATCCGCGTAAGATAAATTTTAAAAAATTACCGGATACCAATACCCCATTTGGCCATACGCGGAGTAAGGATATTGAGCGCCCGCTGCTGCTGCTTGGGTTAACTGTGGATTTCCACCATGCTGTTGGGCTGCGGCAGCCGCTGCTGCAGCTGCTGCGGCTGCTGCAGCATTCGAAGGTTGCAACGGACTGCCTGCTATGCTGTTAATACCGATTCCAACCATACCGGCAGCGGCCACGGCGGCATTTAATCCATTACTTGCCATTTCACCGCCGTTTTCTTTACCCCAGTAGCATTTGACAGGAAAACCTTGTATTTCGCTATTGTGAGTACCTTCTATAGCTCTAGCTGCGGATTCTTTTGAATTAAACTTAATAAATGCGTAGCCTTTGTCTTTGAATACTCGAATATCTTGGATTTGTCCGAATAATCCGAAGTGCTTATGAATAAGTTGGTCAGTTATAGCATTCGGGGGAAAACCGCCGCAGTATACAGTGGTGTTTGTAGGGCCGGTATTATTATATATTTCCTCGAAACCAGGAGTCTTACCGCTTTTAATACCTGAAAAGATATGGAAACACGTACTTAATCAGAATCCATCAAAGAAGAATAAAAAAAATGATGCTTAGGTATATAAGGTACAATGCCATGTATCTAAGCTGAAGGTAAATCAGCCTTAATGGTTTAATTAGTGTTTTGTGAGAAAGAGTGATACCCAATTGCCGTAATGCCGTAGTATAAGATATTTTTTCCCAATGGTTGTTTAGCATAATGGTCATAAGGAATAAGATTCATTTTCAATCATTCCTATTGGTAATAATCCCTTCATTCTTTTATATAAGTTTCTGAAAATAAATTTTACCCCTTTTCAACATTATAATGTCTTACTTAACTCAGCGATTATTTCGAAGTGTTCGATAATTTTTCACCAAAATTAAAAAATTTCCGGTGAACTGACCTTATATTACTATCATTCGGTAAAATTTTGTGAATCCGAAAAAAAAATTCGAACTCGTAAATGAGTTTTCCGAAATTCAGACTATCAAATCATAAAACGCAACCAGTGGAAAAAGCGATCGTATAGTTTACACGTTACAGTGGAAGTGATTTGTTATATTTTTTTTTTAATCATAGTAGAAAACTACATTGACCTTATCGCCCAGTGTTGAGCTATAGTGCCAAAAACTACATGAGTATCTCAACGTTCTCCATTGAACTAAACGTAAGGTAAGACATAAACATGTGAAATTCTTGAATGTTCACCCACTTTGTTTAGATAAAGAAAATATACGCTTCCACTAAATCCTATTTTTGTTTATTTTTTGAATGGGCCAATGTAGAACTCTTCTTTCTTCTTTATGGATAGATAGGTCTGAGCCAGATGACAGCAAGAAAAGAAAAAAAAACTCTTCTTTCTTCTTTCTTAGCGTTTCAAGCTTACTGCTTTCACAATTAGCTAATGGCTTGCGCTAAACTAAGTGTTTTCAATGCACTTCCACGGTTATTAATTGGGAGCTTTCGATGCCAGGTACCATTTTTGCATTAGTATGATTGTGTGGCAAGTATGATCATACGCTATGCCCAGGGAGTCGAGAAATTTGTCTTGACGAAAAATTCTTATACCAGACCGGAAATCGAACCCAACCACCTCCAGCATGGTGTTGCTTTGTAGCTGCGCCTTTGCCGACTGAGCTAAGGGAGGCCGCAATGTAGACCCGTAGGCGTGTTAATTTGTTTTCGTTAATTAATATAAATTAAACGTTGTTAAATAATCTCGGTATTCATATGAAGATTGAGTTAAAAGAAAGGAAAATGTTAGTTGACCGACTTCGAAACCCCATACATATTAGAATAAACCCCGAGACCCAGTACATATAAGAATAATAAAAAAAAATCACACTTAGAAAATAATATCGAACTTCATCAGTTCCTAAAAAACAAAAAAATCGCTTATAATAGGCAATTAATACAGTAAACAAGCGATTTTAACGAGTCCGGTACGCGAAAACAGAAAACTAGCGAAAATGTACCCAACATTCGATAAACATTCTCAGATGTCCAATCCGGAGAAATTTGCAAAATGGGCGAATCTGCTTTTGTAAACAAACATTTGAATCGACGTTTTTTAGCAAATAAAAACAAATTAACAAATAATTTGACAAATCAAGACCACAGATGGCTAGCAGAAGCTTTTTTCTACCCGATTGTGGTCTTAGTTTAGCAAAATGAGCTTTAATTCGTGAGAAATCGTCGATTTAAATGTTTGCACATTCGTTAATTTCGCAAATTTCTCTGATAATTACATTTCATGGTAGTTAAATTTCATAACGGAAACTGTAACCGAAAATCGGTTTTTACAGCTTTGTCCAGCTCAATTGAACACATCAGCCATTTTTAGTATTTGATATTGGTTCTATGATTATAATAACAGCAATCCTGCCTGCATGAGCACTACGAGGACGAAATGTTCTTTATTTTTCTCAATTAAGTATTGATATAAAACATAAAAATGTTTCGCACTTGATTCCGAATCAACTGCCAAAAATGATGACCTTAGAAATAAAAAATTGAACTGCTTTTAGAAATGAAAACTATATACTGCTGGAATCCGCGCAATAGCAAAAAAAACCGAACCACGTTAATGTAACAGGTGTCGGTTTTATTGACAACCCTCGGTATTATTTCAGTAAACCGATGTTCAGTAATTCCCAGATAGGATTCGATCACTTTCACGAATTTAAAATCGATCAACTGTGTTGTAATACAAACGATCAGTGTTTGGATCGTTCAATACAATATAGGGTGTGTCCCTTGACTCAGCCTAATATGCAACGATCGATTTCATTTTTTATTATAACTCATGAAGTAGTTGAGCTGGAAGCGATATTTAACTAGTTGAACACTTGCTTCGAGAAGTGTAATAAGCCATTTGGTAGTATGTATCTCGAAAAGTTACACAACTCATTTTATAAAGTCACAAACTTTCGAGGGATATGGATGTAACGTCGGTCTACGAGCACCAAATTGGATCTATTCACGGATGCAACTTCGTCCCATTCGATCGATTTGTTATTAAATGCAGTCTTGGTATGGTTTTTTCTTCTTCTGATTTTCTGATGTTAGGCGTTGCCAGGTGTATTCGCTCTAACCCAACACAAAATTTCACAAAACAAACTATAATAAAACTGCTTAGAAACACTTATGATTCCCACATATGGTTTATCGGTCATTCGGTAGTCAAAACTTTATAAATCACTCTACACTGATTTGTTCCTTTGTTTTGTGTTAAGATGAGTCATTTGAAAAACAACCGAAACTCAGAAATTTTCAATGTAAATTTTATAAAAAGCAACATTATTAATACACTTATCATGCAACAGGCCACGATTGGGAACATAGGAAAAAAATATGCTTCTAACATTGAGTCTACGGTTTTCTAGTTAAATCATTGTTATTTTACCTATGCGAACAGTTAGTTTATGACGTGTGACTATTTTCTGTACATCTTTGCTCGGTTTATAGGTTCAATTTAGTTAAATTTAGATCATTCGAAGATCGTGTAGATACACTGATAGGCAAAATAAAGTGCCCACCTCATCGTTTTTTCAATTTCTCTCATTTACTTGGTTCAAATTAAAGTAAACACACTGTATTTTTTTTATTATCTTATTTTTTATATTCTTTTTAAGTTTCACTTATGGAATACTGAAAAAAAGGAGTTTTACTTAAAGAAAAAAAAATCAATTTGTGTTGAAAAAAAAACAGTGACAAAATAAAGTGCCCACTTCATTTAGGCTACAGAAAACATAAATTAAAGTAAAATAAAAGCATTTCAATAATTGATGTGTCCTCCTTTGGCCTTCAGGACCTCCTGCAGGCGCTTCGACATGCCCTCGACCAGGTTCCTTAGGTGCTGTGGATCTAGCTCTTCCCAGGCGCGCTCCAGGGCTTCAAAATAGTTATTTTTATTGGTAACACCAGTTTTGTCAACCCTGGCATCGAGAATCGCCCACAAATTCTCGATGGGATTGAGGTCCGGGGTTTGTGGAGGCCATTCCAGCGGTTTGATCCGACAAGACCGGAAGAAAGACTTGGTCTTCTTGGCAGTATGCTTCGGGTCGTTGTCCTGCTGGAATACGAACTTCTCTTCAAGGCCCGTCTGGATCAGCGAAACCTCCAGATTTTCTCGCAGGATGTTGATGTAAGAATCTGCCGTCATTATCCCGTCGATTTTCACAATGCTTCCCACTCCACCCCACGAAAAACACCCCCAGACCATCACATTTCCTCCTCCATGCTTCATCGTGCCTTGGATGTGGCCCTCCTGAAGCTCCTCTCCCGATCTGCACCAAACACGAACCCACCGCTTTCGGTTAAACAGCTCGAATTTTGATTCGTCCGTCCAGAGAACCGTTTTCCAGAACTCTAGGGGCTTATCAGCATGCTCCTTAGCAAACTTAAGCCGTTTGGCTTTGTTTGCCTTGCTGATAAATGGGCGCTTCCGGGCAAGTTTGCTATTCAACCCCTGTGCTACGAAACGGCGACGAACAGTTCGACCGGAAACTGATAACTGAAGGGTTTCCTGGATCTCGCGGACAGTTACCTTCGGGTTCTTCTTGACTTCGCGCATGATCTTGGTGTCCGTTCTCGCATCCGTTTTCCGCTTCCTGCCTCTGCCAGGGCGATCCACCACTGATCCAAACGTTTTAAGCTTCAGAAGAATTTTGCCAACCGCTGCCTTACTGATACTGTACTTCTTAGCGACAGCCCGGTGCAATTCACCGTTTTGCACATCACGAACGACCAATTTTCGGATACACAAGGGAATTGCTTTCGAAATCACTGCGTTCTCCATTTTTTTCAATTGAATCAAATGCGATCACGTATACAAATGCACCAGGTTGAGCCGTTTGCTTCAAAACATGTCAAAATATCAAAACATAAACAATCGAGGGGTCTTCCAATGGAAACTTATCGAAAACATATCGATTTTTGAAGTGGGCACTTTATTTTGTCACTGTTTTTTTTTTCAACACAAATTGATTTTTTTTTCTTTAAGTAAAACTCTTTTTTTTTCAGTATTCCATAAGTGAAACTTAAAAAGAATATAAAAAATAAAATAAGAAAAAAAACTACACTGTGTTTACTTTAATTTGAACCAAGTAAATGAGAGAAATTGAAAAAACGAAGAGGTGGGATTTGATGTCTAAAAAGTAAATTAATTAATTGTTAGTTAATTGATTAATAATGTCTCAATTGCTTCGGGTGCCTGATAGCAACATGATTTTGTTGATTATCGCCGAATTAATGACATATTTGGTACATAGGCCGAATGAAGGAGCTAGGCTAACATTACATCCCGTTACCCTAGTTGGTAAATTCCTGGACAGGGCAAGTCATTGATGTTTCCCGAACATGCAGATATAAAATAGAGCCTACTGTGTTACTTATTCTCTTATCAAGTGTCTGCTATCCCTACCTCTCTGTGGTGCCGACTGGGTGACGAGCAATAATTGAAAAGATCGGATAACCAACCCCGGTGGCACCTTGGTCGTATGCTGACAGGGAAGGAGGGAGCTCTTCTCAATGTAAGGTGCGGCGCAAAACGGAGTCTGTTTTCTATGTTAGGAGCGACTGTTCGTCGTCTTAATGCCAGCGTGCGACTCTATACAATGCACGATGAACCTGAGACAGTTGTTAGAGGAATGTCTAACAAACCGCGTTTAACAAATACAGAAAATAGAACAGGCAAAACTTGGACCGCAGGAAGAAAAAGCACAAAATGGAAGAACGAGATCGTGAAGTGATGGAACGATCGTACCGTCCTAATGACACACTGAAATTTCATGTCAAGTTCAACGGCTCGCGCAAAGGTTACGTGCCACAAGCCGATATGTGCCAAGACTTGTGTGAGGTGATCTAAACGTGGAAGCAGTACTGACGAGCACCTCAACGACGACAGTACGAAAAAAAATGTAAATTTGAAGACCGTGTGCTTCGTTACTAATCCGTTACTAATAGAGTAATTGCTCAGAGAACCACATAAATAACGCTTTGGATTAGTTTTCATCTTCAATGTACAACTTCATTAATTCATTCTATTTATATGTCAGTAACTCACGGCCTTCGGAAAAGGGAAGGAGAGTTGTTATTACAGGAGACCGAGGAATACTCTGCATGTCCACACTGCCTCGGAAAGGATAGCTACATATTTTATTGAGGTAGGGTTATGTTTAGATCAAGATTCCCTGTGGTGAGTGATGCGATGAATGAAAGAGGTTATCTGAAATTTCTAGTTCTTATTGTAGTAGTAGTGGTAGTATTCAGTGGACCCTTCATTGTTAAAATTTGAGCTTCTATGCTAAATCAACACACAGAAGTTCATAGGCTGTACTGCCCATTTGGTCACTGTTTTGACCTGCTTAGATTAATTTCATTAGGATAGACCTGCTTAGATAGTTTCATTAAGATGTGTTCGTCTTTGCTCTTTTAGTTTTTAGTTCCAGTCTACTTCGATTCAATCATATTCTATTCTTGTTTGATTTATTCTATCTAGTTGTGCTGATTCTCGTAATTTAGTGAATTCTGTAACTAAAATTATTTCATTACTACTGAACTCGTCGAACTGAAGTTGTAAGCAGCGTCTAGCAGCGAGTGCAACACGCACGCTTGTTAAACTAATCCGAGTGTTTTTTTCCACCGTTGAACTCATCGAACAAAGCGAACTTTTATCCGAGCAAGGTTCGCGAACAGGTACACACAAGTGAGGCGGTATTGTTATGGCACACTGGAACACGTGATCTGTGCGTGAGCTATTGCCCAATCTAACACAGGTAAAACATCATCACCAGCAGCAGCAGAGCTACAGTGTCGACAGCACAGCGGGTATAAAAGGACCTACCAGCGGAGCAAGAAGTTTTAAGAAATGGAATAGAAATGAAGAAAAAATGAATAAGGTTGCTTAAATAGTAAAGTTTCTCTAGTGTTGTCACCGACAGCCAATTTTACTCTCCCCCCAAATACAGAGATGTTTTCGAGAATTTTCAGTCTTTCGGTTTCGCAGTCATTCGGTGTTAAATGATTGCTGCTAGCTAACCGAGGCTAGTCCAGTCCAAGCACATCGTGGCTTTATAAGGCGAAGCCGTAAGTGTCCGGGCTAGTTGCCCTTCTGGGAAGGAACGCAACGGTTCCTGCTCCCACCCGGCTCGGTTCTCCAGAGTAACACGAGCAACGTAAATCGATCGGTGCAGCACAGTCCACTGCAGCCCCAGCAACTACATTTTCTATTATTCGTTTTCGTATTGAAGTCCACAAGGGGGTAAGGTCCAGGTGACCAGTGATAAAATTCGCTGTCTAGGGTAGAGGCATAGATTTGGTATCACAGAATACAAACCACAGTAGGTCAAGCGAATCCTATTTAAGATACCGGAGAGTAAGAAAGCTCTTTGTTGGCATGTATTTTTTTGTCGCTCTTCCATATTATTAATATTTCATTTTCATTTTTCATTTTGCAGCGTTTGGTGGGGCAATAAGAGCGCAACTCAGTCCAAAGCCAATTATGAAGGAATGATAATGGCGTTCTAGTCTATTCTGACCACATGAACTCCATGGAAAGGAACAAGGATAGGCTATGGTGGGTGATTAGACGTTTTGGACTGGTAAAATAATACTGCAAAAAGAAAACCCTAAAATCGGTTGATCACAATTCCGCACAACAATGAAATATGGCACATCCCGGAAAGAGAGAGTAAGTCATTATTTTGATTTTTCTACAATAATACCAAAACTACTGAATCAGAAATGGTTCAAAAGTGATGTTTGGATCTTACAAACACGTTAGATTTTACTGTCGTGATTGTTTTAGTTGTGAGTCTGGGTTATTATTTTTGTGACTTTAATTCAAGAGACTATTAAAGCAAAAGTAACCGATATAGAGAAGCATTATTCTCACCTCCCTAAGCGGACCCTCTGCGTCCTTTTCTTTTTTTAAAACCTTTTTTTTTTTTTTTTTGTGGGGGTTTGTGTTTATTTAAATAACACTTCGATGACGTCTCTTCAATTCGAAAGGTCTGATCCCTAGCCAAATAATATGTAGTAAGAGTTAGTGCTTTGATCACGGCTGTTGTATAGAACGCACATTTAAATTATAATATATATTTGAATGTAGAATTTTCTGCACCTGAAACATCAGGACATATTATTAGTTACTCACAATCATGATCAAAACACTCACCCTTTTCGATAATGAAGCGAACAATAAGATTATTAATGATACCAACTGTATAGGTATATTTGATGTTTAATCAATGACAATTAGAGAATAAACAACAATGAAAGAATTGTCAAGCAAATGAAAAGTGCACTTGTTGTTGTTTCTCTAAATTACTTGATTTCAAGTATTTGTAGATTGTTCCAAGCTTCGTCTCAGAGTGAATTGCGGCTAGATCCGCCAGTATCACACCTCTTTCGGTGCCTTCAAATAAACGCACTACGACGTGGCAATTAAAAGAAAGCAGAGTGTGATACTATCACTGCTGATCATGTTCTTGGTCTCCCATGACGGTCTTTTGCATGAGATAAGCCCTCTCACCTACGACAAGGTCACAACCATGATCTTTGAGAGTGAGTTATATTGTAGTTATGTCTTATTACTGACTTTTTCTTCCTGCTTTATTGTTAGGGTTGGGGGGGGGGGGGAGTTTTTTTTTTTTTTTTGTTTTTTTAACCTGGGGGGGGGAGGCTTGTTACTTTTTGGGGGGGGTTTGCTTTTTTTTTTTTTAAAAGGGTTGGGTTTTTTTGGGCGTTTTTTTGTGGGGGGGGGGGGGTGGGGGGGGGGCAGGGGAAAGAAATTTAATTTTTTTTTTATTTTTTTTGGGTGTGGTGGTTTTTTTTTTTATGGTGGTTGTTCGGTCTTGTACGTAATTTGGCATACATTAAAAGAGGATTCTGGGTCCCCAACACAGGAAAAAAAAAGTTTCTATTATAAATGTTATATATTTTTATTAACTCACATTAAAACTTATTTTGTTATTGTTTCTTTTCTAATTTATTTTTTCTTCTCTTCTCTCTCATGTTTTTGTTGCCAATAATATATGATTGTTATCTGCATTGCCCTTTGGTTCAGTAAGGGTTTGGGAGACTTTCCCCCAGGTTGGTCGAAACGGAAGTCAAGTAGAAGTGAGTGATGATATTCGTCATGTCATTGTTATTTGGATCCCAGTTCTAAAATACTGGGCCCTTATTTCAACTCATCTAGTCCGAAAGGGCCTGAACAAAATGAGGGGCTTTCGCAGATCGCTTGAAGATGTGCCATGACGGACATTTTTTACTATAAGCATAGAACATGAGTCGATGTTGTATAGGTTGATTGCGTTGCTATATTGAAAAATCTAATAACGCATGGTCAACAAATACATTTGAAAATGAATTAATCATCTCGTGGTATACCTTAGACATGCTTAAATCCAATGTTCCCTCATTTCACATCCTTTGAACCATACTGGCAGGCCATTTCGTTTTCATAATATCATTTACTTATAACTATATATGTTTCTTTTTCGGTATCCAGAAGTCAACAAGAAAAAGCTTCAATCATCAACAATCAGGATCTGCGTAATTGAATATTGGGAGGTTTACAGCTAAATTTGTGACACTAAAAGATTATTACTCAATTTTATTATAAAATTAAACTCAGTAACTAAGGTTTACAAGTAAAATGAACAACTCCATGAAATACATTACAGAAATATATAGTAAAAAGTTATACTTCAAATGTCCTCATCCTAAACTATATGCAAACTGCTTAACGCTATTAGAATAAAGTAAAATAATAATTTACCAATAAAACAGAACAATTAACTGTCCAGTGATGCAAAACAGTCCCATCAAATAAATCGAAAATTAGTCACATAATGTCTCACATCTTGGTGAATCAATCTCTTTGAATTAAATTCAGTGTTAACTCTTTCATTCCCAGAAGGTTTTCGGTTGTTCTGAGGTACTGAGGTGCGTTTTTGAAAGGAGCGCTTGAGAAAGGGATGCTGCATACAGTCAAAATTTATCGAATCCATTAAAATAAGTTTTTCCTTAAAATCAATAGTCATTCAATTGTTTTTCAATAGTTGCTCAATTGACTTCTCAAGAACACGTATTGACGAGAATAGGAAGCATACAGCGAGAATTCTGAAAGTTCTGACTGTTTGATTGTAGATTGATGAATGTGAGAGCGCCTGAAAAGTTGTGGATCACCTGTGCTAGCATAGGAAGGAAAAGGTTTAAGCAGACCAAGCGCTAAAATACAAGTTTTAATGGGCATCATAATAAAACAATAAAAAGACAACAATAATGCAGTAAATTTTCCTATGTGTATTTGTGTACATGGATGATGAATATACATTTAAATGTAGGTGTTTATGTATTTATGTGTGTATGTATGTATATGACTATGTGTATGTATGTATATAAGAATGTGTATGTATCCAGATGTATGTAATTTTTTTATTTTTTTTAGACGGTATGGAAAGTCTGCAACCAGACACCTGAAGAACTCAGGGTGTGGGGATGAGGGTGCCAACTCCTCGACCCACTAAAAACCCACCCGTGCCTTTAGCCCTGGTCCCTCCCCGGAACCACCTTTCGGTATTACTTCGGGGAGGGGGCTATTGTGCTTGTTAAGCACCCACTATGTCTAACTACTTAGGGCTTTAGTAGTTAGGTGGTCCCTGCGACCAGATGTATGTAGATATGTATGTTTGTACATGTATATATGTATGTACGTGTGTTTGTAGGTATGTTTAATTTATAAATATTTGGGTATACATTTATAAAAAAAATCAACACTTGCATTAATTAATAAAATCAAATAAAAATCTGGCGAGGTGACCCGTTGTCCTTTGGGAAATTTTCCAAGGAAACTTTTCTTCGAAGACCACAAGGCGATCCGACGCCTGTGGAAAAAGACGCGCAGACAGCACCAGGCTGTAGGTGGCAGTGCTACATAATCTATGCTAGGCCTTTTGCATAAGTCTAATCGCAACGTCATATAAAAAAAATCATCAGCCTCCATTCGACAACAGGGCCAAATTTCTAATCGGTTCACCACCCGATCATCCCTTTTATAAATAACCATTCTACGGAATCGACAATGGAAAAATCCAACATCACTGGCTGGCCACAAAATTAAACCCTTAATAAAACAGAGAAGCATAAAATCTAATCCAGTTCATAACTTTCTTCATGACAAACAGCAATCTCACTCGATAAAAGATGTCTTTTTAACGAAGAAAAAAACTTATAAATGCTTCAGTTTCTAAGATTTCAACAACATTAAAACACCTTAAATAAAAATGTAGATAAGTCATTATTTATTGGATCAAATATGACATTTGAAGGAGCAACTCATGTTTGAACGATAATAGTAGTTAAAAATGTAGGATAAAGTCCGCAAAATAAATCATCCCACCAAAATGTACCGCACAGAAAGTTACAAATCGCCAATGTATGGCCACGAAATAGTAAATCCCGCCTAAGTTTACTCCGCGTAAAGTTTTTCCACGAATTGATTCATTCTGCGAAAAATCCAATCAATTGGTTTTCAGGGAAGTAGTATTATACTAGTATAATACTTATGTAACAGGACAACTAGTTATTATTTCCCAAAGTTTTTCAAAGTTTTTTTTTAGAAAGTTGCTGTATTTTTAGTTCTAGAAGTCGAGATCTCAAAGTATTGTCTAACTTTAGTGTTGTGAGTTGATTTAAAAATTGATTGTTGCATGTTCAGTGAGAGAGGAGGTGAATTTCTATGATTCGTAACCTTCTACATACAGTCTACTTCATTGCTGCTATTCGCCAAGATCTCAACTCTCATTTGTATATCCCGTTTACCATACTGACCATTTTAGAATAATTACCGTTGGGAATGACAGATACATTATTTATCTTAGGAAATGTTCATAAACCACGTAGACTCGGTTTTGAAAATCTACCCCCCCCCCCCCCCCCCCCCGTCGTACCCTTTCCTTATACATTTTTTTGAAATTTTATATGGAGCGTAGACTTTGGTCAGACCCCCCTTCACCCGGAAAAGTACGTGGTTTATGAACAGTTGCAGTTAAGAGACCAGTTCAAGAGCAACATGTGAAAAAGTCATAAAGTTTTAGTAAACAAATCGAAGGCCGTTCAGACACACGAACTTCATCAATAGGAAAGAGAAACATTGTTCCTACACATTAACGTTCATGGATTGTATCGGTAAACTAACGTATAAAGATTTGTTTACAAAAAAATATGTCAAGAACAGCATGTGAAAAGATCACACAATATTTAGTAAACAAACCATAGGATGCCTGTTTTTCACAAACCGGAAGAACACACACTAAAATTTCCCTAAAATGTTGACGTTTTCAAATTTTATGAATGACCTTCGGTTGGCGAGAAACAGGCATATAAAAATTTATAAACAAAATTATGTGTGGCCTTTTCACATGTTGTTCTAAAGTTTACAAATTATCAATAGATTCAATAAAATATAGATACCTAGGAATTGTGATTGTGTTTTATTGACTACAAAACCGGTTTGTA
This sequence comes from Aedes koreicus, assembly GCA_024533555.2. Lineage (NCBI taxonomy): Eukaryota > Metazoa > Arthropoda > Insecta > Diptera > Culicidae > Aedes > Aedes koreicus. The sequence continues at coordinate 501,414 of JAHHFK020005246.1, forward strand.
CATACTTCTTATCCAGTCAAGAAAACTTCTATGAAAAACTTCCGACATTGGATGTTGATAAAACAGTATGCGACATAGTATGGTATAAAAAAACGCGTTGTTAAAAAAATAAAGAAAAATAAAAATCTTTTTTATAGACTCGTAATAATAGTTGATACTCTTTTCCAATTTTATATCTTTCTTATTACGTTAAAGTGTGGTTGCAAATTTGAAAGGATGCTACTTATCCAACTAATGAATGATTTGAGATTTGCTTACCTTTCAGATTTTCGCGAGGTGCGGGTGGTTTCCTGGTAGACCAATTGGTCCGAATGCTGCGCGATCCTAGCCATTGTCCATTCATCATTTGTATAGCATTCTCTGCTTCAACTTTCTTCACGAATGATACGAACGCATATCCTCTAGACTTCAGAGTTTGTGGGTCACGCACAATCCGGCAGTTCGATATTTCTCCGAAAGGAGCAAAAGCATCTCGTAAGGTTTCGGTTTCGATTTCCGGACTCAAGTCACCGACAAAAATATGGTGATGCTGACTGGTGTCCGTTTTCGGTTGATTGCCGGGACTTGTGGCCCAATTCACTTTGATTTCTTTTTTAAGAAACAGTCGCTTGTTCATGGCAGCCAATGCAGTCTGGGCTGATTGATGGTTTGAATATTCAATGAATGCGTACGGATCGCTGCTGGCTTCACGTATGATTTTACAACTTTTCACTGAACCCATTTGGCCGAATAAAGCGCATAGTAGATCCTCCGTGACAGATTGGTCCAGATTTCCCACATAGAGGGTTTTCGGGTAAGCTTCCTCCGTCATTTTGACTAACTAATGATGCTTATGACAGTTTCCAAAAAAATCCCTGCGTCTTCAGTTGCTTACACTTTTTTTCGTGGCTACTGGGTTCCACTTTTCGTCTATATGCTTGCTGTGGGGTTATGGGAAATTTCTCAACAGTTCAAGAAATATTTCTTGACGTTCCTTTGACGCTTCGCGGATTTCTTTTTCACACTTTACGGGTGTATGAGCCTAAAAACGAAGCCCCGATTTAGGAAGAGAATAATATTTAACTTGTTTCGTCCGAAATTTCGCTCCCGTTCGCGTTTTTACTGGTAGTCACACACGTAAAATGTTGTTTTTGCCATTAGTTCCAAAATTTGGAAAACATACAGAATCTTCTGTTTCCACTTGTGCTAGACTCGAATATGCTTTCACACACTGGCGGCAATCGCCTTTTCTTGGTTAACGCAGAAACTACTAAATTATATGATTTTTTTTGTTAAATATTTTGAAGAACACTTTCATCTACCTCATCCAAAAGAGCTTTGAGCTGCTTTCGTTGCGATCGGTACGGGAATCAGTGCTGCCAGTCTTAACCTTTTTTATCACAAAGCATATTTTTTTATGAATTTGATAATTCGAGGAACTTTATACTTGATAGCAAGGCACTAGAATTCAAAAAAGTAAATTATTAAAATGCTCATTCCATTTATAAAAAAATTTAAATTATATTATTAAAATGCTCATTCCATTTATACTTGCGAACATTTTTGGTTGACATCAAGAGCTTTTCACAATTATATCGAAATGAACAGTTTTTGAAGAAGTTTACATCTGTAGATGAAATCAGTTCGTTTTTTGTTGCATAACTGGTTGAATTGCTTTTCAAAATAAATTATCTAATAGATAAATCGTCTAGCTCAAACCTTTGTAGGGGTAAGTGGAGGGACCATCATCATCATCATCATCATTTATTATATTTTAATTTTAGTTTCAGTTTGTAATAGTGCCTTTTAAACTAATACAACTAGGACACCATTTTGAATGGTAAAACCTAGTAGAGCGACCAATGCACGTTTGCGAGAATTTTTCTGCTAAGTGGTAACTGTCACGTCAACGAAACTCAAACTTTTCTATTATGGGAGGCTCTTCGTGAAGAGAAAACATATTTATGTAAAATACTTAATATCTGTTTTGCGAGAATCTTAGGAAATGAAAAAAATATTGGAATGCTTGAAAATGTGTACTGTTTACCGATATACCGATACCAAATACCGATGTTCATAGAACTATAACATCATTAGATTTGCAATAAAACCAGTTTATTGACTTTTTTTTAACATTTAAGATACTAAACAAAAGACACCTTCATATAACTAAGGAAATACGAATAAAACAAGTTTGAAGGATTTTCCCGAATTTCTAATTTTATCGTATTTTTAACTGATTCATATTGTAATGTACTACCTGCGATCGCTGCGATATTTGTTCGTGTTCTGTATGTTATGTGCCTGATGTCTGTCACAGCAAGGTCACAAATAATTATAAATTCAATAATCGCCCCAATTGTCTTCTCTTCGACTACTTCACTGAATCATTAGGTTCAGTGTTATTTTTATTTGCGTTTACATAGACAAAAAAAGCGTTAAGTCCTAAGTAACATCGATCGATTTTCATCCAATTCGTTCGTAGCGTTCATCATGTATTCAGTTCACATGAGCACGAGAATACAAATACTCTGTTCATTAAGAACACGTAACGCAGTCAAGGCGGGTAGGTTTGCTAAAAATATGTTTTTATACCTTTCATCTTTCCATTGAACACTCGAATGCACGTCTAGTGAAAAGACGATATGATATTTGTTTAAAATCAAGAGGCATTAATTTGTTGTACATTCAATAGTATTTAACATTAGCTTTCCACATTAAAAATTATTGAAAGAAAACGCCCAAAAGAGCGATCCAAGCCTTGCTAGAATCCCTAGAAAATTATGTTTATATAAAAAGCATAACGAAATGTCGAAAAACCTTGTGAATGTTACTTGAAACCAACCTCATTTCTTAGATTGAATTATTCATATGTAAATTAATAATTTATTAGAAGAACGTGTACTTGTCAGTTACAATATCTAAAAATCATGTCAAGGACACGTATGCAATCACTTAATATTGAATGAACTTAAAAATATTGGACACAGACGTCATGTTCTGACATTAGTTTCCTACAAAAACGAGTCGGTCAGTTCATTATTTTCGTAGTGGCAATTTCTTATACCCGGACAAAAATTTATGCAATTTGGTTTTTCATTATGTTTCAGTATCAAGTATTTAGTTGCAACCGTGTAATTTTCGACAAGTCTGTATGCAAAAACGATTGATAAAATCAAAAAGAACTGGCAGCACTTAAAGGAACGCAGATTTTCCTTCTTTCTCCGCAAGGCGGGGGGAATTTTCCTTCGTATTTGACTCACTACACTGACACTATTCCGATGAAATATTCTTCCAATGAACCCACACTAATATAATACACACACTTTCGTTTATAGTTTCGCGGACTCCGTAGTTCATGAACGAAAAACTCCGACTTCGCGGATTTCACAAACTTGTTTACCGGTTTCAATTTTTCTCCCTCAAATTGAAAGTACAACGAACCACACAGCAATTCTCGAGTTTTGCGGTATTCCGGTGGCCTTTTCCGAGGCTCCTGAATCGCCTTTTTCTTCTTAATGTCCGGCACTGCTCTGCTAGTTCTTCTAGTCCACTTTGTCTACCTCTACACTGCTGCTGTTTGATGGGTGATCGGCTGGATTCAATCTCTCGCTCGGCGACAAACAGCATTCAACATTTTCCTTAATTGTAAATGTTGGTACTTATACAGAATCAAGGTATATATTAAAGGTAAGATGGTAAATTTTTTAAGCACAGTGGTCGAAATCACTTCTAATTTTTGTTTATTATTCAGTTCTCGAGTAATTCATGTCTAACTGAAAGCCATTTGTAAACAATGACTTTAAATGTCGATTTCTCTTGTATCTTAAATCACTCTCGTGTAATGAAAGCAGCATTTGGTAGAAGAATGTTATTTCTTCCATATGGAGTAGATGGATATAGTGAGATTCTCTTAAGGCGAAATTGGAACGATTTTTGATGTTTCCCTTTCTCGATTTTTTAAAAAACAATGGAACACTTTTTTCTGAAAACTTTTAACACTTGAAGTTAGTCAACTAAATTTGCCATCCTGTGGTTAAAAAAAAAAGATCTTTTCTCATATTACCTAAAACCATTCTTGTAACCTAAACTTGTTGTGAAAATTATCGCGTTTGACAACTTTGCTCATCAATAATACAATTATTTAGTATGAATGTGATACTTTTTTATTCAATACGACTCTTCCCTATACGATAAGAAGTATTTTGTTAGAATGCAACATACTTGTAAATTGCATAGTAAAGCTGAAAACCATTTTTTTAGCACAACTTATAATCTTTGAAATTATTTCTATTTGTCGTATACGCTACCCGTGAGTATGTATATGTGCTCCGGGTCGTACCCACGCGGAAGAACAGTGAGATGTAGAACATCCGCACAAAGCGTAGAAGTGAAAAAAATCCCATTCGTTGGGACGGGTGCCTAAATGAGAAAACAAGCTGAACCATCAGCAGCGAGATAATGATCAAACTTTCGAATGACTCGTATGATTTGCCCAATTTGATAGGTGTCTTGAGATATATTTTCTCTAATTGCAGTGGAAAATGTTCCGTAATCATCATTAGTAATTGAATACGAATACAATCACTTGAATTATTATACCCAATAATGCAACAAATTTTGAAACAATACATTGAACGATAAAAGTAATTCATAAATAATTTGCCATTTAGGTTATTATGAATATGCCTGCACTTGTAAAAAATAACGGTATTTTGAAGAGTCGAAAGCAAAATAGCCTTGGCAATCATTGTTTCAGAAGCGTGCAGCGACCCAGCGAGTTTAGACGCTAAAATGGTGTTAAGAAAGCGAAAAAATTGTGCGATAATTCTATTAGTCAAATACACCCTCCTCATCTCAATTCGGAAAACTTATTCTAAAATGTTAACGATAATTAGGTGCGGATGCTTGTCTTTTTGGATAAGCGCACAATTGAGGTAAACCTAGATATGTTAGAGAACTGTTTAAGAAAAAAGATATTTTAGAAAAAATTTTTAGTTGGGGGAGGGGATTGAAAAAAAGCAAATACAAAAAAAAAAGTAATATGCATCAACGTAATTGATGCTAACGTATTAAAAACTGATGTAATCAAGGAAATACGATGCACAATAACACCCACTTGATGGAATATTACATCGCTCTTCAAATTACATCAGAACAAAATTATAAGTTGCATGAATGTAATAATCACATATCAAAAACATAAATATTACACAAAAACCAATGCACATAAAGGACTCCGCAAAAAATGTTGAATATTACACGATTTTGATGCTTTATCGCATTTAGTTGTTATGTAAAATTTAATCTCGCAACACTGCCAGATTTGTTCATGTTTTTTTTTCATCTTCGGCAACACTATTTTCTTGTCAAAACAAACGGCGGGAGCTGAAATATCGGAAACTGAAAACCTCCATCCATCCCTCTAAGACGAACATATTTTCGTTAGCAATCGGTACGTATAGGATCCGCCGGTTTTGATTTGAACAAGGTGCTGGTGAAACGAGAAAAATCTCCGGCTGAGTATTTATCGGATGCAAGTGACAAAAAAAGAAGACTTCAATATGTCCGAAGGTGCGGATTATGGACAAAAAATAACATTGATTCTCTAATGGAACAGATTCCCAAGATGTTCGGAGAGACACGTGAAACTGAGACCATTCTGCTCCCAGCATTGCAAGCTGGTCTCGAAGCCCTGAAAGCTTCCGAATGTGCTGGTAAATAGTATGTGTTCCATTCTTCGCTTCCGACATCCGACGCTCCTGGTAAGCTTAAGCCACGCGACGATCGCAAGCTGCTTGGAACGGATAAGGAGAAGACTTTTGAGTAAGTCTTGTTTGTCTATTCATGTGTCTGAAACTCATATTTTTAACATATTCTACAGCTCCACAGTCAACCGTTTACAACATGCTTGGTCAGGAATGCGTTGGTGCCGGCGTTTCGGTGGACCTATTCGTTTTCAACAACTCTTATATTGACCTGGCGACAATCGGTCAGGTTGCTCGTTTGACGGGTGGAGAAGTCTATAAGTACATTTACTTCCAGGTAGTGGTTATATGGTCATACCCTTCGTGTATTGGTTATTCAACTAGAGTATTGTTTTACAGGCTGATATAGACGGATACCGTTTGGTGAACGATTTGATTAAAAATATTTCGAGGCCGATTGCATTTGACACCGTCATGCGTGTTCGTACATCCACTGGTATAAGGTCAACCGATTTTTTCGGACACTTCTTCATGTCCAACACCACGGATATGGAAATCACCAGTATTGGTTTGTGACTTTCTATTAACTGTTGTTGGTATTCATCCTAATCAATGATTTCTCATTAACAGACTGCGACAAGGTAGTGGCAATTGAGATCAAACACGATGATAAGCTTACGGATGAAAATGTATTCATCCAGGTAGCGCTGCTTTACACATCTTGTTCTGGGCAACGTCGTTTACGTATTCTGAACCTTAGCCTCCAAACGTGCACCCAATTGGCGGATTTGTTCCGCAGCTGCGCTCTGGATACAACGAATCTTTTCTTCACCAAGCAAGGCCTATTCAAACTACTTGAAAACAATCCTAAATTGATCAAAGACTCCCTGATCAACAGAGCAGCGCAGATATTTGCATGCTATCGCAAGAACAGATCTGACCTTAGATGACCGGTCTTATGCGATTTACTTTGTAATGAGCATGGATTTGCCAACTTCAGTACAATTCTTCTATCCACGATTAATACCTGTTCAGGTTGAAGACACTAACGAAGGTGCTGGTGAAACGAGAAAAATCTCCGGCTCAGTATTATTCGCATGCAAGTGACAAAAAAGAAGACTTCAACATGTCCGACGGTGCGGATTATGGACAAAAAATTCGATCATTCGAGCAATGGAGGAAGTAAAGGAAATGATGGTGGAAGTAAACAAGGTGAAAGCAATGAAAACAACCAGCATCATCTGGGGAAGTAGTGGTGGATCATCTTCGCTTGCAAGCGGAGCTAGTGAAGTGGCTGGTTCTGACGAGGGTGACGACCGCAAGAAAGAAGAGTTCCCGCTTCCGTTGAATATTAAGGTCGAAAAGGATGAGAAAGAAGGATGAATCGACGGCTTCGGAGAATATCGTAGTAAAAACTGAAAAACCGAACGAAGAAACGACAGATCCACTGACTGAAACAAATTTATGTTCAATTAGTAATAAAAGAAACATTTTGTTTTTATTTCCGCTGTAACTATTTTTTTCTTTCATTGAATAATATCCAAAAATTTCATTTACATTATACTTTTCACATTGCTCCCTTTACGTCGCGACTGTGTAGTACGTCGCGACGATTCACGTTGTCTCGATGAGTTACGTTGTCTCGTTTACATCGACCAAATTACATCGATACGCAGTGCATCATTTTATGGTGTACATCGAGACAACCTAATATTACACAACCGATGGAATGACCTTTGTGCATCTGATTCTGTGTAATATTCAACAAGTTTATTTGCTGTGTATAATACTTATCATGATCTGAGGTCACGCAAAAGTTTCTCAAATATACTTTGGGCTTTTTCAAAAGTCTTGATTTCAATATTTCTTGAACTAAAATACCAATCATATGAAATTTTCCAGAAATTCCAAGAAAGGGTTTTTAAACTTGGTGGAAAAAATTATATAAAATACTTTCTTTAAAAAAAAAATATAAAATTTTTGGGTGGGAAAAAAAAAAAAAAATTTTTTCGGGCCCGGGGCCTTTTTTTTTTTTTTTTTTTGTAGTATGTATTTTTTTGGGGGGGGGGGGGGGGGTGGGGGTGGGGGTTTTTGTTTTGTTGGTGAGAAAGTAAAAAAAAAAAAAATTTTTTTTTTTTTTTATTTATAATAATATATATGTGTCCCCTCAACTATTACTATTACTGTTACTATCCCTATTCCTATTACTATTACTATCACTATTATTATTACTATAACTTTTACTATTACTATTACTATCACTATAACTATTACTATCACTATCACTATGACTATGACTATTACTATTACTATTACTATTACTATTACTATCACTATTACTATTACTATTTCATCAGTATTGCATGTCGAACGATTTCAATACTTCCAGTTTTGGATATTTTGCATCATTTACCGATAAGACCAATATCACGACGCAACTTTAATTTAGGTGTGGCTCGAGTGGGAGTAAAGTCAGAGCAACGGAAATCCATTAACTTTCACCTTAATTCGTGAGATATCAACGTTTAAAGTCATTGTTTACAAATGGCTTTTAGGCCCTAATCATGAATTACTCGAGAGTTAAACTAACGTCAATTCATTACACCCTAGCTCGATAGAAATCAGTAAATGAGTATCTTGTACGCAATTTTTTTTAATGTAAAGGGTCTATTTAATCTCAAAGCAAGTTAATTAAGTCTTAATATCTTCACAGCTTATTACTGTCGGTATGAGTTACAAAGGCAGAAGGCTAAGGATAGCACTAGACACCCTGCGAAACACATTTTTTTTATTTCGCTGAAGTACTTGCTGGTTTCTAACAAGCTGTAAATCTACACTCCCGTTTCATTTTACTCAATTTTTGATTACAGGTATACTATCTCTTTTTCTCTCACGGAAATGTTACTCAATTTTCGTAAAAAGTGGATCTATTCATAAATCGAGTAGATCCACTTTTAAACAAAAATTGAGTAACATTTGCGTGAGAGAAAAAGAGATAGTAGACAATTGTAATCAAAAATTGAGTAAAATGAAATGGGCCAAGCTTAATGATTCGCCCCTAATAACACATGCCGCTCACACCAACGCATCCTCAAATATTCCCGCATAACGAAAAACAATTTGCTATATAGTCAAAACTGTATTTCGAATGTAAGATATATTATCACATTTTATGTCATTGTTATCCAATAGTTTAATCTCGCTTTCACCATAAAACCTCTACATTAACACATATTGTTAATGTTTGCCATATTGTCATTGAAAGGTTTCTTATTGTCTGCACGTGGTCTGGATTATATATCAACTTTTTGGCATAGAGTACAGCAAAAATTTTGTTCGTGAAAATAGCCAATTTTATATGGTAACCTAACTTAACCGCCTATTCAGCATATAGTTATTTGGCCTTTTACCATCTAAAATATTGTTAAAACTATATAGCTTATTGTTAGTTTAAAGTTGTCAATTATAAGGGTGAATGTCGTAACAATAACGTAAATGGTCGTCAACAATTAGAAATAAGGTCCAGGAATGGTTTGTGAATATGCGGGTTCTGTCAAAATAACATAGCGAATCAAAACAAAAACAAAGATACTAGTACCGGAAGGTACCCAAAAACGCAAGAGTACATTGCAAGGTGCAGACTGCAAGGTGTATTTCGGACCTAGGGGTTCTACAACAGTGAACCAATTTCAAATCGCTAGTTTCATATTGATTGTTGCTAGTATGGAGCTGACAAGGAAAGACCTGAAGTATTTTTTGCCGTTTTTACCGAAGTAATTTTGACAACTGCTTCAGTATTAGTGGAATGTCAGTTTTCCTTGCGGAATAATGGAACGGAATATTATTCCGCAAGGAAAAATGACAGCCCCATTTAGATTACATTGGCAGGCGTAACTAACGTTACGAAGTTTGTCCTCCTTTTCAGCTGCATATAAGGTAAGTATTTATGACAGTAAAAGCATTTCTTGACCATTACTTGTCCTATCCTAATGCAAATTACTTTTGAGCTGCATACTAGCCTGAAGGATGAATTTCGTGACAATAACGGAAACGGTCGTCTATAAAAAGGGAAATGCTCCAGAAATGGTTTGTGATTAAGCCTAGTATGTAGTTGACAAGTAAAAACCTGAAGTAATTTTTGCCATTTCTATCTGAGTTATTTTGACAACTGCTCCAGTATGGGTGAAATGTCAGTTTTCCTTGCGAAATAATCGAACGGAATAATATTCCGCAAGGAAAAGTGACAGCTTCATTCAGATTACATAGGCATGCGTTACTAACGTTACGAAGTTTGCTCTGCTTTTCAACTGCATACAAGGTAAGTAATTCAGACAGTAAAAGCTTTTCTTGACTATTACTTGTCCTATCCCAATGCACATTACTTTTCAGCCTGCTTTTCAGGTGCATACTATACTGGGGGTGCGACACATCTAAATCCAGATTCAAGATGATCGAAAAATCCCACGCTAGCGAATCTATCTTTGAAAAATCTTGTTTCAGCTTGTGAATCTTAATCCATCTACTTGAATCGTGCTGCATCTTTTTGCAGTAAATCTTTAAAATCTTCATCAAAATCTTGAAAATCTTCTTTCTATCTACTTAGCGTGCACACAACGCACAAAAGCATAACAAAAAAAATCCTGCATCTGAGATAGAGTCGCACCCCCTGATACTATAGCCCTTATGCGGGAACCAATACACTCAGCGAAATAAACTTTCGATATTCATATTTTTCGGATGGCTAAAGACTTCTCCGATATTTACTGCTTGAAGTCCCTTTATTGCTCCTTGGTGCGGTCGATCCTGGAGTATTGCTCTGCCGTCTGGAATCCAAGCTATATTAATGGCGCAAATAGAGTCGAATCTGTTCAACGCAGGTTTTTGCGCTTCGCTTTGAGAAGGTTGCCTTGCAGAGAGCCGTTCCGTATGCCGAGTTACGATAGTCTTGGTCTATTGATCGATCTTGCACCGCTTCAGTTTCGTCGTGACACATTCAGGGCTCTCTTTGTTGCAGACATTTTACAAGGCCGAATCGAAAGCAGCGCCATCCAGGTCATTTACACGGGTAAAAATCCACACATATTTAATGGCAAAAATCCATGTAAAATTCCACATATTATTAATTTGTTCACACATCAACAGAACCCTTGAGAAACACATATTAAATTTATGTGGCAAATGAAAAGTATCTGTGGCCTCACATAGTGGTTTTGAGTACACATAGAAAGTATGTGTGGTTACAAATAGATACCATTTGTTGATCTTATTGCAAAAAATCAAGTGTGGGACACATAGTCATTACTACACTTTTATTGTTGTTTTTTGTATTCTCCTATGCGCGGAGTAACGATCTATGACATTATCATTACTTTTTTTTTATCAGTGTAATAAGTATGCAATTTTATTACAATTATTTGCTAAAATTACTGAACGCCCATTTTCTGTTCTATTGTAAAACCGGTAGGTGCGAAAGAAATGTGTAAAAAACGATCATATTCAGGTCCACTATAGCACGGTGGGTGGTACTTAATTGAGCTGATTTTTTGTCTGCAGTTGAGGCTATTATACACGGCAAATAATCCACACATATTTATTGGCAAAAATCCATAGAAAATTCCACATAATACTGATGTGTTCGCACATGAATAGAACCCTCGGAGAAACACAAATGAAGTTTATGTGACAAATGAAAAGTATGTGTGGAAGTATGTGTGGTTACAAATAGCTATCATTTGTGGATCATGTGTCGGACACATAGATATTATCATTGCTTTTTTTATCAGTCTAAGCTTGTTTCCAAAAATCAGCGGCAAGAAATACCAGAAATTACCCTGATAAAAAATTACCTTAAACGTACGATATCACAGATCCTCCAACCATTTCTTCAATGGTTTGGATGATACCCCAAATAGGTCGTTAAGAAAAATAACCATACGAAATTTATAAGGGTAGGCTGGGTGGATATATCACTCCCCGTACTATAGGAGACCCGACTGTTTTGTGCGACTTTTTGTGATTATTTGTTTTATTTAGTTCTGTTGTCTTGGTAAGTGAAGGGGGTCTCATTGAAGAAATCGAAAGTAGTCAATTCATGGTAGACCAAGAATAAGGACGAATCAAAGTTCATCGTTTTTATTATTCCTCTTATTTCAAAATTTTGTGACAAAAATCAAGTTTGACTGCATTTTTTCAAAATAGAATACTACCCAAGTAACCACAAGCATTATATTATTGCACTTATTCAACCCAAAATCAACATCGGCAATGCAGGATCGCATCAATTCAACAGTTGTCAAGTAATGAAGCGTTAGATTAGCTTAAGAATGTAGTGATGCATTACCAATGCAATAATGCTACTTTAGCAATGTCTTATGGCATTACAAAAGATATAGCATTAGTTCGATCTTAGTGGGGCCCTTTTCAGCTTTAATCCAACTTTAATGATGCACTAGACGTAATATATATGCCCTATATATGCATGCTATTACCAACAATCAATGTGCAACTAGCGATTTGAAATTGGTTCACTGTTGTAGAACCCCTAGGTCCGAAGTATACCTTGCAGTCTGCACCTTGCAATAATTCTTGCGCTTTTCGGTACCTTCCGGTACTAGTATCTTGGTTGTTGTTTTGATTCACTATGTTATTTTGACACAACATTTGAGAATGTGTTGGTGTGAGCTACGTTGTTAGGGGCGAATCATTGAGCTTGGGACCGAGCTTGGGACCGATGTGCTAGTACTGACTGAGCCAAGAAAAATATCGTATTTGTTCGGGACTTACTGGTCTTAGAGTTAGTCTATGCTATTACAGCCTCGTGGTTACTTGGGTAGATAGTGATAGAAACATTCGTCCTGCGGTGAAAAAAAAAATATACCTCAGGTCTATGTCAGGTGTAATATTCCTCTCGAAAACTAGGCTTATTATGATTATACCAGCGGCTGGATAGTCCTGAAGAAAATGAATATATTTTTTTGGCTCAGGAAGTACTAGCACACCGGTCTCAAGCTCGGTCCCAAGCTTAATGATTCACCCCTAATAACGTAACTCGCACCAACACACCCTCAAATATTCTGTCAAAATAACATAGCGAATCAAAACAAAGCCAAAGATACTAGTATCGAAAGGTACTGAAAAGCGCAAGAGTGTATAGCAAGGTGAAGACTGCAAGGTGTACCTCGGAACTAGGGGTTCTACAACAGTGAACCAATTTCAAATCGCTAGTTGCACATTGATTGTTGATTTCTCTATATGAGTGAAGAGGTAATAAGTTTATGTGAAACTCACCAAAGAAGAGAAGCATCAGATTGGGGAAGAGAGGGCTGAATGGGTATTCACCACAGTAAAAATAAGAGAGCATATGGGGTGAAATGGTCATTTAACAGTTTTTTATTGTTTTTAAGCAGTAACAGGCTTCAAAAACCATAAGTCCCATAGAAAAGTATACTAAAGATTGAAAGGTATCTGATAAGCCAATAAAAAAAATCCACAAGAAAGGTCTATCACAGCATGAACAATTCTCGGATGAACCAATTATAGCGCCGAACCAATTATAGCATGAATCAGAGGACTGCAGCGAGTTTTTAATAGAGTGTCGACAATGCTCGACTACCATGTCCCTCGGCAAACTCTGCGCAGACGCTTCACGTCATATTTTTCTGGGATGTAGACCATTATGAATAAGTGTGTTGTGGTTTCATACTTAAGTTTATTGTACACATCATATTTTTAATACTACCATTGGGACTGTACTAAGCCTGTTGGTGCTGACTAAATAAATAAATAAAGAAGTCAATCAGAAAATATTCTGAAGACCTTCGAATGTTCAGAAATTTCAGGAAGTTTCTTTTGCATATCAGGTCAATCAGAGATTATTTTAAAGACCTTTAAACACTCAGACATTTAAATGGGCTCCTACAGATATTCTACAAACTGGTAAGATTACTAAAGAATGAATTAAATACAGTCATAATAAACATCATACACAGTTGTTTCGGATGTTTTTCGAAGAGGTCAGATTAATCTGGAATTTATCTGAGGATCTTCAGAAATTAACCTAAGGAGATCATGCCAATCAGGAATTATTTATAAGACTATCAATTGTTCAGAAATTTTAACCAGGTGCTTTAAATATTTTTTTCCAATGAAACAGGCCAATAAAATTTTTTTATGAAGGCCTTTATATGTTTAAAAATTATAGAATTTTACCCAAGAAAGTCAGGTGCATCAGGAACTATCCTGGATTGAACACTAAGAAATTTAAATAAGGTCTATTACATATTTTTCAAGCAGGTGTGGTAAATAGCGTATTTTAGGCGTATACACAATAAGCAATAGGAAATAGCAATAGCGATTTAAAAGTAGCTCACTGCATTATGGCTGGCCCAGAATTAATACGTTGCGGATGCGTTTTCCTGAAAAAAATTACCTTCAACGAACGATATCACAAATCCTCCAACCATTTCTTTCATGGTATGGATGATACCCCAAATAGGTCCACACACAAAATAAATCTTGTTTTATTAAAAGTTTTGCACTTTACTTCGGAAAAGTGTTTATTTTTCATTAAATTGAAAGTTAAATTATCTACAACGAAAGTTCTTCGTTTAATTTGAAAGTGTTTTGTTTCGGTTCAGTGTGTAAATTCAAAGGTGTTTTCTTTTACAATGAAAATTGTAGAACTGTCAAATCCACCTACACAAAGCAAGTCGTCGTCGTCGTCGTTTGCAATTTTTTAATGTGTTGTCCGCGTACGCATCAACTGCGTTCTTCGTTGCTCCCGTGCACTTTCTTACGCGTTGAGTGAAAATTGCGAGGAAACTGGTTTGTTCGTGTTCGTTTTCTGTAAAAAAAATACGTCGGCTGTGTTTTCGACTTAAGTAGTTCCAGAAAGTGAGTAATTCTTTTACTTCTATTATTTCCAGGCGAAGGGTGATAATGGAATCACATTTGACTGCGCATGGAACAAACATTGAATGAATTCGTTCGTGATTTGGGAGTACCTTCGGAGCACCTTTTAGCCGAGTTGTTGTCAGAACTCCGTGAGGATGGATGAATGCGGATGACATTCTACGAATTACATATAAGAATTCTTAGCAATTATGTGCTAGAAAGAATCGGTCAGAAAGACTACCTGCAGTTTGTTTAAGGCATGCTATGGAAGTTATAAAGATTCATCTTTAAAAAAAAAATTTATGTCACAACAATTTTTATTTCAATCCAAACATCGTACTTTCATTTTAATTGCACGACACTTTCATCTTGAAAGTTCATTATGAAAAAAAAAAAAATGCTTCCATGGCACGCTTTCGGTTTGAAAATTCTACAGTTTTTCTGAAAAATAAGCCTTTTAATGTTAAAACTATTTTTTATTTCAATCCAAATGACATATTTTTACTTTTATTTCACGACACTTTCTCTTTGAATGTTTATTTTGGAATGAAAATAATTTGCTTTCATTTTCAACGATGAAACGGTTTCGATTTGACAGTTCACAATTCGTTTTAAAAGTTTCAACTTTTAAATGTACTAAGCAGGAAAATTTTGATTTGACAGTTTGAACGTTTTTGTTGTGAAAACAAACCGCTTGCTACGAAAAAGAACCAACGCAACTTTTCAATTTAAGTAATGATTTTTTTAATTCTAACTATCATTATTCTTTGTGTGTCGTTAAGAAAAATAACCATTCGAAATTTATTAGGGTTGCGTGAATTTGACAGTTTTCCCATAGGTTTTCTGTCACATTTACGTCAACGGAACGCAAACGTTTCTATTGTGGGTGACCCTTTAGATCTACTTGGTCCCAAGTACACCTAGCACTAAAGCTTGTAGTACACTGTTTGTCCAAAAGCCAAATATTTGGCATAGGCAGCTAGACAGCTGACAGATATCATAGATGTTTGTCAGATGCCTTTCTGCCTATGACAAATATTTGGCTATTGGACAAACAGTGTACTACAAGCTTAAGCTTTGAAAATGAGTATACTCAATACAATACCCATTAATTGGGTAGTTCCCGTACTTCCATACTTAAAACACAGAGAACATACATTGATGTCCATTTACCTTTTCTTGAAAAACGTGTGTAAAAGTTAATATGGGCAGCGGGTATAAGAAGCAAGTGCAGAGAAAAACAGAAAAAACTTTTCAGGTTATATGCTAGGCTCTTTATTGATAAACATTTACATGACAGTTATCGCACAACTGCAGCATACATTTGAAATGTCGGTTCAACGTTTTACACAAGTAGCAGACCGAAGATAAACGTCTGTTCTCTGCTCTGAGAAAAATTCTATCGTTATACCAACAGTTAAATCATTGTCAGGATGACTATCGCATATAATGGTTACAATAACCATGAAAATGGTCGAATTCACCGCGTTCATGGCATTTTTGACTATGATCATGGTAACAAGGACTATTCCGACATTATGGCAAATGTTGGATCAACTATTTTTAATGGTCGTTTTGACCATGATCATAGTCGGTTCAACATCACTATAGATCATTGCACGATACGTTATCAATGCAGTTTTGACAGTTCAGGGAGCTTGTTTACGTGAACTTAGAATATTTTCGGTAAGATCGGTTTGAGATTTTGTGCTCTAAATTTATTACGATTGAAGTAAAACAGCTAGAAAACAGACACCAGTGCTTATTTTTTACATAATTTCCTGAATCAAATCGTACAGAATCCGGAAAAAGGGAATGAAAATTTTGGTTTGAGCGGTTCGAATTCTAACACCTTGTAAACAAGCTCCCTAAACTGTCAAAAAAAGTTAGGTTAATACATTCCGTGCAATGATCTATACTACAATAGTCATCCTAACCCTCAATAATGGTAAAATTGACTTTCATATTCGTCTCTGTGTGTGCTTAAAAGTAAACGTGATACAAAAATTCTTACCTTTTAAAACAACCCCTTTTTGCCAACATTCACAAATTGAACTCTAGGTAGGGTAGTAAAACGTAAACCAATAATGACAATTACACGTACACTAAGAAGTGAAACTTTTGTGGAGACAGCATTTGCAGTGTGTTGGTAAAATTGCGAATCAGAAACACTGCAACTTTACATTACTCAATAAAGAAGAGTGCAACTGTGGTGGATGTACGATGTACATCAGAGGAGCGAACCCAAATACTCTCGCACGACTTCATCATCAGTATTAGAAGTCGTAGAAGTAGTAAAAAAAAGACTGTAGAAGCAACAATACGATTGGAAATGATTGCTGCTGTTTTGCTGTAGGTACGGTTCGTTACGTTAAAAGTTCCTACAAAAATAAATCCTTCACAATGCTTTTCTCGTTTTAGTATTATCCAGATGTGAGAATAGTGAATTATTGTTCATCGATTGGATATAAAATTTGCGTTTGTTGCCAAGCGATTAACTGGAACCCAAGTGAACTGTGAGAAAGATCTGGCAAGCATTGACCGTATCAAATTATCGGATTTGTTGGGGCCTGATATTAGGTACGTGTCGCGTATATTGGCAGATTAGCTTACCGTAAATATTATCCGAATAAAATTGGTTGGACATTCTCATTACTTACTCATTGCCTTAATTCTGAGTAAACACGTAAAGTATATTCTGGTTCGACGTATACGAACTCAGGAAAAAAAACTTTCCAAAAAAGAACGGGGAAAGTGTGGAACGTTATATCGCCAAGAAGAGAGAAAGAGTGAGAAACAGCAGTCAATAGCTATGTAGCGAGAAAGGGAGAGGAGTAGTATTAATTCTTTTTTGTGTTGTCATTCGCCACAAGCCGAAGCAGTATTTGAGCGACTACAGCAACAAAAAGGTAAACAAAACAATGCTACTACCTATAGTGCTTTTGTGAATTTTGATAAGCCACTAGCGGCTTGTTGAAAGTCATTTTTTTTTAAATCAAAGAACGTGTTACAATAGAACATAGTTTATATCGAATTCGTTTAGTTGCAACCAGTTGCATAGCCGGCTCAAGTATGGAAAATACCCATTAATTTCGCTATACGAAAAGTGGCCGAATCTAGGATGCAAAGCTTGGCATATGATCGTCATTGATCCGAATAATAATGTGTATACACTTATTTAATGTGTTCATCAATATCAACTCTTATGCTTAAAATGATATCAAATAGAGTCGGTAAAAGTGCAGCTCGTCTGGTCTAGGAGTTTTATTAAAGGGAAATTTCTCTACTCCCTTGGCATAGGGTAGTGCCGGTACAGGAGAAATAAAACTTTGTTACGAGCGACAATCGATTTCAGCCTGATTTCATATGAAATAGCGTCGGAAGTTTTGTACATGAGAAGCGCTGATACTGCTGATACTTTGCTAAAGGTATAGAAGTAAAGTCGATTGTCGCCCGCACCATAATTTAGATTGCTCCTGTAATCATTCTTAAACCTAGTACGAAGCTATAAAGAAATTCGTTTTTTTTTCAATTTAATCCGATGTTAAATTCATGCGAGAATAGAAAAAAATAAATTTACTAGACTTAATGCAAAAATGGTACAAGCATCGAAAGCTTTCGAAGCTTAAGAAGCGGTCGAGGTTGAACATTCAAGTTGATCTGCCGGAGTATAGTCTCGCAATCTTTTCTCTGAAGAATGTCGGCGACGGTCAAAGCTCTTCTAGTTTTGTTATCCGGAGAGGCTGCACGTTAATTAGCATAACAGTCGAAACGGATTTTACCAAGGCAGTCTTGGTAGGGCAAAACGCAGAAAGCGACGTAGAACTGATTCGATTCTCTTGGCACCGTTGTTGTATTAAGGGTTCCAAACCGCCCGCAGTACTCGAGTGTCAATGATACCGGGTTGAAGTAAAGCGATTGCAGGCAATATATGTCGGTGAAGTTTTTGGATCCTGAATATGAACCCTAATGTTCTGGACGCTTTGTCAACAACATATGCTATGTGTTTTCTGAAAGATAGCTGTGAATCCACGATTACGCTCAATCTTTTACTGCCGGTGGAAGCGTAACTGTCCCATATGACATTTGGATGTTTTTGATTTTTTTTTTATGTCTACCACAACACTGATGTGTACTTTCAAAATAAAATTCAAACAGGTGTTGTTATTCTACAAAAATCGTAAATACGATGAGTGATTTTTTTTTCACCTGAAATATGGACGCATAATTGTCCCACTTGGAGCAATTTTTGTTCTAGTGGGACAAATATGCGTCCAATTTTCAAGTGAGACAAATTGACTAGGCATTTTTTTCGAAATTTATTATTTGTAAGATGGGACAATAATGCGTCCACGGACAGTTTACTGAATAACGCGGTGGATATTTTTGCCATGCAGATGGTAGTCGAACATGAGTAGCTTTTTTTTTTTTCGAGAAAACGTAATAACGGAACACGGAACCATTCGGTTTAAGCTACACCCACTGGCGAACTCATTCAGCTGGCTCTGAACTTGGGATACCTCTTAGGGACAAGTTCGTTTGGCATAAGATATTTTTTTCCAAATGATCGTTCGGCATAATGTTCGTTCAGCATATTGGCCATTTGGCACAATTCCTCTATTTGTCATGATACCGTAACTGTAAGTGAGGGATTCTGTATCAGTATCTGAAACCAAAGCTCAGATTCACTGCACAGCGCAGTGAAGAGTGTAATCCACATTCAGATTTCGATCCTTTGCAGTGGGGCTTGAAGGGCGACACAGCTCCCCATCGCAGTGGTATGAGGGCGGCAAATACCCACTAGCGGTTGTATGAGGGCTGCAGCTCCTCTTCTCACTTCCACAAGTTTATGTAATTCTACTATGATCTGAAATGCTGTTTCCTTTCTTTTGAACATGGGTTTTATTATGTTTCATCAACATAATGGATACTGGTCTATCATTTTTGATCTCTTTTACCATTATATCAAATGATCATGGCTGAAAGTCTCTCTAATAAAGAAATCCAATCAAATGATCATTATGTCAAATGGTCCTTATACCAAATGACCATCATGATGCCACATGACCATTAAATTTTCTATGTGGTGCCAAATTGGAAGGCCTAAGGGCTTTCCTGATACATTCCGATGTAGCGCAGAAAATATCCGAACTACAGTATCCGATGGCAACGATTAGTTCATGGCTAGTAATATACGAGCGAAACCTACTCAAAAGATTACCGCTTACACTAAACCTGCAGAATTTGGCAACCGCTATGCCACGAATCAGATTATCGAAGGTTGTTGACATATATTGCATCACTTTCATGCCATGACGGTCATGTTGTAACATTCAAAGCGTGGCAAAATACATTGTTGGTAGTTGAACGACCAGCAAATCCTTTTCCTTTTCTTCAAAAATGTCTCTGACATTAAGTATTTCTCAATTCAAAATATCCTTATTAAATACTCAACTTGTTTTTCATTATAAACGCGTAAAGTTAGGGACTAAGACACGAAGTATGAGAATGTTACATTTCTGCTACTTATAAAAGGATCAAAAGCCAATTTTTTTTTGTTCTATTTTATGTGTTGGACTATGAATAGTTCAGCAATAGCTTCCCCCATTACCTTCGTAGGTTCAGATCTAAACTATCTACGAATTCTATATTCCTAGAAAACGTCGGCGGAATTTAGTTGCAACCTGAAGATCTTCTAATCATGTGTTCGTTTCTTGTATTTCAGATTTCTTGCGAAGTTTACTGTAATCAACCGGATCGTATGGTGTTGAATGAGTACGACGAGCCATGGAGGATCTGGACGCACAAAACGAGTCGGAGGACCATCCCCGCGTGATCATACATGTGGATATGGACTACTTCTACGCACAGGTTGAAGAGATACTGGATCCTAGCCTTAGGGATAAACCGGTTGGAATCAAACAACGTTTCAATGTAGTTACTTCCAACTACATTGCAAGAGAGTACGGCATTAAAAAAATGATGCTAATTAATGAGGCCAAGAAATTGTGCCCAGATCTGGTGCTCGTTAACGGTGAAGATTTAACAAAATATAAACAAATGTCCGGCAAGATAAACGAGATTATGCACAAATTTACTCCCAACGTTGAGAAGCTTGGATTGGACGAGAACTATTTAGACGTGACAAAGGAGATCAATGAACAGTTAGAGCAGGGTAAACATTTGGATAGACTTGAGCGCGTGGAAGGATTCATACATCCACCCCTTGAGAAGCCTGGATTAACAGATCGAGAGGCGTTTCGTCAGGCATGTAGTTGTGGCTGTGATCAACGGTTGATTCTTGCATCCCACCTAGCCAAACAAATTCGTGACCGTATTTTTTGCGAACTTGGTTTGAAATGCTGCGCGGGAATCTCCCATAACAAGCTGTTGGCAAAGTTAGTTGGCAATGTGAACAAACAAAATAAACAAACGGTGTTACTTCCCAACTGTGCAGCACGTTTCGTAGGCTCACTGAATGCAGTTAAAAGCTTGACCGGAATCGGTGAAAAAACTGCTCAAATTTTAGAAGAATGTGGTATAAAGACTGTTCGTGAACTACAGGAAGTTTCATTTCAACAGTTATCGACACGTTTAGGTTACGAACAGTCTAGCAAACTAAAAGAAATGTCTTTTGGTAAGGACGACACGCCTGTAAAACAAACAGGAAAACCAAAGTCAGTTGGCTTGGAAGACTCTTGCCCTGCTATTTCCATACGTGCCGACGCTGAGGATAAGTTTCGACATCTTTTAGTACGGCTAGTGAAAAACATAGCCGATGACGGCCGCATTCCAATTGCAATTAAGGTAACTGTTCGAAAACATGACTCTGTGAAGAAAACAAGCCATCGTGAGTGCAAGCAGGATAAAATTTTACCATCATTTTTTCGGCATAAAGACGGAAAACTTGTATTGGCCGATGGTGCACAGGATAAAATTCTTGCCGTCGTGATGAAGGTGTTTGAACGGATGGTCGATCTTCAGCAACCGTTCAACATAACTTTATTGGGGCTGTCGTTTTTCAAATTCCAAGAACGTAAAGCAGGTTCAAAATCGATAGCTAACTTTCTTATTAAGAAGTCAGACATAGAAGTGCAATCGATTACAAATCTTAGCAACGAATCCCTCTCATTAAGTGATAGTTTCATCTCAAATCGGTCCATTCCAATTGCTATGGATTGTGATCCATCCACGAGCGCTGGTATGTCAGATACTGCCTCAGTAGCTTCTCTGTCTGGCTCGGAATCAGATGCAGAACCGTCCCCTAAAAAGTGTCGCCGCTTAGCGACATTCCTCGCTCGAAAAAATAGAAGCCTTCTCACAGCCTGTGAGGATGATTGTGCATCCCCCAGTAAGTTGCGTGTAGCTGACCTTCGACTGAACTCAAAAGAGTATGATCAAGAACCTTCCAATGCAACAAACATTCCATCCGGTTCAAAATGTACAGGATTTTTTAAGAATCATCTGTCCACCTCCACACCGACAAGACCATCGTCACTTGCAGAATCATCATCATTATCATTAGGTACACTAAGTGACGGCAGCTCAAAGAAATGCACCGAAAATAATCTGCCATCTAATGTTGACCCGGATGTGTTCAATGCATTACCCATGGAAGTGCAGAATGAGTTGCTGGAAAACTGGCGAATATCTAACGCATCATCGGCTAGTACATCAATGGCTAACAGTGCTAGTTCGAGCTCGAAAAATACGCTCCATAGGTACTTCGTAAAGAACGCATAGCAATGCTCTCTATCGGCAAAACGGCTTAATATTATGTTTATTTATTAACGACATTTTTTTCTGTTACTACAATTCATTATGTTCAGTAAGTTTGGCTGTAAATAACACTATTAAAATTATGATTCATTATCATTTGTCCAGTTTTTGAGTATTTCTCAAAATAAAAAAAAACTACCTTAGTATCAAACATGAAACTATTCTCAACAACGAGAAGACATCTAAAATAGTGATGAAACAAATATAGAAACTTACATTGTTAACACAACAGTGACATTTTTACTGATATATGAGAAGAACAATAAATTTAAGATTTACTCTTGTCCAATCGAACGTAAAACAATGTTTCATATCAATTGTGTAAACTGTGACAAACTTTCGTAAGAATTGACCACTTCACAACTACAACTGGTTCGTATAATCATCTCTTCGCTTTTCCGCTTAATTCAGGCTTACCTCTCAACACTTTTTGAAACGAAATCTTGCTGCATTGAACCCTCAGGCCATTTCTGCGTGACGTGTCTGGTGAGACAACTCTCCATTTGATTTGCACGCAGAGTCACCTCACGCGAGGCGATAATTGCCAGCTCGTATGCGAGTCGTACGCGACGCGCAGAATAATTCTGCATGTAAGTTTACCTTGAGCTTCAAACGGTAATCTATAGTTAGTGAATGTCCATTAAGTACGTCACGCTTCTAAGAAGCGTTTTGGAAAGTGCGACAATCCATATAAAAATTGTCTGATGTCTATACAAATATATCGATGAGGGGGAGAGGGGTTGATTAGAACATAAAAATGGTAATTTTTTGCGTGACGATTAAGTACATCACGCAAAAAATTACCATTTTTATGTTCTAATCAACCCCCCCTCATCAATATATTTGTATAGACATCAAGCAATTTTTATATGGATTCCTATATTTGTATGTATTGGAGACGTTCCTTTACTGGTTCATAATGGATAACAAGTCAGGCATTTTTCCGTTCCTTTCTACCAGTGATAATAGAAAATTGGGTAGAATAAATTTAAGCGTTTTTGTGAAACGCATTAATGTGGAGTAAATTCTGGGATTCTAGATATAAAACCCTCAAAATGATATCTATTTTAACGGTCCATTTATTCTATTGAGTTGATCAGGTTAAATACAATGAACCACTTAGTCGACTACCACTTATTTTTTACTACCACTCGAACTTCGAAATTAGACATCATCTTGAGGTTTTTTCTTCTAGAACCCCGAGATAAATTCTCTGAAATCTCTGGTAGAAAGGGATAGAAAACTGATAAAGTGATCCATTAAAGGATTAATGCGCGAATAGTAAGGTTTCCGATTTTTGTACATTTATCGGCTAAATACAAGCAAACATTCACCGTATTACCTTTTTCAAAAATTTATTGGATCCGACCCGTTCAAAACCGGTTGATTGAACCACAAACATAAAGTAATCTATTCGTACTTCATTCTTTAGTTTTCGAGTCGAATAAGGACTATGAATGCATTTCGAAAACAGTTCTCTTGTTTATTTTTGGTTTGGTTTAATTCAGTAAAAAAAATGTAAGGTTTGCATCGCTTTTCGACCACATAACGTAAACAAAAGGTAAGTTCTCATGAGTTTATTTCTTAATTTATATCATTAAGTTTCTAATGCTCAAGAGGTCGAAAAATAAGGATAGGTTTTCTTCATACACAGGAAGTTACCAAAATTTCCTAGCTCTTTTTTATCCTATTAGTACAACATGCTTATCGCTGTGTTTTAAAAAAAGGGGCAGCAACTGTATTTTTTTCTGATACAGATATTGAAGTTAACTTTGGAGAAACAATTTTTTCAGATTTTATAAAAAGTACAACAAATCTTATTGGCAAATTTGGCCTGTCAAAGTGAAGATAAAATGAGACTCTCGTCGTAAGATCATCTTTTGCGTTTCTAATCAAATAGGTGGATTTCATGATTTCAGATTTAAGCTCTTGAACAGAAGTATGTATCGTGACGAAGGTTACGTTAAATTGGTGCCTATTCTACGCGCCGACTCATAGAATCGGTGAGGTGACAGTCGTCGAATCGACAAACCTTGGCTCTCTACTTGATTTACACGCAGTCGCCTTCGTAAGGGATAACGAGTTGTATCGGTCCACAGGGAGCGTAGAATCACAATTGATATCGTTGAGATCAGACATATTTGTTTTTCAGTACGATGCGTCAACCATTGGCGAACTGGCCACTTATCTACCATGTATGGTTTAATTTCGGATGAACATTAACGATGACCACAATTTACTTCTCAGAAAGTATTATACTGCAAAATCATACCATAGTTGTGAGTTTTATTAAATTAATTCATAATATATCCATAGATCTGTTCAACGAATCGTTTGTGTCACTGCATGCTCATTTCGGCCAAGTTAACAAATCTGATAAATGAAACATCCTGGAAATAGTTATATTTTTATCGTTGAACTGACCTTAATCTGGGAGTTGGACAAATTATCTTTTTAGATAACCCACACATTAATGTTTAGTATCCAATGCACAGATTTTTTCAAATAATTGGTAAACTTCTTCACCAATAAAACATAAAAAAAAGCCGACCACTGAGGTGGAGATCCTTTCCTTGGTTTAGTATCTTCCTTTACGACCATTATCGTTACGCTCGGGTCCCTTGCGATCACGGCTCCTCGATCGACGACGATCACGGGGAGATCGATCTCGACCTCCACCTCCTCCTCCGCCACCACCGCCGCCGCCGCCACCGCCTCCACCACCACCTCCTCCTCCTCCACCACCGCGTTTTGGAGAACGTGAACGTGATTTGGAACGTCCACGCCGCCTTGAATACAAATATCGCCGCAATTCACGAGAAATTGGTTTCAAATGCATAAAGTTGCAAAATCCCGAACGGGTACATTCACCCATTTCGTACTGACGACAGCAAGCTTCACGGAAGTCTGTCACCGGTGAAAGTTCCGAGTAGACGGGACGACCTCCAAACCAACGATTGTTAAGGTCTTTCGCCGCTCGTTCGGCATCTTCCTCGCGGCGAAATTTTATGTACACGTTTCCAACCAAATGATCTCCCAGGTTGTCGCAAACATTCATCTCTTCAATTTCACCATATTTGTCCTCGCATTCGACGAAAACGTCCTCGAAGAAATTATCGTAATGTTCCTGCATTTCTTCATCCGAAACATTCGCTACCACTAGAAAGAAAGTATAAGATATGATGCTGGCAACACTGAATACTTTATTCGGCGGCATACTTACAATGACTACCATCCGCAGATTTTGCCGAATTCTGAGGATTCACATACAGATTTTGCAACAAACATGTTTGTGAAAAAGTAGGTTTATTATGAATCCGCGAGCAACGATCCCCATGACGGCAAGCTCCTATCTTGAAGTAAAACGAACAGTTCACCCTGCAAAGAATCAATTTGAAACCACGAAAGACATGTGAAAGTTGGTGTTTGTGATGCATTATCAGATATACGCTACTTACTTATCTTTTTCAGTGCCAAAAATAGAGGCCAGGTATTCAGCCATCGTTCATTGATATAATTGCGCGGTTAGCTGATCTATTTGAACCGTAATTTTGCACTTCGGCAGAATTAACCAAGCGAATTTATCTGGAAGCTGAGTAAAAATGGCGAACTGACTCCGATCCGACAGTTGTTGTCAATTTTACAGGGTGATAATGATGCCAATGTAAATGACGGCTTTACCCTTCAGAAATAAAGAGAACTAACGCTACACAGAAGAACAATGTGCGACAACACCATCAAATTCCAATTTTATTTTTCGTTCTTTTCAGGTCGGTAATGCTGCAGAAATTTCTTTTAGATTCTTTACTTTTCCGTTTCAGTAAACGGAATTTAACATGGGTTTGGGATAGAAAAAGAAATTTCGTTTGAATACGATACCGACCTTAAACAATATAAGTCTACCCACGAGGGTGACACATCTAAAATGGCATGTAGATAACATACAATATGAATCTCTTCATTTATAATTGTACTTTTGTTAGATTTCATTTCACCTTTCGCTTACCTTTTCATTGTATACCCTTCTCCATGATCGGTCAGTCCATTGTTACACACAAAAAAGAAATATTGTTTTATTAATAGCTTAGCACCTTACTTCTGAAAAGAGTTTATTTTTCATGAAATTAAAAGTAAAATTATCTACTGCGAAAGTTTTGTGTTTGAACAGAGAGTATATTTTTTCGGTTCAGTGTGTAAATTTAAAAGTATGTTCTTTTACCATGAAAATTGTAGAACTGTCAAATCCACCAACACAAAGGAAGTCGTCGTATGGATTTTTTTTTCTATACTGTTGTCAAATAATACAAAAGCTTCACATTCAAAATGTTCCTCTTGGCGAATCGCCCCAACGAATCGCTTATCAGGAAAGTTCACAAACTTTCGGCGTTATTAAGTTCTGAACGGACCATGCAAACGGAATAGGCCATGTCACTGATAATAATCCCATCTTTTTTTTTGCAGCGGTGCCACAAGCGACGACGAGCGGACACAGATGCTAGAGCTGGCTCAGGTATATTCGGAAGATAAGGGGAAAATGTTTCGACTTGGATCTTTCGGGATGGAAACATTGCTGATTGAACGACGCCAACCTCCGGTATCTATGAAAGTTATAATAATTTATTTTAAAATTAAAACCTTTTTGTGTTAAAGCCATTTTTTTCTTTCAATCAAAACAGCATACATTTATTTTGATTGCTTGATACTTTCTAGTTGAAAGTTCGTTTTCAAATAAAAATAATTTGATTTCATTTTCAAATATGCCACGGTGTGGATTTGACTGTTCTACAATTCATCTGAAAAGAAAACTTTTTATGTTAAAAGTATTTTTACAGCATACTTGCACGACACCTTCTGGATGAAAGTTTATTTTGGAATAAAAATAATTGGCTTTTATTTTCAACAATGCCACGGTTTCGATTTGACAGTTCTACAATTTGTTTAAAAAATTTCAATTTTTAAATAGCAAAATTTTGAATTGGCGGTTTGAAGGTTTTGGTTTTGAAAGTAAACCGCTTTCTACGAAAAAGAACCAACGCAACTTTTCAATTTTGGCAATGGTTTTTTTTTTAATTTTAATAATCATTATTCTTTGTGTGTATATATGAATGCTGTTGTATTCTATATCAACTGTTTCAATTTGAATATGACGCTGAAACGTGCTCGAAAAATGAAAGTACAACTCAGCATTGCAAGGGTGTTTTTTCTAGTTCCAAATTAAAACAGGTGATATAAATTACAACACCATTGTGAACGTTATAACTATATAGGCCGTTCCATTAACCTATATTAATTAATTCCATTAACCTATAGGCCATTTCATTATTTTGAATTGACTCCGAATCAATATTTTGCTTCTTTATTGTGAGGTTGGGTTGACTCTGGCCCAGGTTTAAAACCCATAATAGCATTAGACTGATCATCGGCCTCACGTGAGACAGTCTCACGTTTCTCACTGCACGGAACTAAAAATAACCTTAAATGAGCTTCTTTACATTCAACCATGAGCTTACTGCACTGGGTCGATCAAACAACCATGTGGTCTTTCATTTATTCTATTTTCAACTCCCTCTCCCCATGTTGCTAATTGCCACATGACCCTCCATAACGTGGATTTTTTTTACTCAGAAACTCTGCAATCTTGTTTGTTAGGAATAAAACTGATTTAGCTTAGCTTAGCTTAGACTGCCGAGCTGACTGCACAAATCAAATGGTTGCTACTCCTTGATTGATCAAAATAAGTGAAATTGTACAATAAACCAATTGAAAGGGCCTAGGATTGGCCGTTCATTCTTATTGTACAAGTTCTAATGATTCCATAATTCCATGTCCTTACAATCGGATAGGAATGAGAATGAAATAATAGTGTAACCTTCCCGCATAACGAAAAAACGATTTGCTACAGCATATACATAGTGAAAACTGTATTTCAAATGTAAGATATATTATCTCATTTTATGTTATTGTTATCAAATAGTTTAATTTCATTGGCACCATACAACCTCTACATTAACACATATTGTATACCATATTTTCATTGAAAGGGTTTTTATTGTCTGCACTCGTTCTGGATTATATACCAACTTTTTGACATAGAGTACAGCAAAACATTTGTTTGTGAAAATTGACATTTTTTTATGGTAACCTAACTTAACCGCCTACTCAGCATATTGTTATTTGGCAGTACAGTACAGTACACGCTCATCCGGATTTACCCAAAATTGAGTAAAGGGAACCCAAAATCATAAAAATTGGAACCACTCAAAATTGGGTGACCGGGTCCGAACCCAAATTTGGGTAAACGTCGATTTATTTGATGTTGGGTTAGTACTACCCATTTTTATAAAATGCGGTTTTTATGGAAATTGGGTAAACGGATTTTTTTATTCCTTGGAAAAAAGGGTTTGTCTACTTTGGAGTTTCAATATATTATTTGTGGTATGGTTATACATGGTAATAATGTGTACCTTTGATTAAAGTTCGAGTTACTGGAATTATTTATTTCCTACCAATATCGGGCCGGAGTTGAAAAATCGAGTACATCATTCATTCATAAATTCTTCCATAAATACACACATGCACACATACACATATACAAACAGCGAGCAAGTTAACCAGGCAGTAGCCCGATCCCTGTACGGCACCCGCTAGCGAAATCATCGAAGGGTTGCTCTCCTCCAGCAGTT
This sequence comes from Aedes koreicus, assembly GCA_024533555.2. Classification (NCBI taxonomy): domain Eukaryota; kingdom Metazoa; phylum Arthropoda; class Insecta; order Diptera; family Culicidae; genus Aedes; species Aedes koreicus. The sequence continues at coordinate 530,455 of JAHHFK020005246.1, forward strand.
GATCTTCAACAACACTCATCACGGTGTCCAGAATCCGGTGCTAGTGCCCATTGGTCATTCATCACGGGACTTCCTTGGTGGACTGACTATGATCAGCTCGGACAGGCTCTGTTGGAAGTGGTTGGTTTTGTTGAACGAACAAATCGAATTTCTAGAATGGATTTTGTTTGGATAACTATTAGAAAATAGAACAAAAATTATAATACCTTTCAATTTGCGGAACGTTTCCGTATCCAATCCGCTGAAATTCGCTGTAATCTGCTTCATTGGAAAAATAGCGACTGACGCTGCCGGGTTTTCACTATTGTCTAACAGCTTAATTAAGAATTGAACCAGATCTATGAAGAACCGAGTAAGATTTACCCACTTTCAGAAATGGCCTTACCCATGACTTGACGTTTCAGCCTATTTTATGAAAATGGGTACAAGTTACTCAATTTTGGCTAAATCCGGATGAGCGTGTACCTAACAGCAAATATACTATATTAACAATATAAGTCACTTCATATTTTTTCAGGCGAACCTTTTTTGCGCTTGTGGCGCCATAACTGAAAAACGTGGCAACAACTAAATGCACACGCTCAATCTAAGCTATCCAGCTTTTATTATACGTAGCGTAATATTCCAAAAATACTCAACAGACAAATTGAAACGAATCACAAATCTAACTAAAGGTCGGTATCGTATTCGAAAGAAATGTCTTTTTCTATCCCAAATCCATGTTAAATTCCGTTAACTGAAACGGAAAAGTAAAGAATAGAAAATAAATGTCTGTAGTAGTATCCACCTGAAACGAACGAAGAATAAAATTGGAATTTGTAAGGTTTCCACGCAAACTAATGGGAGCTGTCGCTTTTAGTTTCGGAAAAATATTCCGCTCGATTATTCCGTAAGTGAAGGTGACATTTCGTTCAATGCAGATCAATTGTCAAAATTCCGCTTGGTAATATTGAATAGAATTCCTTAGCCTCTCAACTTTTTAAGTCGAGCCATAAGGCCAGAAAAAGGATTTCCGAAAAATTCACCGCAACTCTGGCTTGTCGCCAGCTGCAAATGTCATGACATAAGCAACACGCAACTATGCTTTGCTGCAACTTGAACAGGATAGGATAAAGTTCGTCTGTTGGAAAGAAAGCGAGATTTACGGTTTGCAATTATTATTTTTGATTATCATAGAATGATTTTCAAATATTATGAATTAGAGATACTTTGATTCAATTAGATGAAATTTTGGCCTGAAAATGATCCTCAATTCACGCACTGAAAAAAAACCACAATATATTTCTGATCTTAGTTGCCAACAAATACATTCGCAACATTTTATTGTTGGCAAATGTTGGGACAAACACATATCGACCTGCTCTTCTGTTGCTAGTTTTACATGGTTTTTGAAGAAAAATTGATTCTTTGGCCCGAACACAATGACATCGGAAACGGAACCGAATTTAAATCATACTTGTCAACCTGGTGTTGGACACTTCCATTGTTAAGCAGCCCAGACAAGATGAAGTTTTTGATCGATGTTGATGGAACTAATTCAGTTGTCACTGTTTGATATTTACCGTTTCCCGATGTAAGAATAAACATAAGTACAGCGAATACAGTGTATTACACACCTGACTGGGTTGGGAGTAAGTTGAAGCACACCGAGTGTATTGACCGCATTCGTTAAGACAACAAGAAGGTTTCTCGAGAGCCCTCAATCTTACTACACAGCAAAAAAAGAAGTAATATACATCAACGTAATTGATGCTAACGTATTAAAAACTGATGTAATCCAGGAAATACGATGCACAATAACATCCACTTGATGGAATATAACATCGCTCTTCAAATTACATCAGAACAAAATTATTAGTTGCCCGAATGTAAAAATCACATACCAAAAAATATTACACAAAAACCAATGCACATAAAGGACTCCGCAAAAATGTTTAATATTACACAATTTTGATGCTTTATCGCATTTAGATGTTATGTAAAAATAAATCTCGCAACACTGCCAGACTTGTTCCTGTTTTTTCTTTCATCTTCGGCAACCATGTTTTCTTGTCAAAACAAAATCAATCGTTACCGTTGCATCCGAAAGCTGAAATATCTGAACCGTGCGAAATTTATTAATAATCAGCCATATACAGATGACGACGAAATTTGCGGAAACTAACAACCATCTACCATCCATCCCTCTGAGACGAACAGATATTCGTCTGCAATCGGTATGTATAGGATCCGCAGGTGTATATGGCGATTATATTCATCAGCCATTTTCATTCAGATTAAATCAAATTTCAGATTTTCGAATTTTGAACAAGAACTCCAAGGTAGTAACATTGCGTCGAGTAGTGAATCGTTTAGTCACCTAAACCGATGTCCCCAACGGAAGAACCGATGTTATGCTCGGAAGCGGATGCAATCGTACCGGCACTGCAGATTCAATCCGTACAAGACGGTTTTGAATTGAACAAGGTGCTGGTGAAACGAGAAAAAACTCCGGCTAAGTATGATTCGGATGCAAGTGACAAGACAGAAGACTACAACATGTCCGACGATGCGGAATATGGAACAGTCGGCAAAATGGCGATAATTCTAGCAATGGAGGAAGTAAAAGAAATGATGGTTAAAGTAAACAAGGTGAAAGCAATGCAACCCCACCAGCATTATTTGGGGGAAATAGTGGTGAAGGATCTTCGCTTTCTAGTGGAGCTAATCGAGTGGCTGGTTCTGGCGTTAGTGATGATGTTGACGACCGCTAGAAAGATGAGTTTCCGCTTCCGTTCAACATCTCGAATGCTCGAATGCGGTTACATCATAGCGGCAAACAACGATGTGTTTCTAGCGCACATAGACGCCGAGCACGCCACCTCCGGGTTGCAGTGTAATTTGTGCTTCTACCGGAGCCGAGATCCTAATAACGTAGTTGTCATTAGAAAAAACCTACCATCCGACGGGAAATTTGACCAAAAAGATTCTGATTATGCCTGAGAACATCTGAAGAGTTTCGGAAACGATGAATGGAAATCCATGCAAGAATCGTGGCGGAAAATGTTCTAACGTTGCATTGTACTAGTGAGTATGACTTTAATGGTTTAATTGAGGCAAGACGATAGGGCTGATACGTTTTATTCATAATTTCCGTTAATGTAAAATTTCCCATTTTTATAAGTCTTCTTCCTTTCGTAATGGAGTTTATTTTTTCGTAAGTTTTTTTTAATTTCCCATCTAATTTTTAATAATAAAACCATCCTTGTGTTTTAATTTCCGCTGTAAACCTCTTTTTTTCATTGAATAATATACGAAAATTACATTTACACTATAAGTTTTACATTGCTCCCTTTACATCGCGACTATGTTGTACGTCGCGATGATTCACGTTGTCTCGATGAGTTACGTTGCCTCGTTTACATCGATCAAATTACATCGATAAGCAGTGCATCATTTTATTGTGTACATCGACGCAACCTAATATTGCACAACCGATGGAATGACCTATGTGCATCTGATTTTGTGTAATATTCATCAACTCTTTTTGCTGTGTAGGAGTAAAAAAGCACATTTCGACGTATCTGCGTTATTCCCAACAGTGCTCTGAGAAAAATTACATGGTTGTAGCAACATGGTCAAGATCAGGGGGTCCGACTCTATCTCAGATGTAAGATATTTTTTGTTATGCTTTTGTGCGATGTGCGCACGCTTAGTAGATAGAAAGAAGATTTTAAAGATTTTGATGAAGATTTTAAAGATTTACTGCAAAAAGATGCAGCACAACGCAAGTAGATGGATTAAGATTCACAAGCTGAAACAAGATTTTTCACAGATTGATTCGCTAGCGCGAGATTTTTCGATCATCTTGAATAAGGATTTAGATGTGTCGCACCCCCAGGTCAAGATGACTATCAAACTACACAGAGACGAATTTGATGGTCAATTTTACCATTATTGGGGGTTAGGATACCTATTGCAGTATATTGATTTTGAATTGACTATGATCATGATCAAAACGACCATTAAAAATAGTTGATTCAACATTTACCATAATGTCGGAATAGTTCTTGTTACCATGATCATAGTCAAGAATGCCATAAACGTGGTGAACTCGTACATTTTCATGGTTATTGTAACCATTATATGCAATGGTCATCTTTACCAATATTTATTTGTCGGTATAACGATAGAATTTTTTCTCGGAGTATTTGAAGATGTGTGCGTGTAGCATCATGCCTCTATTTTGATTTCGAGATTAACACTTCAGTTATCAAAATGTCGTCGAAGGAAGAGAAGCAACGCATCAAAATTGTGCACGTGCCTGGTGAAAACCCAAACTACTCTCACGCCAAGTTGGTGAAATTGTTGAATGTGGCTAAATCAACTGTTACCAATGTATTAAAAGTATTCGGTGAACGTTTGTCGACAGCCAGGAGCTGGATCGGGGAGAAATCGAAAGTCGGAGGCCACAGCGACGACAAAAAGCGTTGCCCGCTGTTTCGAGCGGAACCCCAAACTCTCCGTCCGAGATGTCACAAAAAAGCTGGGAGTGGCACCTTCAACCGTGAATAGAGCTAAAAACGAGCTGGACTGTCGACTTACAAGAAAGTGGTGACTCCAAATCGCGACGATAAACAAAACACGTCGGCCAAAACATGATCGTGAAAGTTGTACACGACGATGCTGACGAAGTTTGATTGCGTGGTACAGGACGATGAAACATACGTCAAGGCAGACTTTAAACAGCTTCCTGGACAGGAATTTTATGCGGCACCCGGACGGGGAAACGTGGCAGATATTTTCAAGCACATTAAACTGTCAAAGTTTGCGAAGAAATATATGGTGTGGTAGGCCATCTGTACCTGTGGTTTAGAGAGCAACGTTTAAATTCCGACCGGAACCGTAAACCAGGAAATTTATCTGAGTTAGTGCCTACAAAAACGTCTACTGCCTTTCCTGAAGCGACACAATTGTTCCGTTCTATTTTGGTCGGATTTGGCATCTGGCATACACGGTAGAATGAATTAACCAAATTTAAAGGTAAAATATATTTTGAATGCCTTTTTTTATCACCAGATGGTTCAGTTGGCAGCGCTACACGGGTCGCCTAAGAGCATCTCCAGGAGTGTTGTAGTTCTAGATTCATTTTATATGTCAGTTATAAATTTTTCTCTTGGAAAAATATATAACAAACATACCCTCTCTTCAGCAGCAGTTCCAAATGTTGTTCTAAACCTAAAGATTTGAATGTGTGTGTATAATTGATTCTCAAAACTTCTGTGGGCATATTCTCAGAATTCCTTAGGAATATTCCTCGAATTTTCGCTGTAATTCCTCTCAAAACTCCTTTGGAATTTCCCATTTTTCATGTATATGTAGAAAAGGGAAGTGACTTATATTGTTAATATACACGCTAAGTTGAAAATACCTAAAAATCGTTAAAAAGTACCAATAATCGCCCAAAACTGCACGTACCTAAATTATGCGTAAACACAGATTACCTAATATTGGGTAATTGTATTGAAGGAAGATAAGCGTTAAATTTTACTGATTTTTTACAGAATGTTTAAAAAAAGACATGCAATTTAACAATTTATCCTGTAATCGGATTAATATTCCAAATGTTGCGCTTAAAGAGAATCAAATGTTCAAATGTATTACAGATTTTTTTTTATTAAAAAAAAGTATCAATAAAGTATGAAGGAATCTTAGTAAAGCTAAAGTGAGATTAAACATCAAGGTATCTAGAACTGAAATTGGAAATAACATTCTGGCTATTTTTTAAACAGTATGGAATTGGCCAGTAGCGTCATTATCGACGATTTTTGCTCTCTTTGTCACCAATTACTTTGCTTAAACAGCTCGAAAAATCATTTTTCAAGAGCACCATCTATGACGTTTAGGATTACTTTTGTATTACCTGGATAACTCCATTACAGAAAAAAAAATCTGCATCGACTCAACATTTTAACACATTTATTATTTCGTTCCGGATTGATGCACCTCGGGATCCACAACGATCCGTCGGAGCTAGAATCAAGAAAAATAATGCAAAAGTTAATGCTTCAAATATTCGGACATGAATGAACTATTTAATGAAAGATTAATGAGAAAAATAATTACTTTTTCGCTTGGAAAAATATGGCGACCACGTTGCTTTAGTGACGAAAAATTTATTTCATTTTGGTTAAATAATAACGTTGAATATTGAAAACTTTGCATAGCCCAAATGTCCGTAAATATTACTGATTATTATCGTTTAAATTTATCGATATTTTTTGTATTGTCAACACTACCTAATTTTAGGTAAAATAAATACCTAATTTTAGGTATTCTGATCTTAGCGTGTAGTATATTTGCTAACAGTAAGGTTGTGTACCAATTCGCAAATTAATTTTAATTTTAATTAACCTTGACCGATGGAGAATAATCGATTAATCGATTAAAATCTCTTTGTGACTGATCAACAGACTTTTGATGAGATGTCTGTCAAAATTGAGTTCCCGTCTGTCAGAAATAGGTCAGCTCGAGTAGCAGACGTAATCGATTATTTTCCATCTGTCAAGTTTAAGTGAAAATTAAAATTAATTCGTGAATTGGGACACAGCTTAAGGATGCTATTGGAGCTAATCACAAAGTGTGAAGGCAATATTTACGCTCAAGAGGCCATTTGGATCTATTTATACCAACAGTTGTTGTATTCGATTTATGTGGTAGTTGTATTCTTGTTACAATACAGTGACCATTCGTTCATTGCAACATGTTTACATTGCAATGAGCGAATGGCATTCGCTCATTGCAACATTTGACAGTGTCAAACCGACTGTCAAAAACTCGTGAACCCTTTGAGTTAAATGACAGATTACTGCTTGACATTTGCATATGACAGTTAATTGCTTTTTAATTGCAAATCGTTGCAATTAGTGAACTTGCAATTAAAAGACGTTGCAATTAACGAAATTGCAATAAGCGAATGATCACTGTACATGGTGGACTCATGAAAAATCTGTTCAGAAGAAATTTTACACAAATTTTACAATGACTTGCTAAGGGGAATACGAAAATAAGAATATAATCTAGACTGGATAAGAAGTGTATTTTCAATACAATTAAACCCCTATGGCATCTATATGTGTGCAGTAAGTAAAATGTGTGCAAGTTCAACGTTAACCTATTTACCTTATTTCAGCAAGTTGACACTATTATTTCGGTACTTTACAATCTCCCTGTGAGAATTTACGATAATTGATTGAGGGAAAATGACGTATTCCTTCTGCAGGTTATTACTGAGAAAAATAACTGATGACAATTGATTTTACTTCCGGTCTGTACCATAAATCTTACGCTGTAAGCATTGCGCTGAACAGCACATAAGATGCGCTATACAGGACATTACTTCTAACAGTCAATAGGAAGCTAGTGATTTAAAATTGGCTCACTGCTTACAAACCCCTTGATACCCCAAGTACACCTTGCAATACATTATTTTCGGTACTAGAATCTTTGGTTTTGTTTTGATTCGCTGTATTATTTTGACAGCATAGTTTAGGGGTTGTTCGTTGTGAGTTATGTTTTTAAGTGTAATTCATTAAGCTTCAGACTGAGTTTGGAACCGATATGCTGGTACTTCTTGAGCCCAGAACTATACCCATTTTCTTCTTGACTACTTTGATAAAAAATTACCTTAAACGAACGATATCACAAATCCTCCAACCATTTCTTTAATGGTTTGGATGATACCCAAATAGCTCGTTATGAAAAATAACCATACGAAATTGATTAGGGAGTTCAGCCCTTGCTACCTCCGACGTAAGGTTCAAAGTACAGTACCGGAGTAAAATCGATTCGGCATTCTTGACTATGCTCGTGGTTACAAGGACAATTCCGACATTATAGTAAATGTTAAATCAACTATTTTTAATGGTCATTTTGACCATGATCGTACTCTGAGAAAAATTTCATCGTTGTACCGACAATTAAATCATGGTCAGGATGACTATCGCATATAATGGTTTCAATAACCATGAAAATGCTCGAATTTACCACGTTCATGGCATTTTTTACTATGATCATGGTAACAAGGACTATTCCGACATTATGGAAAATGTTGCATCAACTATTTTTAATGGTAATTTTGACCATGATCATAGTCGGTTCAAAATCACTATACTGCAATAGTCATCCTAACCCCCAATAATGGTAAAATTGACTATCAATTTCCTCTCTGTGTAGTTGGTTCAAAACCAATATACTGCCAAAGTCAACCTAACCCAGAGCCTACCCAAATAAATTTCGTATGGTTATTTTCCTTAACGACCTTTTTTTTTATTAAATAAATGGTTCGAGGATTTGTGATATCGTTCGTTTTAGGTAAGTTTTTGTCAAGTATAATGGTAAAATTGACTTTCAAACTTTTCTCTGTGTACCATCGCTGGAGGGGCGACATCTGCTTGCAAACCGTTTAAATACGAACAAGATTTAAATATAATTATTTTTTCATTCAAAAGAGTTTCTGAAGGGTTAGAAAACGTCAAATTTTTTGAAGACTTCAAAAATTCATCAGAAGACTCGTCACGAACGAGCCATATTTTGGTATTGGTAGCTTTTGGGTCTCTTGTATTGCAGTTTTAGAGTGTGCTGTTTCCATCTTTCTCGTCTCATTCGCTTACGGCGTCAGACAACCACAGTGCTGTGAAAGATTATTTACATTTACATCTTTTCAATAAAGCCGATCGCACGAGCTGGAGAGACTTTCAGTAAAGTGAATGCATCGATCGCGATCGGTTCGGATTGTCCGTGTGGCTTCTATCGAATGGATAAAGGTTTCGGTACGGAGTGTTACTTTACCACTTGAATGGATCGTACCTTCGCCGCTGTTTTTTATGTTCGGTTCGTGGTAACAAAATACTCCACAAAAGTGGAAAAACAAAAGTTGCCTCATTGATAGTACAAACGAAAGGAAAAGTGAAAATTGTGTTCACAGATTGTTAAATAAATAAATTCTAAGATTTAATTGTGCTTTTCTCTTATGCAATATTTCTGTATAGTTATACAAGTTTTATAATTTTGTACTGCAAACAGCTGATATATCAGATTTAATTCAACAACATTAATCTAATATATTTCTTATACATGATTTAAACAGCGAATAAAATACATACATAATCATACCTACATAATTAAAGAGTATTTTAATTTGTGAATATAACAAAGTCAATAAGAGCACCATGAAGCGTACTACATTGGGTCCTAAAAAGAAATACATGACTCACTCGGTACAAATGCTCACAGCATCTAAGTTGTTCATTGTAACGTTCGTCGTATTCCATTTGGTGAAAGGAGAACATTTCGCAAAGCACGAACATAGCGAAGAACTTCAGTCTCACGGTCATCACCACTGCAAGCATCAACACCCTAAAGCACATGAGGTGAGTACCCTATGGTTATTCTTCTGGAACTTCTGATGTCCTCATTTGTCTCAAATTGGGAAGTAAAAAAGACCATTCTATGTCAATGAATGGCTGTTATTGAGTTTAGCTTTGTTTGTTTAGTTCGTGTATGGAAGTATTTAATTTTTTGTTTTGTTTTTAACCCGTTTGCTATACGATTCCAATGCATTAATTTTACAGCAATTTGATTGTTATGGTGGTTTAGTTTTTCAATCCACTCCTGAACGCTCTTATTTGTTTTATTCCTATTAATTTTTTTATTTGGGTATTTCAAGCTTATTGCTTATCACAATTAGCTTATAGCCTGCTCTCAACTGCACTTCCATAGTTTTTACTTGAAAGCCTTCAATGCATGTATCAGATTTGCAATAGTATGATTGTGTGGCTAGTATAATCAAAAAGCTGCCATCACGCCCCCCCCTTTGTCAAGCGAGAGCAGCTCTTTTTTAGATCTATTTGGGGTTTTCGATTATATGTTTTTCAAATTGCCTACCTAAACAAAACATTAAGCAACATAATCTGTATAGTAGGAATTCATTATCACATGGTTAAATAAGTGAATAACAAATTAAAACAAAGTGACCATCTTAATTAGAACATCTCATTCTTGGATAAAGTATTGTGAAAATAATAGAGCTAACTGTGAAATTTATATATATATAATAACAATGCGTGTGCCAGTTTATATGCTTGTGAATGCATAATATCCAAAACTGAGGTGTATTACATTGGTATATCGGGTCTTGATTGTCCACAGCCGCTTCCAAATAGTAAAAAAAAACAAGTCCGTGATAAATTAACGAATAACATGTAGCCCACAATTGCGGAAACGTTCTGTTTCCATGATGTAGTCGATGTGACTGCAACCTGTCTCCTTTAGAGAACAATCATCATACACAATGCTATGTAAACGACTCCGGGTCAAACCATGAGAACATGGAAGTACTGTGAAGTATCTTGTCTCGCTATTGTGGAATGTAGATTGTAAATAATCAAACCATGCGACAACTTTGAATGGATATGAAGTGGCCGACGTAGATTTGTATCTAGAGATGTAATTAGCTGGAAATGTCATATGTTAGGGTTAGCTTAAATGTGTCGTCATTGTATCCACACGTTGTTCGTAACACATAAGTTCATAAAATAGCTTTGTTATTCTGTTCGTGTTGTGTTTCGTCACGTTCTTTGAAACACAGTATTGTCGGTTCAGAAGAAAATATGGGAGATGGTGTGAGACAAAATGCATTTGCCCATTTTTATTTTTTTTACTTCAACATATTGCCGGAAACATTGCGCTGTGTTGATGCATAGCTGGGGTCTCATAGCGTAGTCGGTAAACGCATCATTATATCAAGTCAGAGATCAAGGGTTCGTTTCCCGATACAGTCGAAAAAACTTTCCGGATAGGAAATTCATTAGACTGCCCTGGAGCAAAAGCATATCATTGTGGTTGTCACACATTGTAGGATCTGTACGTAAAGAATACCTTCAATTAAGAACTGTGGATATGCTTCAAATAATACTAATTTCCTGAAGATCGTACCATTCGTGTCTATCCCCGCTCTTCGAATCGCACTCTTCAATGCTGTGCTAAATAGCCAACACGATAATCCAGTGTCCCTGTGACATGGACGACACACAATATTCGATCCATCGTTGCAACCGTCATGATCTGCCATAGCTGGTCTCGATCCAGTGTTTCGTAAGCTGATTTGAAATCGATGAAATGATGATGTGTTGGCACGTTATATTCGCGAAATGTCTGCCTCACTTTCCGAATTGTGAAAATCTAGTCCGTAGTAACGTGGACACACATGAATCCCGCTTGGTACTGCCCCAAAAACGCCTTGGCTTTTGGTGACAGACGGTGACATAGAATTTGGGAGAGCAACTTGTTGGCGGTGCTCAGTAGGGTGATTGCACGATAGTTACAGTAATCCAGCTTGTTACCCTTTTTATAGATGGGACACACGATACCTTCCATCCAATCTCCCGGTAAATACTCTTTCTCCCAAATCTTGGTAATTACCCAGTGCAGCGCCCTTGCCAGTGCTTCACCACAATATTTTAATAGCTCGCTTGAGATTTGGCCAACACCAGCAGCTTTGTTGTTTTTAACCGACCAATATTCTCCTGGGGATTGGGTTCGGAATCCTGTCATCTTCTGCGCATGTCCTTAGATTTATTACCAATGAATTATTAAGGTGAAGGTGCTGTAATATGAGCAATCAATAGGAAACTAGCGATTTAAAATTGGCTTACTGCTGGCAACCCCATTGGACTCAAGTACACCTTGCACCTTGTACCTTGCAATACATTTTTACGCTTTTTGGCACTAGATTCTTTGTTTTTGCTTTGGTTCATTGTGTTATTTTGACAGAATATTTGAGGGGTAGTGTTTTTAGGGGTGATTCATTAAGCTTGGGGCTGAGCTTGAGATCGATGTGCTGGTACTTCCTAAGCAAAAAACTATATTCAGTTTCTTCTTGACTATCCAAATAATATAGTAATAATATGGTAACATTGTCGTTTAGGTGGTCACCAAAATACTGCTTCCATCTTTCGATCACCTCACACTCATCTGTGAGAAGGTTATCTTCCATGTCTCTGTACATATCGGAATGTGGTACGTAGCCTTTGCGAGAGCTGTTAAAAAGCTTTTGCGTGTGTCATTAGCACGGTACAGATCCCCCATTGCTTCGTGGTCTTATTCTTCCATTTGGCGCTTTCTCCTTCGAAGAATAAAATTTGACCTGTTCCTCCATGTCTGTCTGTACCGTTCCACATGCGCCCTGCGTACCACGTTGCAGCATTCTCGCCCTTGCTGCATTCTTTTCCTCTACTAGCTGCTTGCATGTACCGTCAAAACAGTATTTTTTTTCGGTTCGGTGCAGACGTACCTACTGCCGCTATTGCAGTGCTACCAATGGCGGTTTGAATATCTCTACAGCCACCTTCAAGAGTAGCTGCACCAAGCTGCTCTTCCGTTGGTAGCACTGCTTCCAGCTGTTGCACGCAGCGATGCCAATATTCCAGTTTAAACTGGATTCTTCCAGTTTCTTTTTTATGGGAGCCAGTCAAACAGTTAAATCTTCAAATCGTCCAGTTTTTCTGACTTTTGTCCAGTTTGTTCCAGTTTTTTTTTCACAACCCTGTTTGCTTTACCCATTAATTGTAGGACATTTTTTTTAATGTGGAAAGATTCATATCCCCTTAAAAAGGCTGCTGTTTTTACAGCGTTTATAAATCAACTTTCTCTATCTGTCAACTGCAGCTTTTTGAAGTTTTATCGACGCACACTAGTGAATCATTTGAATTACAGAAGTGTGAACAAAAGGGAACAGATTAGTTGGGAAAACAATGATGATAAGTAATTCCGGGAACTTAGAAACATCGACTTTGATGATTTGAAGCATGAAAATGATGCCACGATGTTTTGGGGAAAGGTTTTAGCATTGAAAAGATTTGACATTCCATTTACTTTTCCGAATCTACGGAATTTGATACCAAATTTATTAATTCTTCCTCATTCATCTGCGATGGTGAAACGAGTTTTTTTTTCGTTTATAATATAAACAAAACTAAAATTTGAAACAGGTTTGGGACAAACATGATGAAGGGAATTTTGGCAACCAAAAATTTGGTTACTTTCAATCAGGAAAAATCAGAAAAACTTAAAATAAATCAATACATAAAAGCTAAGTATAATTATCAAATATACGAGTCGGTTAGAGGAGAGACCAAAGAACAGTGAATATTTGTTATTGTTATTTGGGTTAAGTTATATTTGTAAAGTTTAAATATTGACCAAGTGAACAAATAAATATATATTGTATTTTAAATTCAGTTATTGTCTTGGTTTAAGTTTTATTTGATTACACATAAATGATAAAATCTGATTTTAAAATAACACTAAGAATGCTTTAAACAGTTTTTAAAATCTGTTGGAAACAAATTACTTTAAATATTATCTTTTTCTGAGCTTGGAAAACTTTGTGTAATTCCTCCACAAAAATGGCCATGGGTTGAATGTGGTACATGTTTAATACCACAGCAGATTCAAAGATCGAAACGTCATTTAGGTCAAGCGTTATATAATAAATAAAATGTCCTTCGTGGTTCCACGCATAATTAAAAACCATTCATTTACAATTCCCCATATTATTGATAACTATTTCCCATATTGTTGTGACAATAACCCTAAGGTTGATAAGTATAAGTTAACAGTATCCTATACAGTTTTAATAATATGGCAGAGGCCAAAAAGCATTATGCTGAATAGGTGGTTGTATTGGCTTTATTTTCGTTCTATTTTATGTCAAAATGTTGGGATATAATCCAGAATTAAAGAAATCTTACAATGACAATATGGCATACAGTTACCATCTGTGTTAGTGTAAAGAATTTTTAGTTAAAACCATTACAGAACAATTCCACATATTGTAACAATATATCTTACATGCAAGATATAAATTGTAATATGCGACAAATGGTTTTTCATTACGTAGGCTTGATTTTTTTAGGGTCCAGTTTTTTCCAGTTTTTTCAAAAAAAAAAGGGGGATCAAAAAAAAAAAAAATATTGGAAAGGGGGGTGGAGGTATTCGTAGGATTGTGGGGGGAGATGTATGTTGGGTTGGGGGGGGGGCGGGGGGTGTGGTAAGGGGGAGGGGGGGGGGGGTAATTGGGGGGGGGGGGGGGGGTGGTATAAAATTTTGGCCCAAACAGTGGTCCAGAATGCGAATTTAGCTGGAAAATCCAGTTTCAGTCTAAGTTTGAAGTTTTGGAGCAAAATTGTCTTCTACAAAGTTGTTCTTGTTTTCAGAGAAATCGAAAATCTAACTTTTTTATTTGCAGAAATAAAGGCATATATCCTTGGGAAAAGCTGTAGAAGAAATCATTTTAAGTAACTTTAATTGAATACATTTTTCTGTACCTTTTGAAATGATCGAATTAGAGCAAATTTTTCCTACGTAGCTTAGGGTGTCCTTATAAACATCAGTTATTTTGCTCTAACTTTTTTATTTCAAATTTTTCAGAAATATTGTCTTCCCATTGATACTAGAGGAATAATACAACTTTCGGTGTCCTGAAATCATCACTATCGTATTTCAAAATAATAAAGAAAAAAGAATAAACAAAAGTTATTGTGTTTTTTTTTTGTAAAAAAAAATCCTTCAAATATTGATCTCTCTAGTTGGGGCAAACAAAAAAATTAATTCTTAACAGTATCAAAAATCTTATCAAAGTTGCTTAAATTCTAATCAATGTTGCTTAAAATGGTTTGATGTACAACTTTTTCCATGAATATACACTCAGTAGCAAAAAAAGCCGAGCAAAATTTTGCTTAAAAAAAAACGCCATGTTCAACCTTCAACTCTATAAACAATGTATAGACCTTATGTGACCAAAATTTCATGTTGATAAAATTTATAAATTTGAAGTTTTCATAACATATGTGAAAAAAGTAGTTTTTGGACTGACCAATTTTAAAAGTTCGTATTTCTATGAAAAATCTAGGTAGCTTATTAAAAATTATAGGAAATAATGTGGACAAAATTGGAACTGTTTCCATCAAGTGGTTGACGCACCAACATGAGGATTTCCCTTTTTCACCCGATATTGAACATGCTGAAATATCGGTGCAAAAAAAGCCGAGGCACATGCCTTTATTTCTGCAAATAAAAAAAGTTAGATTTTAGATTTCTCTGAAAACAAGGACCACCCTAGTTTTCATTTACACCAAAAGAAGGGCCTTATTATTAGAAATAACTTTGTAGAAGACATTTTTGCTCCAAAACTTAATGGTGTGATTTACACGGAAGAGTACCTTAAGAAGCGTCTCTTGCCATTCATAAGTAAGCACAAAGGATCAATTCTTTTTGGCCTGATCTAGCATCCTGCCACTACGCTGAAACTGTATCTTTCCAGCTACATTTGCATTCTCACTGTAAAATGGAAAACAGCTCGAAAAAGTAGTGTGAATCTCTGTTCAATATTATGCACATTAATCTTTGAAATTAACAATATTCAACGTGTAAGGTTCTAGTACATTCGATTCATTACGGATAATGTTGTATCTATAAGCTCGTCTTTATTACAACTGTTTCATGCAAGTTGCTTGCAAGTTGAGGAAGGAAATACAGTTTTACATGCTCTTATATTTACATCACTATGAAAATTCAGATATTTTTTTTCTGTGGCATCAATTTCCAATAGTGAGGCATCTTTAGGCGTTATTAAGTAAAATCTAAATGTGTTTGTGGTCTCGTACCAATTAACATTATTGGAAAAATCTATACGACATAGCATCAAAAAATGTTCAAAGACATATCTTTGAACATTTTTTGAGACATATCTCGAATTCATGCGAAGATATATACTTAACAAAAAAGTTTACATTATAAAGCGTGCAAAGTTCTGAGATATTTCAAACAATGTCTAAAATGTTGTATGCAAAAGCCTACTTTCATGAAATTATTTCTTGCAAGTTGCGTTATTATGTGAAATCAAATAAAGTTTTACACGCATTAATATTTACTTACAATGGAAATTCAGGTTTTTCTTGTGTAGTATGACAACATCAACGAACTGGCTATGATTGTTGTGAAAAAATATACGGTTATAAGCAACAACTTGACCGAACCTCAACTGGTTATAGATATAGTTATAGATGCTACTTTTTGTGATATTGAAACTGCCATCCTGATTTTTCAAGAGTGATTGCATTTGACGTATTTCAATAAACCACTTCGATCCTGATCGATTGCCTTGAACAAGCAATAAGCATAGTATCGTTTCGAAAAGCTTCGTTAGAGGTTTTGCGTTGTAGCATAAAATGAGCGTGACTTATTATCACGACTGTGTTGCTCGCGTCCCTTTCGCTGACTGGTTGTCCACAGCCGGTTGAACATAGATCTGCTTCTCAGTGGCTCGTAAGCAGCACAGAAGCTTTCAAATAATCTCCACTGAGAACAGTGAACAGTTTACTAAAAAGGTAACCACGATCCACCCAAATTTCATAATATGAATCGAATACGCCACAGATACAACGTGCATGCAACAATGTTGTGTAATGTCAACTCAATATAAATAGTATGATGATTCCACACCAAGTTAAGTCGCGCACCTCTGGACATGTTAATGTGGTGTCGTATCGTTGTCCGGTGTTGACCAATCCAATGAATATTTAATAGACTTTTCATTCAGGTGCGCAATGCAGTCTGCCACAGATAACAGTCGAGAAATAGCTTTGGACCATTTCTTCGGTCATAATTATTGTCCCGTGCATTGAAGAAATGATGGCGAATCCATCGAGGGGCTATTACTGAAACAGATTTTGAAACATGCATGCTGATGAAACTTCGAAGCAAACTTTTAATTTTCCCCCAGAATTTGTCTCAATACCAAACTGCCAAAAGGTAACGGAATTTAGATTCTTCCAGATCATTGTATTATAAGCAGATACACTTTATTATTAATATTTTCTCAAGTTATATCAATAGCGGTACAATAAAACATCAACTTTAGGTAGTAAAATTAAGTAGAACCAAAAAAAAAAAAAACGATTAACTGGGAAAAGCAAATTTTGAATTTTTCTACATTGCTCAAAATAACTCCAAATCCGGTTCAGGTAATCCTCATAAAATTCACAAACCATTTGATGCTCACAGGCTTCCCTAGCATTAGAACAATGGATGTGTGAGTGCACTGCTCTCTTTAAATTGATCTAGTAGATTTATTTTGAAAAGAGATTTAGATTTACCTTGAACTCATCTCACATTTCCACCCACTGTCAGGAAGTTGTTGTATAATAAAATAATGACAAAAGCCAACTCGTTCAAGCTCTTCTAGTATTGTCACATAAAGCTTCAACCGTTAAGTTCTTTAGCCTTTCTATGGGAAATTTCCTTAGGCACCACTTTGCGAATGGTAGTGGCGGAACAGTAAACGAAAGAGTTACTAGTTATTTTGAGAAATTGATAACCTTTCGGCATCATCAATCCAGGTGTTTTGTGGACAACATTCTATTCGAAAAGACAGAAACAACGATGTTGTCTGAGAATTTGATTGAGCATAATGCTAAGATAGCAGAGACTTGAGTCGTTCCGAACTTTTGTTGCTGCCATTCTATTGAATGACTTGGCGGGGCAAAATTTTAGCTGGACTTTTCTTACGAGCTTAACCATCATTTATTTAAACCTGGTGAGTTATTAGATGCGAACACAAAGAAATGTTTCCAGAAATCATTCAATATAAAATGTAGCGCAAATTTCAAATTTGCATCAGTTCAGTGCTCATAGTTTGCATGAATAAGCATCAGAATCGAGCTTGTTGTTGTGAAATATTCTTATTTCAAAAGATGACCACTTGGGATAATTATTGCCCTTCACTGCCTTCCTCTTCCATTGATAGTTTACCTATTGTCTTGGGTTCGAGAGCATTCAATAATAATTCAATTTCGGGGTTCACTCATCCTTGGCCACAACAGCGTATTGTTGTTCAATTCGCTGACTTGCGTTCATCGGCTTGTTAATTTTCTAGTTATGCTTTTGACGGTTGTCGTTGGAGCAGATCGGATAACCGCATCAAACAAATTAACAGCTTGGCAAACATCGTAAATTAATAACTTTTCGCTCAATCCAATTTGGGGTTTGCAACTAACTTCCTTTGCATTTTTGCACCAGCAATAAGCTAGCTTTCAGTTGGCGGCAGCTAGACTTTGTGTGGTTCCTCAGCAAACCACAAAGTTTTGCAAAGCAACGTGGAAACTAATTCACTTTCTAATCCGCACACTGTGGCAGCGTGAGGTTGGTTTGGTGTCGTTCATATACAACGTGGATACTTGGCCAATATTTACGATTCATAGAAAGTTTAAAAAATATAAATATGGATGATTATCCTCCGAGAGGGAGCTAGAGTATAAAACCCGTTCCAACTAAATCCACGCGGTTCATGGACAGCCCTTTAAAAGCAATCTGCAGAAGCAGCAAGCGGTGTACGAATCAAGTTTACTGAACGTCCTGACATTTGGAAACATGCTCGGTTAATTTGCAAATTCGATGGTGTTTGTGGGCTTTGATCGAAGCCTGTAGGCACCATAGGTCGTCACAAATCGATCGTTTTGCTGTTGAGTTGTGCTATTGCTAGTATATACAGCTGCACGTTTTTAGGCATGCATGATTGCGCTCTCCACCATCATCGTTATGTAGTAAACTTATTGTTGGTGTTTTGAAGGTAAAGTACACAATCACATACAACGAGGAAGTAATGGCTCAAATTGCTTATTACATATCCTAACCGATGGGACAGAAGAAGTTCTATCGTTACAAATCATAATTGAATCGTTCCAAAATCTATTTTCATGAATGTATTATTTGTACAATCCACATAAGAAGATTTGGTCTAAGTGTTCATCTTGTGTCCTTAGGAGTTTAATAAGTTAAATATATTTTAGACTTTTCTAGAAACTGTTTTGATCAATCTCGAGGTTCACTCATCCTTGGCCACAACAGTGTATCGATTCTCCACAGTTTTACGATACGATACGATACGATGATGACTATGAGCTCGAAACATGACGTATAATGTTTACTACCTTTCTATAATAATGTTCATTTCAAATAATCTTTTTTTTTCATGACACTTAGTTGGTTCATAATTTTAATCAGGGAAACTCTTCTCATATTGATGTCATTGTTCGTATTATCATTCCACGTCGAATCAAGAGATTGCAGAGTAAATAGACAGGTTCCTTTTCGTTACCATAGTTCAATGATATATAAAAACATTTCGAACTAACTCACTCGTAGACCAATCGACTCATTTCGAGTAGGATGAATAGCAAATTTATGAGATTAATAAAGGGAAGTCTTTCCTAGATATATACTCTCAGTAGCATAAAAAACAGCCGAGCAAAATTTTGCTTCCAAAAAACGCCATGTTCAACTTTGTCAACTATCAATATTTTTGGCTGAAAATTTGACAACATTATAACCAATGTATAGATCTTATGTGATCAAAATTTCATGTTGATAAGGTTTATAAATTTGAAGTTTAATAACATATGTGAAAAAAGTCGTTTTTGGACATAACAATTTTAAAAATTCGTATTTCTGTGAAAAATTTAGGTAGCATATTAAAAATTTCACCATACACACTACCTAAATGTCATGTAAATTTCTGTACCCTGAGACCGACACATTCTTCTTCTTCTTTAGCATTTCAAGCTTATTGCTTTCACAATTAGCTTTTTGCTTGCTCTCAACTTAGTGTTCTAAATGCACTTCCACAGTTATTAATTAAGAGCTTTCGATGCCATGTACCATTTTTGCATTAGTATGATTGTGTGGCAAGTACTATCATACGCTATGCCCAGGGAGTCGAGAAATTTTCCTTTACGAAAAATGCCTAGACCAGGCCGGGAATCGAACCCAGCCACCTCCAGCATGGTGTTGCTTTGTAGTGAGACCGACACATGCAAGCGTCCATTAGCACATAAGAATGAGTTGAAAGAGTTGAGAAAATAAAATCAATCAAACACATCTTTCGTCGAATTGCGTATGTGTCAGTTTCAGGAGACATGATTTTACACGAATTCTTTCTATACGTTTCCCGACTTTTTACAAACATGAATTACGTCTCGTGTAAAATACATAATTTTTAAGTGTGTAGCCTAAAAAAATATAGGACATGAAATTTTGATCACATGAGGTCTATACATTGGTTATAGTGTTGTCAAATTTTCAGCCAAAAATATTGAAAAAGTTTCAGAAGGTTGAACATGGCGTTTTTAGGAAGCAAAATTTTGCTCGGCTTTTTTTTTGCTACTGAGTGTATGTGAGTATTGTAAATATGGCTGTAGCATAACACAGCATAGCATGGCATGACCGACCATACACTGTCCTGGGTTGACTGTTGTAGAGATCTTTGAAGTGCCAGAAAGACGATTCAAGCGCCACTTTGTTCAGGTCAGGTGTTTAACCAGGTCCTTATGATTTACAGGTGAGCAGTGGTGGTAAGAGTACTGAGTTAAAAAAAATCCGCTTGCATTTTACATTTTTCTCTATGACCCTACGGAAGGCACACAAAAAGGAACTTGCAATGGAAAAAAAAATCAAGAAATTTCTACCAGCGACGAACATTTTCGCTGCTTAGGCCGATGGTTTTTGTAATAAGTAATGTCGATTTGAATTTTGATGATGGATGACTAATTACTGCATGAATGTGATGTGTACCTAATGAAACCTAATTATAAAAATGGGTGCTAATAACTCAGTATAAATTGACAAAAGTGGATTTTGAACTAAGCTATCAAATACAGCCAAACGCGTTCTTTAAACTGTTGGAAACTGTTCACAGTTCAAACAAAACCTGTAAAATTATGAGTACTTGAATGTAACACATTTACCTCTATTATATTCAACAGAAATTTACGCGTGATATTAAATATACAGCATTGAAAAACGTTAGCTGTAAATTTACTTGTGCTGTCTATATATGAGCTGTAAATTTAAAATATGTTGTAATCTACGGTTAAGATTTTTTGTAGTTAGAAATAAAATAGATTTTTGATTTCTTTCATTGATTAAAATAAATGGAACAAGTTGTTGATTTCAGAAAACCTATTTATTGGCCTTTAAAAAAATGAAATTCCACTTGGGTACAGCAGTTAGATGGCTTATTCTCAGGTTTGAGTTTTGAGACAACTTTAGATTTGTCTACGGGCACTTGAGATCATGCCGGTTTCGGTGTATTAGTGTGTGATCCAAAAAATCTTACTTACACTCACTACGATTCCCATAGTCACACACAATATTTTCGTACGTTTTGAAAATGTTTTTCACAATTCTTCATGCTTGACTCCCGAACGTGCACAAACACAACATGGCGGTGACCACTTGTTTATTCTGACTTGACAAACTGAGCGGTGGTACTGAATTGTGTTGATATCACGTAAATTTCAAGCGTTCAAGACGCAAAAACAAGAGCGTGTTGATCAATTATTTGTTATTGGCTGCAAATATGAATTCAAGCTGAAAGATTGTAATGAATATAATATAACTTTCCATGAAGGCCATGTTTATAGCTATTTACGATATTTCAAATGGGAAATTGCATTCAGCCATTAATTATGTCGATATATTTTCATAGAAGTTTAAGATTACATCATAAGTAATTTTCATATTTTTTTCTGTGTTGACAAAAACAAGGCGACACTGTTTCTCTCCGTTTTCTATCATTCATGTTTGCTTGAACTGTACCAATACACGATTCAAAGTGTGCGATATTCAACATTCCGCAGTAGGCGATAGTTTAAAGAAAAGTGTACATTTACCACCACTGGATATGAGGGAAGTGATTATTAGATGTCTGCTTAAGAAAATAATAATGATATAATGATCAATAATAAAATAGACAATTTGATTCATTTTAACGAAATACGTCATATGCCTTCTTGCACTTTTGATAATTAAGTTGCCGGGAAAAAAAAACTTTTTGACATATGGCATCCATTTATTTACGTTGGTCCAAAGATTTTCACAGCCTCACTTAACTGCTATAACTTTATTGTATTATTTTGTAGAAATGGAGTCATTGACATACAATTTTAATTACTATTAAAATACGTTTACAAATTGTTAAGTTTATTTGCCTGAATGAATCTCAATGAATTAAAGACACGTCGTGGCAGCTCAGTGGTTACTGTTTCTGTTTACTGAGCAGATCATCAGAAGATCAATACCAGACCCACCAGTTCCTCGCCATTTTTCACTTTTGGCATTTTTCATTCTATGTTCACTAGATTTAAAATGAAAAGCAGTCTACTCCCCTACTAGATCGCATCAGTTTCCACAGTGAATCCCTGATCTCGAAATAACCCTACCTCAGTAACATAACTATCTCGTGACCGTGTAGATATGCAGAGGTGTACTCAGTCCTAGTAACAACTGCCAAACAAATCATCCGTCTTCTCCCATTATGGTCGAAAACGCAGGATTAACATCCGTCTTCTCTAAATATGGTCGAAAACCCGGATTAACTCCGCATATATTCGATAAGTGATAAATGATTCAATTTGATATAATAATGATACAATGATCAATGATAAATTAGACATTTTGATTCCCTTTAACGAAATGCGTCATTTTCCTTCTAGCACTTTTGATAATTAAGTTGCCGGAAATAGAAAACCATTTGACATATGGCATTCATTTATTTACGTTGTGCCAAGCATTCTCACAGTCTTACTGTTTTAACTTTATTATATTATTTTGTAGAAACTGAGTCATCGAAACACAATTTTTAATTACTATTAGAATACCTTTACAAATTCCAGAAATCGTGAGTAGAAAAACCTGCACCAGTAAGTTTAGATGAATTATGGAGAGTATTAGTACACGACACTGAAGAAGTCTGCACATTGTAGACGAAATACGCGTATCTGTCAAGATAAGCAATAAAGGTAGTTGGAATTAAATGGAAATTACTAATCATTCTTCTTATTTTCTAGTTAAGTTTAGATGGTTTCTTTCAACAGTATATTCTCTATACTCAAACCAAATGATTATTTTTAGGATCGATGGTTTGGAAGAGGAATTAATATTCAGAACTAGCAGTGGAATAAGACTATATTATTTTGAAAAATACCGTAACAAAACCAAATAGAGCGCTTAATGCTTTGATAAAACGATCATAAACTGAATTCTGGCGAGTGCGAGCTTTTTAATGGAATACCTGTAACTAGAAAATAAGAAGAAAGATTAGTAATTTCCATTTAATTCCAACTACCTTTGTTGCTTATCTTGACAGATACGCGTATTTCGTCTACAATGTGTAGACTTCTTCAGTGTCGTGTACTAATACTCGACTGAAAGAAAACCTTCGCCACCTGCCGTTTACATACTATTTTCCAAGCACAAACACTTGTACCTACAGCAATCATTTTTGCCTGACCTATGAGTCAAATACAAAAATTATACCTCATATCTAACTGGCCCTTTCCCTTATTTCCCGAGCAGAACACAAAAGCATATGAATACCTAATTTTGATCTTGATAACTGGCCTTGGTATTAAAGAGCTCAGATTAAGAGGTAAAATACCTAAGCAAAATACCTAAGAATTGCAAGCAAAATGTCTCTAGAATAACTAAACTTGATATTCCGGATACCTGGGTAAGTATCTGGTCACCTTAGAGGTATTATTTTGGTATTGTCTTACCTCAATTCGGTATTCGCATGACATTGTGGGAACAATTTGATGGTATTATCCTCAGGTATTTTACCTCTTAATCTGAGCTTATAAATACCAAGGACAGTTATCAAGTTATTCGCTTCTGTCTGCTCGGGATAACTAGGTTAGGTATAAGCGAGGTATAGCTTCAAAATGTTTTAATTTTTCATAAAATTAAATACACGCACTCCAATTCAGCAGATTTGGGTTTGTGGACAGTGGATTAACATGCAACTTAAAAGTCTAGAAATGCTATTCAATAGGTTCTTCGTATTATTATGCTTCTCCAAAGTGAATAAAGATCGTAGCTAGCCGCGCTTTTTTTATTAACGAGTTTTTCTTTTGCTCCGTCGATTTCGCGAAAATGAACATTTTGTTCAGTATTCGATATAAAATCTTCAAATCAAACATTGATTCATTGATTGGATGTGAACCGGAAGTGACTGTGGAAGCGGTTCCAGCAAACCTGGTGTTTCGCAGTGTATGTTAACGTTTGTTTCGGTTATGTGGCACTACGCCACTAGGCTACCGTTCGAGAAGCATGTTGGAACGGAACTGCATTGGAAGCCAAATCAATTGCGACGCTGGTGTGCCACCTGAAGTGACCGAACATAGTGGCGTCCATCTGGAACCCGAGATATATGTTGGAAGGCGATTTTCGACATCCTAGAAAAGATGCTGCAAATTCAATTTGTTGTTTCTTCAGAAACAACTTGATTGTTTTGCTTTGGTTATGTGCATTATTGTAATCGATCAATGATGTATTGTAATGCAGTAAAGTTCAGAAACTTTACTTTAAATTAGCTTTAAATGCTATGATGAGAATTTTTGACCATGTCTCTACCGTCGAAGGAAAAACCTATTTTCAGGCATTTTTACCTTTCAGAGAGCGAGTATTGGCGCTATAACCATAAGCCATAGGGCTAAGACTGAAATTAGTGGTTAAGGCCCAACCGTTAAAAAAAAAAAATGGAGCATCATTAACTCTCTTAGACAAGATGCTCCAAACGACAATTTTTAAATAAATTTTTGTTTTGTTCACCAAACGGATCATTCTGTTTAACTATTCGCTCAGACTATTGATTTCCCCTTTCCTTTGAAGGCTACGTAGATTCCCCGTGTCTTCTGGGTACCAACTACCCCCTATCTACAAGGGTTGCATGGACGTGGCCAGGTTAGTGATCGAGTAGTGTCTTGGTGGAGATTATTGCGTGAAGAAACGTAACAGTAACTAGTTCCGTTTCTGGGTGATATGGAATGTCTTCAACGAATTATTTCTTATCGTAGCTCTATCCACGAGTTGTGAAAACGTCATTGCTAATGCTAATGCTAATGCTAATTAATATGGTTCTCCAAAGTGAATACTTATTTTGAGGGTTAAGTGCAAGAAGTAAAGGTATTGTGCAATTTATAAACATGAAATGACTTAATATCTATGTATGTACTCAAATTCATTACAGCATTCACAGCCTTACTTCACTTTGATACAGCATGATTCAAGTTTTTGAAGCAGGCAACTTTAGCGGAATCGCAGTAAAGGAAATACAAGTGTGAATAAACTGAACTTCTTGAAAATAAAACTTCAAAATAAATAATCAATGAATGTACAGAGTCATCAAAACAGTTTATTTTTAGCTTTGGCCGACTAATTTAATCGAGTCCGACCAATGTGGAACGTCAATGGTATTCAAAAGGCGCTCTCATTTGAGACGTCACTATCCTAATTGCATAGCTAATTACGTGATTGATTCAATCATAACTGTTTCAGCATCATGGGATGTCCATCTCCACGACGTTTGTTTAATAGTGATGCACAACTAGCGAGTATTGGTTGGACATAAGTCATCATGCTAGTGAAGTCACGAGCTTTTAAACCATGCTCTCGTATAAACATTAGGAATAATTGAATATAACCACCATCCAAGATTTCCTGCGGCCGAATAACCTTCGCGTCCGAATAACCGAAAGCGTCTGTATTTTCATTGGCTGGCACTAAACAATGTGAAAGGATGCATAACGGTAATGAAATTGTCGTTCCAATTGAAAGCGGGAATATTCGACTCCCATACTCTCGACTCTCTTCTGTAAGTATACAATTAATCAACTATATTTAACGCTATAGAGCGCACTTCTTTCGACATAATGTATGGAACTTGAGCAAAATGCATTGTCTCAAGTCGAAATTTTTAATTTTCATGTATAACAAAAATGTATTAAGCGCAACAAGTCTATTAAGCGCAAACTATAATTGTCAATTTCTCACCTTTATTAGAACACTTACACAATCTAACCATAAGAGCTGGTTTGCGTGGGAGTGCTGACATTTGTAAGAAATTATCGTTAAAATACATCGTTTGCGCTTCGATGACTTGTTTCCTAGATACAATTAATTAATAGATCCTCAATTCGATCTCAATGTTCCCTGTATAGTTGCTTGTCGGGGCTGATAGGCCGAGTGTTCTGCTCCAGATCAATGTTGACTCATTCCGGGCCAACAGGAATTTGCATATGCCTGAAAAGCATTTCTGACATGTAGCACGCGACATTATGTTCAACCGCCAATCTGTCACGTTGAATTTTACTTTAGCAGATGGGAAAAACCTTTCAGTTAGATATTCACCTTCATCAAAAGCAGCTTATTCACTGAAATGTATTTTAATATCATTAATTTGAATTAAATTACTTCATCCATTACACGCGTTACATGCGTTCTCATTTTAACGAAATGTTTTATAATGCAAATGAATTTATCTGTTATGTATCTCAGCAGTTCTGAATTTTGTTCAACGTGCAATTAATTGAGGCGTGCGACCTTTATTCGTCGAACATTGGTTTCTAAAACCCTGATTTTTTCAATCATCTACCTGGCATTGGCAGTAGCTATACAGTATGTATTCAGCACATGGTTTGCCCAATTTTGTAACCATACACCATTCTACACACCGTAGAAGCACCATATTGACGCACTTTTGTAGAATACACACATTCAGATTATTATTACCATCCGTAAAGTTGGGATGCTGGACACGTTAGATTTTTGAGGTAAATTGAAGGAACATCATGACACTTAATTGAATCGACTGTATCGTCGAAGCTTATATGCGAAGATTAACTCGTTTCAAATTGCTTTGATTGTGGACAGTTTTTTTGCGGCTATAGTCTGTTCCAGAAAGTATAAGCACACTTTCAAAATAACAAAAAAGTCATGTTTTTTTAGTTTTAATAATTTTATTTGGCAAATCATATTTGTATTTGTGTTTTATATGATATTTTACTCTCGTTTAATCAAAATATTTAATCATAGCCAAGACTCCTAACTTTTCCTCGAACATGATCCATCAGCTTCTGCACAGTGGTACTTCCCACCATTTTGACCACTTTTGGCCAATCTTTTTTAAATTTTTGGATGTCGTCCACTGGTTTTATGAATTTTCGAAGCTTTGCTTTGGTTAAAGCCCAAAAAGTCTCGATTGGCCGTGCCTCCGGGCAGTTCGGCGGATTCATGTCTTTCGGCACGAAACATACATTTTGACTTTTGTACCATTCTAAAGTGTCCTTTGCGTAATGACATGACGCTAAATCAGGCCAAAACACTACTTGACTTTCGTGCTGCCTGATCATCGGCAATAATCGCTTCTGGTGACATTCCTTAACGTATTTCTGAGTGTTCATCGTCTCCGTTGTGATGTACGGACTAGATGTTTTAGCACACTCGCATATTGCCTGCCAAACCATAACCTTCTTACCGAATTTTTCGGTAAAAATTGCCTTCTCCGTTTCGGGGATGTCTTTGTCTTCGCTGACAGTATAGAATTGTGGTCCGGGAAGCGTTTTGTAATCTAGTTTCACATACGTTTCATCGTCCATTATTATACACCCAGAATTTCTACACAATAACGAATCGTAGAGTTTGCGGGCCCGTGGTTTCACGGACGCGGCCTGTTTTGGGTTCCTTTGGGTTTTTTTCTGCTTCCGGTATGTTTTTAGCCCAAGTCTTTCTTTGGCACGCATGACGTTACTCGACGAGGTCCCTAGTTTTTTCGCAACATCCCGAACGGAAGTCGCTGGTTTTCGCTTGTAGGCATCCCTGATCTTTTTATCGATATCCGGACTAACAGGACCAGATTTCCGACCACTCTTCGGCGCATCTTCAAACGTACACTGTTCTCTATATTTTCGAATCGCAGATCGTACCGCTCCGACGCTTACACCCTCTTCCTTGGCCAATTTTCTCAAGGATAGTCCGCTCACAGTGCACCATTTGTGCACGATACTTTTTCGTTGTTCCGGAGTAAGACCGCGCATTTTGATAGGTAACACAAAACTGAGCACTTTTCTGATGCTATGTTATTCAGAAATGTGCAAACAAAAGGACGTAGCCAAAACATGTTGAAATATTTCAATATATTCAAAGTGAGCGTTAAAATGAGGTGTGTTTATACTTTCTGGAACAGTCGTTAGTATGTAAGCAAGCAGCAATAAATCATCGCATCTGTCGAATGTGTAAAGTTTATGTTAATCTTTATAGTTGGCTGATGACCTTTCATCGGTCAATAAGAAAATAGTCTTCGGTCTAGTAGAAAATTAACTTCAAAGGTGTTCCGAAATTATTATTGAAATGTTGCAATCATTCCACAAAGTAATATTAAGAGAGATGTTGCAACGAGTTTATTTGCCCTAGTAGCATTGCGAATAGAAATTGTGCATTCACTTCTCAGTGTAATTATTTCAAGAGTATATATCTCCAGGTTTATGAGAGCACATGGGTTGCCAAAAACACAATATTAACTTTACTTACTTGCGTGGCTTTTTAAAGTTTTCGAACACTAGATCGTTATGCTATGAATCAATTTGATTCAAATGTCTAAAATCTCTAAAACTAGACGGAATTATATTATTAGTGCATTATTCTAATGATAAGAGAAGCACGAGCAAACTTAAAGAAGACATTTACGAAATTTTTCGTATCGAAGTCCCCAATGGCCCCTTATTTTAGATAACCATGACAGGGAATTACTTGAAAAAAAAATCGGCAAAAATTCACAGCTCATGTATTTTTATGTTTATTAATTAATCAGAGTAATAATAATTAGGTATTATCATCTGGTTTTTTATCTCTTATGTCATGCTCATCAATACAAACTTTAGCTATCAAGATTCCTTATCGTCGACGGAATAACTGGTTAATCATATTTTTGGATCGTTTACATGCTGTTTCGTTTGACTTAGTTCACAAGAGTATTTTTCTCTGAGATACAAAATATTGATTTCGATATGGCAACCCTAAACCCAATGGATTAACGAAGATCACACATCAGATGGTCAGTCAGCATCATTCGGAATAGCGCATCTTCGGTGTTTATGTGTTCTCTGGCACGTTGTTCGTTTTGATCGTATTCAGATGGTGCTAGTTCTCATTACCCAATGCTCTACAAAATGGTTTTATGCTAATGTATCCGGGCGAACAAATAGGTACCAGCACGCGATGCGATACACCTTGTGTACGTCACATAAATATTGGCTTCATTAAATATTTGCATCGAACTGTAGACCGAAAAATGGTAGTCGGTAGAGTGAAAATGAACAACAATTGGTTTTACAAATTTCGGTATTTTGTTGGTTCATAAGCGAGGTCGCGATGTCACAAGTCCCGTGATGAACCTATGTGTTGGTAGATATTCTGCACGTTAAAAGAGAAAGAATTGCTAGCGTTAATTGCATACGCCGGTAAAACAATTAGAGACGCGTGTTCAGATGAATATTCATTACCGGTGTTTGCATTGGTAAATCGATCTAATGGTGGATTTCGACACTCGTCGCTATGGTTAGCTAGTATTTATAGCGTTAAGCTCCAACTCAGATTCAGTTTAAATGCTGAATCTTATTGCTTGATTTTGGTTTCGAGAGCTACACAGCCGAATTTTCTATAAGTGGGCACATCCATTTGCGTTGAAAACTCGATAAATAAGTTTCGTAGTATACTTCTCTTCAACAGTCATGTCACATAATTTCTACTAGCAGGCTTAGTCACAACCCAAAACTGCTTGAAAGTGTTGTTGTAACTAACGTTCCATTGAAACTGCGTGTTATACACATGTTCTTTTTCAAGGAAATTCGTAATCAGCTACATTTTCAAATTGGAAATATCTTCTCAACATCATGGGATCCCAGTAGTGAACAGCAGTTTCTGCAAGAACCAAAGATGTGAAAACTGCTGTTCACTACTGGGATCCCATGATGTTGAGAAGATATTTCCAATTTCAAAACATTATAAATTAAATTTGGCGCACTGTACGCAATAAAAACATAATTAATCAGCAGTGTACATTTTCAAGTTCATTTGAAGCGAAAAATTTAGCATAACGAGATGAATCAATAGTTTGCATGTATTCACGTACAAACTTAAAGACCAAGTTATCTGTACTTATACTTATTTATTTTATTTAACAATCAACAGACTAGAGGCACGGAAAGGGTTTTAGTGGGTCGAGGGGTTGGCACCCTCAAACATACATTCTCTTTACGAGTTTGGTTGCAGATTTCCTTCCCGTAAAAAAAAGAAAAGAAAAGTTCACCTCGTATTTTAGTTATTATTTTCAATTAAAATCACTTTTTTTGTATTTTTTTGCGTAAAGTTTATTTCATCTGAATTCAGTTTTAAAATATACAAAGTTGTAAAACTTAATTTACAAGTATGTCCTAAGTATCAAAAATTGTTTATATTGAATAACGGTCGAGGTTTCATACCGCAAACTTAAGCCATTATAGGCAAGATTCCAAAAGGGAATCCAAAATGTAAGTGCATTTACTAGTATTCAATATACGTTCAATACATCTTTTGACCTTACAGATTAAGTCAGTTGATCTCTTTGGCAGGTATGATTGAACATAGAGGAAATGTTGTCTTCTGATATATTGACTATTCTCGGCAACCGATTTTCAAACCTCTAATTCTATATGTTCTTCCATCAAAGCATTTTATAAAATTATGCAATAAGTAACCAGATAAATTTGGTTGTCTATGAACATCATAACTATTTCGTTGAATAGAAGCGTCTTCCGACATAGCACCCTGATATTTTTAACATCTTTGCAGTAAGTTTGTTTGAACTTTTTCCAAAAATAATTCTTCAGCAGTCTCGAACCAGCCCAGGGCCAACAGTCAGTTTGAATATGTTATGGAGTAAATTTCACAACTTCCCATGTTCTCCAAAAGATTCATAAAATATTCCTTGAAACCATTCCGAATTTCCTCAGAAGAACGAAAAAGTATTTTCAGAAGTTTTTTTTTTATTATTTGTCCCTACATTTTTTTCATCTGATTTCTTATAGAATTTTTTTTTATCTACCTAACGAAAAGTCATTCTGCATTCCCTGACTTCAACGGAATATTTTTTTTTGTCCGAAGCTTTAATCCTTCGTGTTTGACAAATTGAACAATAATTTTCCTAAAAAGTGTTGACGATTCTTCTAGTTTGTTGTTCCTTTGATTTCAAGTGGAAATTGATTTCTAAAGTAAGAAATAGGTTTGGAAAAAAATAACTAATTTATTCAATATTTATTTCTTTTATGTACTTTATTTGTTGTTCAAAGTGGCGAAAAAGTGAACATTCTGATTCAGGGGGTAAAGACCGAAAAATATTCAAATAATGGGATATTCTGAATTTCTATGATTATAAAAAAAACTACGCTGGGGCGACCCTTTCATCTTTCACGCCAAAGTCACGAGTTCGAATCTTACCCCCAGACAAGTTACGAAAATACCCAAATGGTATTTAAGTGACTACGACGGGAAATGAACCAGCCAGGGCTGAAAATCTCGATAATCAAGGAAATAAAAAAAAAAGTTCGATGTTCAAATGTAGGTTGTTGTACGTAGCAAAAAACATAGTATTTATTTTTTTAGGTTAGTCTGATCGCTAAAAAATCTCGCGCCCAATTTTTCCGCTTAAATTGTCTTACAGAAATATCGTATATTGTCCAAAATCTATTCAAAACTATATGATTTAGATCAGAAGTTATTATGAAATTCATTGCTTTTGCATTTCTAAAACATTATTATAAAATGTCACATAGAAATATTTTCCTAGTTCTCTTGGTAAGTACTTATCATTACTTTAAAATTGTTTTCAAATTTTCCGAAGAAAAAAAACTTTCCACAAAGGAATTATTCGTCTTAAGATTACTTTTATCCGATATACAAGAAAAAAAATGCTTGTGCTTTGATTGTTCTTTGTCATACAGAACAATAAAGACATCTGTTCTTATAACTATAATTAAAATTATTTCTATAATTCCCTAAGATTTAGTTTGATTTTTATTGTCTTAACTGTGTATTGTTTTTTCAAATTTAATATCATAATTTTATTGTGATCCTCACTGAATGGTAGTAATGGGAGAAAGGAAATGAAAGGAACACATTAGGACAAGATCGATGAAGCAGGGAAAGACATGAGGACCTATAAAGCACGGTACGAGAAGTAAAAGAAGAGGAAACATAGAAAACAGAAGAATACCAAGGAATTTGGAATTATAGACAGAGAGTTAATTTCTCTCCGAGTAAAATTTCTCTTCGAATTTCTGAGCAGTCAAACTTATATTTTTTTAAAATTTAGATGGTCTACTGTTTCAAGCAAAATAAAATCAATTTGTTTTGTTTGTATTTTCCCCAACTTTCAGATTTGATTGAAGCTTTGAGGAGGATTGATCTTAAGAAAATGATCTTACCCCTGATATTGAAACATATTTAAAGGGAGACTTAGTCCATGAGTAACTTGTATTTTACATAATTTGAGTGAAAAGTCGCGAGGTCGCTGTAAAAAAAAAAGAACAGCAAGCTGATACACGAAAACCTTGTATTACAAAATTAAATTCAGTAACCGCGGACATTATGGATATGAATCAACTCTTATGGAATACATCAACTCGTTAGTTTATTTTCTTAGCAACTGCTCGATTGACATAATTATAAACAAAAATAATAAAATTAACTGTTGAATAATAGTAAATGTTATCAAAAATCTGTATGTCAATGACAAACTAGAAATGATGAAATATTACGAAACTGGAAAACATTTTCTTTCAAAACCGAGCCGTGTTTTTTTTGAAAGACCAAGTTCAACCATATGATGTTATTTTATATATGTACCTCTGTATCATTTGTATCCAGCATCACTGCGTGGCGTTGCGCGAATTGAAATGCATTTCCAGTTTGCGTATGTGCGGTACCGTTTCATTACCGCAATTAAAGCAACACACGGCCTCCCATAGAAAGTGGCTTACAATATAAGGATTTTTTCACTTTCATCGAAGCTCATCACAAGCTTCATCAATATCATTTCATTTATATCGTTCCCATAAAGCTATTCAATAAACAATCATTTTTTTAATTTATGCTCTTTTCTTGGCGATCTGCCAGTACCCTGGTGGCGTGAGTTAATTTGTGGTTACTAATATCATTGCCGTGAGAAAGTCCCCGTTGTTTTCGGAGTCTCGGAAAACCTCGGCATACGGCTCCACTTGTTACTCCATCGAATCTATTAGAATTTCCCACAGTGCGATGAATATGCTCTTCTAGGAGCGACTTGAGGCACTCCTTAAAATAGCTAAGCGGACCGGTTTCTTGGCGGATGCTTGTAGAAAATCTTCGCTCATGCACAGGCCCCAAAAATAACTTCGTTGTATTCCACTTAATCTCGTTACCGGTATAACCTTCAATATTGCTTTGTTGAAGCTTTGGAGAGGCTATTTATGAAATCGATTGTGTAAAGGGAAAGGCAGTGTCGCCCGCGCAAATGGTGTAGCACTACTTTGATATAATTTTACAATTATTATTATATAGTTGTTTGTGAATTTGCAAAACAGAATACAAACACTTTAAATTAAAATTTTGTGCTCAAGAACTTATTTGGATATTGTGAAAGTATTATTTTCTATGTTTGCCAATGATTTCTTAAACTTATACAAAAATAATGATTGTTTATTTGTTATAGATATTCCATACGTGATTTTTTCGTGGTCAACAAATCAACAAATGAGATCTAGTGAAACTTTAAAAATTGGTGTTAGTCTAATTTACACGCTTTCCATGTGAAAACATAACTTCTATACATAACCACACATGCTTTGTTCTGGGGCCATAAACTCTATGTGTGTTTTTCAGTGAGCCTTGTTTATGTGTGATCACATGATTTCCATGCGATATTTTGTATGGCATTTCGCCAATAAAAATGTGTGGATTATTTTACGTGCAGGTATTTCCTACGATTTTCTTGAAAACTACGTATCTCATAATTACAGTCCATATCCCAAAGGATCAAATATCATATAATTTTGTGATGTCCTATGCTCTTGCAGATTTTACTGTAGTGATACTTTGACAAAATTTGTACTTTTTGGCTGTTTCGATCAAACCAGAACCAAGTTGACACCATTAATTACAAGGATTATGCTAGCTCTTCTTTCTTTTTCGGTCTTTCTAGTTTTCAGTTCAGCATTTCTGTATTTATAGGTCGCCAATCATTTGGTCGGTTGCCGGCTACTCTCAGGTAAGTCACGGAATATAAACCAAAATTTCAAAATTTATTCCACATTTTTTACTTCAATAAAAAAAAAAGTCAAATTTATTCGTTTCGACAAACAATTTACATAGGTTAACCGAGTTGATTATAATTTAAACAAAAAAATGCAAACAAATTTACACATTGTCCAAATTATTGACTGATAGACCGGAACCTCTATTATTCGTTACTGTTGTTACAGTTATAGTGCAAATAATGTGACGTATGTATTACATACATTTTGGAATTTGTTTCTTTTTCTTACAAATTTGTTGAATTTCAGCTCTTTTTCACCGCTGTAGACCATTCAACCTATACATATGCTACAAAACTTAAAGTTCCGGAATAGAGCCAGGTAGATCACAGTTTGGTATCGAACAGCCATTTGTCTAAGTAAAAGATCATTCAACGTAAGCTCTCACAAATAAGGTGGGCCCATTTAGTATTGGAATAAACTTTTTTGATTCTTACAGCGACCCTAGTGCTCGGATTTGTAAACTATGACATCTTATGTGTTCCCTATAACAATCAGAAGTTTTTTTTTCGCGGTGCAGTTCGAACGTGTTTCAGAGAAATACAAAATGGAAGAAGAAAGAAGAAAAATAATTGTTCTCAATCATTTGGAAAACCTTTCGTGGTCTGGGCCAAAACTTGCTTAAGTGTTGGGTTTTCCCCGAAATACCGTGTGGCGTGTTTTGAAAAAGTACAGAGAAACTTTGTCGACGGATCGCAAGCCTCAAAGCAAGCGTCGGGCGGGTACTGTCAACTGTCAACTGCGGAACAAAGTCATCAAGAACATTAAGGCAAACCCCAACATCTCAGACCGCGATTTGGCCAAAAAGTTTCGCGCCGCACGCAGTACCGTGCAACGGATTCGTCTCCGGGAAGGCTTCTAAAGGGCGATACGGTCAAAATTTGGTCAATATCAACTTGACGTATTTCTTTCAATTTTGCATTTAAAAAACTGAACACCCCTCATTTTGAAGGTGTGTGTGTGTAGAATGTTGCTCCTGTTTTGATTTTGGAATTCACTCTTCAGTTGTCAAAATGCCGTCCAAGCAAGAAGAGCAGCGTATCAAAATTTTGCTCGCGCATCGCGAAAATCCGAGCTACTCGCACGCAAAGTTGGCAAAATCGCTAAAAGTTGCCAAATCAACCGTTACAAATGTAATTAAAGTGTTTGGGGAACGTTTGTCGACAGCCAGGAAGTCTGGATCGGGGGGAAATCGAAAACCGGAAGCCGCTGAGACGACAAAGAGAGTTGCCGGTAGTTTCAAGCGAAACCCTAACCTATCTCTCCGAGATGCCGCAAATAAGCTGGGTGTATCGTCTACAACCGTGCATCGAGCCAAAAAACGAGCCGGACTATCGACTTACAAGAAGGTAGTGACTCCAAATCGCGATGATAAACAAAATACGACGGCCAAAGCGCGATCCCGGAGGCTGTACACGACGATGCTGACGAAGTTTGACTGCGTGGTAATGGACGACGAAACCTACGTCAAAGCCGACTACAAGCAGCTTCCGGGACAGGAGTTTTATACGGCAAAAGGAAGGGGAAAGGTAGCAGATATTTTCAAGCACACGAAACTGTCAAAGTTCGCAAAGAAATATCTGGTTTGGCAAGCCATCTGTACCTGTGGCTTGAAAAGCAGCATTTTCATAGCTTCCGGGACTGTCAACCAAGAAATTTACGTGAAAGAGTGTTTGAATAAACGTCTGCTGCCTTTCCTGAAGAAACACGGTTGTTCCGTACTGTTTTGGCCGGATTTGGCATCTTGCCATTACGGTAAAAAGGCCATGGAGTGGTACGCCGCCAACAACGTGCAGGTGGTTCCCAAGGACAAGAACCCTCCCAACACGCCAGAGCTCCGCCCAATTGAGAAATACTGGGCTATTGTCAAGCGGAACCTAAAGAAGACCAAAAAAACTGCTAAGGACGAGCAGCAGTTCAAGGCAAACTGGCTTTCTGCGGCGAAGAAGGTGGACAAGGTGGCTGTACAAAATCTGATGGCAGGGGTCAAGCGTAAGGCCCGGCAATTCGGATTTGGAAAAGCGGAAGCCTAACTGAATATTTTTCCTGAATTTTATACTAATTGAACTTGAAAAAGAAATTTAATTTGATTTTTTAAATAAACGATTTCACCGATTTACACGCGTTTTCCCTTGACCAAATTTTGACCGTATCACCCTTTAGTCATGCCGTGCCTGTAGACAACCAAATAGGGATCAAAAGCAGAACAATGTGGCCAGAATCCATGCCAAAAAACTGTATGATCAGGTGTTGACGAAATTCATTGGCTGTCTCCTCATGGATGATGAAACCTATGTAAAGGCTGATTTCAAACAGCTACGGACAAGAATTTTACTTGGCTACGGCTCGGGGAGATGTTGCTGCCAAATTGAAGTTTATGTTTGCAGATAAATTTGCACGTAAATACATGATTTGGGAAGGCATCTGTAGCTGCGGTAGGAAGACCAAGGTTTTCATCACTGATAAGACATTTAATTCAGAGCTGTACAGAATGGACTGTCTCCAAAAGCGAATATTGCCATTCATCAGATCCCACAATGAACCTGTCAAATTTATGGCCAGATCTTGCAAGCTGTCATTACAGTAAAACAGTGCTACAGTGGTATGAAACCAACGGGATTCAGTTTATACCGAAAGAACTCAACCCACCAAACTGACCCCAGCTCAGACCGATAGAGAGATTTTGGGCTATTTTGAAGAGGAAGCTGAAGGTGAATGGCAGTGTCGTCAAAGGCATCAATGAATTGAGAACCAAGTGGAATAAGATTGCCAAAACGATGGATGAGAATAATGTGCGCCGGTTGATGATACGTATTCCGGGAAAAGTCCGCAAATTTCTTCGAAATCGAGATGATAATTTTTTTTGTATTTTCCCTCTAAAGTTCACATAAAGTCGAACATGTTTATGTATATCCGAAATACGCGCAATAGTCTATGTTCCAATTCTAACTGGGGCACACCTTAAGTCAACTTACCATTCTGAATTGGTGTGGAAAAGAATCTGAAAAAACGTCAACCTACGAAACTAACAAAATCGATCGATCTTCTACCTTTCTTCAGCACGAAAATTATCCATGCGAACACATATCGTAAAAAGAATATTGATAACTTTGCTTCTTCTAGTAAACTTTAAAGTTTCAAATGAGTAATATCGTCGCCATATGGGATTTGCAATGTTGCCGTCTTCGACAAAGTTCTTCAAGAAGAACATATAAGAGAATCTAGAATAAAACAATTGAGTTGTCGTCCGATATTTTTACGATATACCCAGCTCAACGTATTCGACCAATTTTAGCGAGGTGAGCGATGGGAGTTTCTCTCAGCAACTGATGCAATTCGTGGTTAATTTGGCTCCTCTACGTTCCGTCTTCCATCTTCACTCCACCATAGATCGTAGACAGCACATTTTGTTCAAAGACTCGAGCATTGTCGCTGTTTCGTTGCTGTATGCCGGTCTAAATAATATCTTGCAGATGGTCAACTTTATATTCCAGGGAACTTTGCGTCCTTCGTAGTCCAAAGTAGGCACGATTTTTTTTTTGGTTTGTTTTTTTTTTTTACTTCTTTATAATTATGTATATATCTTCTCCTTTTTTCAGTACACACATCCGCACGTATTTATCACCCCTAACATTAGTTGTTTACTTCTTGGCTGGAACCTTCTTTGTCTTCCGGACGCTTCTTCTTGCCTTCCTTCTTAGGAACGGAGTTGTGTCGCTTCGGCAGTGGTTTCGTACCCTTCACTGGCTTGCCGAAGACGACCTCCTTCTTCAGCTTCTTGAACTGGGTGCTGACGATTCGGTTACGTTCCGAACGAGCCAGACGCAACTTGAATCGATCGAAATCGGTCAGATTGCAACGCATAGCCTTGGAGGCGGCACGTTCCTGCCATCTGGTGGTCGAGAACTTCTCCTTCAGGTTGTAGGCTTCCAAAGCCTTGCGAACCACCTTGGTCTTGGCGGTGTATGGGAACATAACCCGATATTTGGTCAGATGCAGGTGGTTCACAGGGTACTGCTGGCGGGGCACACCGGTGGTTGGGCCATCGATGAGTACCCGATTTTGGTCAATCACATTGACAATAGCGATGAGGAGTCCCTTGTATTTTCCACTGGCGTACTTGGCCACGCGGCCAGTCTCCACAAAACGAGTGAAGGTCATTTTGGACCGGAAAAGGACCGGATTGCCAGCCATAGCGCTTTTGAATCTCTCTGCTGCTATCGTTATAGGCGATCGCCAGTGAGCTTAGATACACAGCTCAGAATGCGTCTAACGTTTGCATTAA
The DNA here is from genome assembly GCA_024533555.2 of Aedes koreicus. NCBI lineage: Eukaryota > Metazoa > Arthropoda > Insecta > Diptera > Culicidae > Aedes > Aedes koreicus. Next base: position 568,996 of record JAHHFK020005246.1, read on the forward strand.
AAAAATGGACTTTTTTTTTTCGGATGGTGATAAAAAAAAAGCTAAGACAGATAATTGCTTTTGATAAATTTAACATGAAAGGTAATTATTTAAGCTTACTTGAAAAAAAAATTCTACGCCCTTGCGAGCGGCCCTCCGACAGTTAACCGGAACATTCGCCATGGCGGACGAAAACATGCGTGTAGGCATGTTTTTGAGTTCTTTCTTCGTTTTATTTATCAATTCCTCCTCAGTTTTCGCGACAAAATTGTTGGAGTAGATCTTAAGCTTCAGCTTGGCCCAGAAATTCTCAATGGAACGCAGCTGGGGGACGTTGGGCGGGTTCGCCGACTTGGGTACCACATCGATATTCAGCCGCTCCATCTCCTCCAACGATCGCTTCGAGTAGTGGGCCGACGCCAGATCCGGCCAGAACACCGCTTCTTCGCCCTCGTATTTCTTGATGAACGACGCAACATCCGGCAGGCATTTCGTACTATAAATTTCCCCGTTCACGGCCAGTCCGGAGCGAAAGAAGGGCGGCTTTGACATCCCCTTCTCGCTGATTGTCAGCCACAGCAGCACCTTCTTGGGGAACTTGATGTGTGAAATGAACTTCACCTCGGAGCTCACTTCCTTCGTGGGGGAAATAAAATACGAAGTGCCCTGCCAGTCGTTGCCATCCAGGGTGAGATAGGTCTCGTCGTCCATTACCACCGCCACGTCGCGATTCGCCGGGAAAATCGAGTTGACCAACTTATTCAGCCGCTGCTGCTGCGTCATTGCTTGCAGCTCCGAAACCAGTGGACGCGACTCCCGCTTCCTGACATGTATGTTCATGTTCGCCATATTTTTTCACTGTTTCGCCGGTTGAACCGACCTCCCGGCCAAGCGCACGCAGCGATGTAGCCTCTTTTCCCTCGTGTTCCTCTTCAGCATCCTTTGGAGCTTCTTGTCGCTCAAGGTCGTCGGCCGTCCGGAACCGGGCTTTTTTTCAATGCTCTGATTGTTGTCTAATAGTGCCAAGATGTTGTAGATGCCGGAACGGGCGTATCCAGCGTCCACAAAGTGCCGCACGATGTCCGTTTTCGACGCGGCGGGGTGCCGGTCTTTGAACACGCACACTTCTGAACGGAGTTGCTCTGCTGACTCATGGGTTACTATGATTGATGCTGCATGGGTAGTTTCGTCAGTGCGGGTGAAGGTAAACCCATGAAAAATCGGAAATTTTTTCCATTTTTTTTAATGCAAACGTTACCGTCTCGATTTTATCACCGTCGATCTGAACTCGTGGTGGGAGGCTAACATTGTTATCTTGTGAGCCTCTTTACCTAATATATTATGTCTTTGAAGTATTAATTACCAGCCAAATCCTACTTGCTTCAGCCTTAAGTCTGATGTACGTTTCCATCATCGTCTCAAAGTTGCGTGCTGTGATATTATTGTCGTCGGCGTAGTCAAAACGTTGGACCGGTTTTCTGAAGATCGTACCACTCGTATCCATCTCCGCTCTCGAATTACACCCTTCAAGGTAATTTTAAATAGCAAACATAACGATCTAATTCCATTAAGGTATGCGCTCAGCAAAATCTAGAGAGTGCCATTTGCATACATCTTTCCTTGTAGCCTCAATGTATAGTTTAAATAAATACAGCTATCGAAAGTTCGTTTCATTCGTAACGTCTAAAAAATACGCTTTGATGACATTTGACTTTTGTTTTGAAAATGGAGTCGAAGGAATAACAAGTGCATGAAAAAATTCTGCACAAAAGTGTTGAGCATCAGTCTATGTCAAACCATAACATAGCACTCGGAATTCCTCGGTCGATAGTAAGTAGCGTTTTAAAAGGGTTCTGGGATCGGCTGACGATTGATCGGAAACCAGGATCCGGCAGTAAACAAAACGGCTACTTCAAATTGCAGCGGAATTAAGTGGAATCCGAATTATCTATCTGCGATGTGAACAAAAAAGTCAAAATGTCATATTATTTCGTACAAAAAGTGAAGAAAGCAGCAGAATATACGTTTCAAAATTATTAAACCCCGAACCGGAACGAGAAGCAGGAAACCAGTTCAAAAACACGACCACGTAAACTGTATGACAGAATGCTGACCAAATTGACTGTTTGGTTATGGACGATGAAACGAACGTCAAAGCAGACTTCAAGCAACTCCCTGGTCTTGAATTTTATACCTCATAACAACGTGGCAACGTCGACGATTACTTTAATGCCAAAACGTTGTCGAAGTTGTGTGTGTGTGTGTGTGTGTGTCTTTACAACCAATCTCCCACTGACCGGCAGTGCTTTTATGGAAGAAACTTGTCTGCATTTCTTCTGTAATTTATATGTGATCACTATGTGCAAACAGCGAGTCACTAAAAACACAAAAAATGGGAAAAAAAACAATCCACCTCAAGAAACACGACCATAACACACTTTGAGAGGGATTCCATTCACAACGTCCTACGCAAAGCACTCGAAAAAACTTCAATTTCACCATTTATTTTAGTTGAATGAAGGAATATTTTTTAATTTTATTTCCGCGAAAACGACGCAGCAAAAGCAAAACACGCCATTTTCAAAGCACGGCTTGCTGCGTTCCATGCCAAAACGTAGTCGCTGTTTGCCTAAAAGTATACGATGTGGTAGGTTATATGCAGTTATAGATTAAAGAGCAATGTCTTCATATCTACAGGTACAATAAATCAGCAAGTGTAAGTCGAAGTGTGCATCCAAAAGCACACATGTTCTGCGTTGTTTTGGCTTGATATGGTGTCTTGTCATTATGGAAAAGTGGCTTAGAAATGGTATGCGAAAAACGTCAAAATTGTGCAATGGTTGCAATCCTCCAAACACTCCAGAACATCGACTAATCGAAAGATATGGGGCAATCGTGAAGCAAAATTTGTGAAATTAAAGGAAATGCCAATGAGAAAAATTTAGCTAAGAACTGAGAAAAAACTTCTTATCAAGTGTTCAAGGGCACTGCTAAACCTCATGGACGGAATTAAACGAAAATGTCGAGCATCCGGATATAACAATTATAATTTTTTGATTTGTGTGTATTTTCAGTTTATCCCTTGTTATCATCAATCTTGTCTGGCTCGAAAATAAATTAAAATAAATTTTAACTGATTATCGACTGTGACTTTGTAATGATGAGATGATTTCTTTGGCTTTTAGTCTTTTAAATAATGGAAACAGATACTTTTTTTTTTTCCTATTTTTCCTATTATCCGACCTTTTGACATAATGTATTTCGCCTCCTTCTTCAGTTAGCTAGACATATCTGAACAGTTCCATACTCACATACATACAGTTGTATCTCCTATAGTAAGGTGGGTGGTTACAGAGCAGTCGAGAAATCAGAGTGGCTTGATGACGGGTGTTCAAGTTTCTCAAATGCCAGATTTAAAAAATAAACATGTGCCAAACTTTAGTTGCCCAAGTTTTAACCTACAACAAAAATATAAAAAATAAGCCAGAGTGTATTGCGCTTTCGCATGATTTTGTTTTATTTTTCGCTATGGAAAAAAATGCAACATAGTGGTTGTGGGCAAAAATGCAACACATCAACTTTCTACCGAAAATTCAGTGTGTGCGTGAGGTGGTGCAGTGTAGTATTTGATGAGAGAAATTAGATGACAGAAATTCACGCCTATTTAAAGCTGAGTTGTCATACATATTTACATTGATATTCTTTCAATGAATTATGTTATATATTTCCGTACAAAACTCTTGAAAGTTGATGGATTTTTTTCATTATATTGTTCAATAAATAATAATAATATTAAATTTCGAATTTTATTTTATTTTACGAAAGCAATGGGTTACAGCTGAAAATGATAAATTTCGCCGTGGAATAAATGTACAATTAGAGTAATTGTTAATTCGTTCAAATGATATGAAAAATGGCATTTTTATAATTCGGCTAGATGGTCAAAGATTAATATGTCACCTCTACGTCATGATGATGCATAAATGTTACAGAAATGCAGTGAGAAATATGCTACATTTGATTGGGACGCTCCTATAGAGAATTCACCCTAATATAATAAAAACCAAAAATAGCGAAAGGAAACAGCTCGCATACTTTGATGGTGGAGCAATGGGTACATTGGTGAATAATGTGTGTACGTGTACATGTAATTATCCGTCACGCTGTAGTAATCATAATTTTCTTTATCATATCTAAGTACGTTTGCTGTCTGTTTAGACCTTGCTTAGACAGCATCGCATAAAAAAACCCATGGATGTTGATTGCTGAAAACTTTTGGTGTCAAAACAATGATGTAGATGAAACGCGCTGCTGCAAGGGATTGAGCAATTGATTTTTGTGTGCTCTGGGGTAGGAAATTAAATTGGCCTAATCGCCAATTGAAGGCCCATCGTACTGAAAAAGTTCAATTTATCTTTGATATCAACGTTATCTATTTAACTTAACGTTTAGTACGATACTTCAGTTCAAGAGCTACAATACCTTAAAGTGTGAAAATAATGAATGTTTGAAAAATAAAAGATACGTTTCTGTCGAATACCGTTTTTCATTATAAACTCTGATAATCCAAAGTGGCGTTCCCATGCAGTCCAATGTGTTTTCTGCCAAACGAAATCAGTGGGTCAAATTTGGAAATATGAAGAGGTGTTGAACTTTTAATAAAATCTCATCTCCACAGTTAATCTAAATATACATACGGTAAATTAATTTGGAATCCATGCGTATTAAAATTTGTTTTTTGTTTGTTTGCAAGATGCGGTTGAGAAAACGGGGTATAGTGCTACTTGCTACTAAGAGGCCTAGAACCGAGTCAGAAACCCTAACCCATAGCGAGAACAAATTTCATGATTGCAGATAACCCAAGTAACATTGCCAAAACCATCCAGCTTTATTAAGTTTTATAAAAGTTGTATGAAAGCCACTAGAAATCAACTTGGTTTTATTATGGCACCAAGAGGTGCCAATAGGTTTCATATATTTGTCCGGTTTATGAGAACCTTCACAGCTTGTTTGCAACGATCTTCAAACCTTGTTTTCTCAAATTCTTTTACTCCTATCAAAGGTTTTATTTCGAGTTTATAAACTCGTGAAATGCAGTTTTGAAAGGCCGTTTTAGAACTCATTCATATTATCTTGTAATGGTCAGCTGAAAATCCATTTTAAAACCATTTTGCCTCCAGCAAATGCATTAAAAGGCAAATTGGTTTTATAGTAGTCATTGCGAAGATTAATTGGCTTTTTGGTAAAACTTTGATAATTTCCAATCGCCATGTTGAAATATATGTAAGAAATAATTGAAAATTGGAAAAATAAATTCATCAAATTTTAAATTTAATGCAAATAAATTGTAGATAGGAGACCAATTTCGGCATTTTTTAGATGGCCATATTGAATTCCATCGGTTTTCTTGAAATTCATGATTAATTTATTGAATATTTTTGTTTTAATTTTGTTTTTGTTGTTGTAAACTCGCATAATTTCCGAGGCGCATGAAATTTCGGCTCTTATCGTGCTAATATTCACCATACAATTAAATGCGCATATGATTTGGAGCACGATACGCTGTAAAAAAAAGTCAATTTGTTTTGGATGTTTTGCTGTCAAAAAAAATTTCCCGCAACACTAGAACTTTTTTCTTAGATATTATTTACTGCGAATTGAATCAAAAGAGCAGAGAATCGAACAAAGCAGAACAACAAAAACCAACCACGATATATCATTGAAGTTTGACAGCTGTGGCCATTTGGCTGTATGCTGGTTTTCATGGCAGCCAAAAGGTTTTATGGAGGTATTCAAGTGGTCATAACATCTTACAATAGAATATTGTCAAAATGTTTATGATCTTATAAAGGTTTTATTAACTTGTTTTCACAACCGTCTATAGAGTGGGCCATTTTATACATGTTTCGGCTTTAAAGAAGCATAGAGGAAGTGTTGGTAGACAAAGCAGTTTTTAATGTAGTTTTATCAACATAGCCGGGCGAAGTGCTATACGGCTGGAATAAAACTAAAATTGTTACTTGAGAAGGCACGTCAGTGCAAATGAAGATTTTGTGTTACCCGTACAATGGATTTATTAAGGTTAAGATTTTATTGTAAGGAACTGAAAATTAGTGCATGTTTCATATTAGCCTGCAGTTATCGCTATTTTTTTTATCTACTTCGATCTATATGCCAGACAACATAGAGTGTTTCTTTTCATTAGTTTCCTTTTCGTGCATATTCTGTTATATGTTTTTTCAAACACATTTCAATGTAATTGTTGATTGAAAACCCAGACTACAGATTGAACAAAAATTTTAAATTTCACAGATAAACAATTAAATTTAATTTTGAAAATCGGAGTACTATCACTGCTATTGTGATAAAGTATGTGAAAACATTGAAGTCAATAAAATCCAACCCACCGATATGTTACATAACAAAGTCCTTACGAGAAAACAAGAGAATAAGATATTGCTTGCAAATTAGATAGACATGCTATATTTCATTCGTTGTTAGCAACCATAGACCGATATTTTCGTTTTCATTCACGCCGTTTTTTTCATACAAATTTCATTTTCCGAGCATGAGCATGAGCCTGATTGACCGCCCGAGGTTATTGCCAGATCAGTTGTTATTACACAGAGAATCAACAGATGATGCTTGGGATTAACATACATTCTCAATATGTAATAACTGGTGATCTCAAATTAAGGCAATACCCGCGCCGGCCCCTCCCGAATGCAGGTCAAATAAGGAAAGGGTAGAAATATGTTGAAGTGATACTCGCTTTATAGGAATTCTGATTTCCGATTTGAACCTACTTATACCAACAGTAAAGATCCTATTGGGCAACTCACAAAGTGTGATGGTAGTTTTCAGTGGGAAAACAAGGTCATTTTTAAAAAGTTGGAAAGCCCATTTAAACCCACAGTACGGATGCTGTTGGAGCGACTCACAAAATGGAATAGTGGTTTACTTGTTCCAAGATATGGTAGCCCGGTGAGTATGGCGAACGAATAATATGGATCACAATTAACTATGATCCCCACCACCGACATACCACTCCCGGCGAACCACCACATCTCACTGAGAAGCAGCTTTATTGTTTATTTTTTTTTCCAAGGGGAGTCTCACTAGAATCGAGTGTAGCTAATTTTAATCGGTTTGGAGTCAATTCACAGCGAAAGGTTTCCGATTAAGTACTTTTGATCAATATTGAAACAACTCATTACGTCAGCTACAACGATTTGACATTTGAGTTGAATGGCAGCAAAGGTTCACGTTGCTAAATTTAGGAGCTGCGCATTTTCTGTCAAGCAGATTAATTTCGATTTGCAGCAAATTAATATGCATTTATCAAATCAAGTAAATGGAATCCATGTGAGAAACCCTTTGGTTTTTTCTGTGCTCATTCGATCACTTCCGCCACCGAGCAATAGGTAACCGAATCAGTATATAACAATAGTGCGAAACAAAGCATTGACGCAACTACAACTACATTCTAAAAACTATCTAACAACTGGAGCTAATATCTGCATCAAGCAAGTTGAAGTCCTAAAGAGCAATTTTTCACCTTAAATTATGACTGAATGATTTGGTGGAAATCAGTGTCCCTATAAACATTTCGTGCTTTCTGTCAACTTTATGCTTCGATTGATTTCCAAGCTCATCTATTTTGCACCAACCGGGGAAGATTTGGTCCTATATCCGAGCAAAGGAAAATAACAAGCTGGCATCATATAAGTAACAAGTTCTGTTATCCCAGATATCGGTGTGATTTCCGCTGTTATCGCATAACAAATTTAGTGATCACCATTGGCAAATTTTGTTATTACATGTTATCATTATCAACATACATTTTTTTACGAACATTATTAGTTGAATGCAAAATTATGAACATTACCAGCATATTGGAACAAGAAATTATGTTTGAATCAAATTTTTTTTTTAGATATTAGCGTGAGAATTTGATTTTAAATTGATAACATAATTTGAAACTATTTCAATAAATTTGCTTACAATACAGGATTTGTTATCAAGATGTTCGCAGTGATAACAAAATAAGCTATTGTTATGATATTCAAAGAGTAGTTTTTTGTTATTAATTTTGTTATTTTGGCTGTTTATTCAGTCTCAATGATAAAATTTTCATTGACAAAAAAATAATACCCTGTAATAAAAACTTGTATCAAATTTGGGTAAACATTTGCCCCGGGGCCCCAAAATTTTCTTATCCCCCACCCCCCCCACAAAACCCAAGGGGGGGGGGAGAGGCTAAAGAATGTGCACACCAAAAAGTAGTCAACGGGAAATTAGTGGTATTAAATGGAAAATATGAGAAAATCAAAAGTAAATCATTTATTTAAGACTTCATAAAAATACAAATATAAAACATATACAGTTAAGTCAATTTGACCTGTTATATCCAAATGCCCGCACCTTTCGTTTGACACCTTCCATCAGTTTTTGCACAGTGTCATCCGTCACCAATTTTGCAGCTTTCTGCCAGTTACGCCTGAAGCTTTTCTCATCAATTGCTACGCTATTCGTTTTTCGAAGATTCCTCTTGACCAGAGCCCAATACTTTTCGATCGGACGGAGTTCTGGCGAATTTGGCGGATTGCAATAATTTGGGACAATATTTACACCATTAGCAATGTACCAATCCTTAGCCAGTTTTCCATAGTGGCAAGATGCCAGGTCAGGCCAGAACAGCACCGAACCGTTGTGTTCCCGAATGAACGGCAACAGTCGTTTATTCAGACACTCTTTTACGTAAATTTGTCCATTTAGAGTGCCAGTCGTGATGAAGATGTCGCTTCTGAGACCGCATCCACATATTGCCTGCCATACGAGGTATTTTTTTGGGAACTTCGACAATTTTTTTGCTTAAAACGATCAGCAACATTTCCTCTTTGCGACGGGGTATAAAACTGTAGCCGAGAAGCGTTGCAAAATCGGGCCAAAATTATGCGACCTCAGCAAGTGCATAAAATTTTCTGGCGAATTGCGGCGGGGCGACGAAGGAGCAACACCATGAAGCGCGATGGAGACATTTTCACTTTTTTCGCCACATCACGAACGGAGATATTCGGTTTCTTCTTAAATTCTTTAATCACTTTCTTCCTCTCCGCGACGAAACGAGAATCATGGTTACCTCCGGAACCGACCTTTCTTTTTAAAGTTAAGCGCTGCTGAAAGTTTTTTAGCACTTTAGTAACCGTCGATTTTGCGATTTTTAATGACTTGGCAATATCGCCGTGCGACATATTTGGATTTTCCACTCTTTTGTGCAAAATTTCTTCGCGCACGCGTTCTTGATTCGACGCCATTTTACTGAATAAAGGTTACTGTAGCCAAACGACGTCTTCATCATAGCACACATACATTAATATTCATGTAGTAGTGATCGAATTAGCAAAGCCTACACGGAGAAGACTGCATTAGGGCATTTCCGACGACTACTTTTTGGTGTGCACATTCTTTATGTGGATAACTCAATGTAGACGTCTTCCAAATTTGGCAGGTCGACAGGTAATCTGTGTGTTGCCACCTTAGAGGCGGACCGAAAGATTCGATGAGCTACCTCCCCCTTTTTTCATACAAATTTCATTTCCAGTATAAAACATACAAATTTTATAAATACATTTTATTTTGTTTTAATTTAGCAGGATAGGTTATCAAAATATCGAAGGAAACCAGCATAATTTTGACGGGGTTCAACGAACAGGAAGTCAAACCATTCCTTTAGCAAAATATTATTGCTAAACGACCGTTACGTTAATGAAACTGCTGTTTATTAACGGTTGTTCCTGTTCGTTAAAATCCATCAAAACTGTTGGGGACCAAAAAAAAAATGAGATCCCCAACAGTTTGCCAATCGTATGCCATCATGACGATTGAGAAAAAGTGTGAGATTTTCATTTGAATATCCAAAAATTTGTGATTTATCATAAAATCCAACGATACGGATGAAAAAGCAAAGAATATTATAACTTTACGCAGATTTGTTTGTCACGTTCAGTTATCTGAAATCTGAAATCTGTTTCTATTTTTACCCAAAGATAGCTTTCGAGCAACAAAGTTCTAATTGAGGTGCGTCAGAATAGTGCCGCACTCTATCATAAATCATGCTCCGGCGAAACATTTCCTTTCACCGTTATTTTAAATATTTGTTTGTGTGACATTGGTTTAGGAAAACGATCGGCATCGAAAAACACTAACGGGACTTATTCATCAATCATTAAAAAAAACTCTGTGGGTTTCAACTGATTGATCATGCTAACTGGAATTAATCTGGCTTTTATTGGATGAGGAACTACGTTGGGGAAACAATATTATTTAACTTTCAGTCATTCTTAAGAAATGTTGTCTGAATTTTTGACGAACTATTGCAGTGAACTCAAAAGAACGAAGAGAATTATCTGTTTTTTTCGATCTTGTGCTTCTCAGGTAAACCCTGATGCAATTAAGAACAGAAAAACGAATTACAAATCTTTGTGGCTTCTCCATCAACACCTTAAAGACCGAAAAGCTAAACGGCGCAGATTTGTCATTAAGTCTGTTGTGTATGCTGAACCGGAACTGTTAATTTCCTACTTTACAATTATACACTAAATATTTTGCCAGTTTTATCAATTCCGTTAGTAGGTGTTATATGAAAAATGCAAAAAAAAAACATTTCATTTACCTTATCCTGTTTCTTTAAAAATGCAGATTGCAACTGTAAGTTTCATTCATTCAATCTAGATTACACGTAAAGGTGCTTTGTTTTTGGATTTACCTTAATACATTTTGATATAATGGATTCTTAATTGACCTGTTTTAGTAATATAAACTAGGTAACTATGCCTGCAGTTAGTTTCATGCCCATGAATATTAATTTACGTTCGAACCTTCTTGGTATAAATTATTGGTTATGTAAAAGAAACACGTGCAACATACCTGATGAAAGCGTTTCGCTAGCAGTTTTTCACTATCCGTCAAGGTCAGATAGCCGGGGTTCCAGTTTAGTTTGTACACAGACAAAAATACATTACACTCGCTAGGAGTTCATTGCATAGGTTTTGAACAATCAATTTAATAATTTGTTAGTTACGCTGTCTTCCAACCGGTGAGTTTTTACTTAAACATGACATCTCAAAAATAAATTGAAGTGTTCGAATGCCTCTGTTGTTTTTTATTCGTTTATTTTTCGTCGGCCTATTTCTTCACAACGTGGTGATAACCACCGACGCCAGGAAAACGACTCCACCACCTGGACCCTACATATTGTACTCATCAACACATGAGCCGGGTCCAACGGCTTTACTTCCCTTCCGAAGGAAGACGTGACCGGATTTTTTCGCCTCAGAAAAAACCACCGACCTCGACTGGAATTGAACCCAGACCCACTGAGGTGCCAAGAAGCAGCCACGCTTACAACTACACCATCGGCGCCGGCGTCTCTGTTTTTGTCTAAACTTATTGTTCATCTGTCAAAATGAGCCTGCTGTAGTATCAGGTTTATTTGAAAAAAAAAACCGCTGTCAAATTTAAGTGAAAAATTATTTTAATTCTTCAATTGGAACACGTCCTTAATAGCATTTTCATAATGCATTAAAAATAATTTTTAACGTCATCTGTTTAGTGTATTACCTGCCATAGCAGATGCCTGTGACAGATCCAGCAGATCGAGATAATGTCTCACGGAGGTATGTCAATAGTGAGAAATGTTAGCTGTGTTATGTCTGTTTGTTTGTGGGAGGTATATACGATATGTATCTCTGTTGTACATAAACCCAACAATAACTGTATTCATTTCACTTTCAATTTGCGTCATACTGCGTTTCAACGGCGGATATTTTGTGATTTAATTCAGGTCAGCTATATAAGCCAGATATGTGACCTGTGAATATCAAGCGAATTGGTAGGACCATGTCAAACTTTCGTTATGAGTTACTACTTTTTTGAGGAATTCTCGTTCAGCGGAGAGTTATGTCAGCTTGTTTGAATTTTATCTGTGTTAATTGTGAATAGAATGTGTAATGAACTTGTGTGAAATGTTTAAACATCCATCCCTCATATCCGATCGATGCGTTCGAACCGGCTCGACAGACCGCGTTCGTGATATCAATCAACAGCGATTGGCATGCTAGTATGCTAATTAATATGACTAGCGCTTAGCGTCCCACACCTTGTTTGTAAGCAACTGGCAGGACAGGTTGCGTTATTTCGAGCCGCAAAATGCGGACAAATAAAGCTATGGAGTTTTGTTTCTGGGACATCTCACCGCTGGCTGAACGCACATCACGCTATCGTGGATAGACTTGATCTGGCCTAGCCCAAGATGAATTAATTTTATTACGCATAAAACTTTCGTTTTCACTATGTTATCGTACTTCCATGCATTCAAAGTAGTAGATGCCATAATTTTCTTTGTCCTGGTTTGGATTTAAAGTGAAGGATTGCATCGGAAAGGTTGCACAAATTCCGGCGTGACAGTTCCTGTTAACTTAAACAGCATTTATAGCATTACGGTCATTAGTATATGTGAGAAATGGATTATGCATTATAGTTAAAGTACATAACATCTATCTCAGAACTCTAGGTTTGAATGATTCGAAATAAAAGACTATGATATTTATTAGTAGTCAAAGAACACATCTTAGTGTTTCTGTTACTTCTTAATATTGAGAAAACTTGCATCACCAAAAATGGTCTCAAAAAGTGGATTAGTCGTCTGCATATATGTGCTTCCTAATTATCGTTTGTACTATCTTCGTTGTGCACAATTTAACACAACACAACACAACGATGTATTAGAGATAGCTGATTTATGATAGATGTCGCTAGGTCATGTCATTGTATGACCTTCTACTCTAATGAACCATTCATGGGAGAGCCAAAGGTCCAGTCACACAAAGTAGTAATAATATCCCACTCGCTCCTCTTTCTATTTAATAGCCGCGTCGTAGCACGCATCTATACAGGCACTAAAGTTTAGTGTGATATCGGCGGGTTTTGCCGCAAATCACTAAAAAATTTAATCATAGATAGATTTATTCTATTTTGAAAACGTTTAATATTCAATTTAAGGTAGAATTTTCAACTGTGTCATAGAATTTCCTATACAGTGGACTTCTAGACCGTGGCCATAAGTATTGTGGTTTTGTGGGATGCAGAGGGCCTGTTTAGGAGCTCAGAGTTTCGTATCACTGGGGTTTATCATAGGTAGGTTTGTTCAGATTGAAAGAGGTGTGCTACCGGCGGGCTTTGCCGCAATTTATGCTTATACGAGGCTAGAAATAGTTTGTAGACGCCTGACATCAAGTAGTTAAGGGACACGACAGGAGGTGCAGTTTTCATTGGCGTGGCAATTCTTTCATTGTTATTTATTCATTGATTGTCATTAACTTAACACCAAACATACCTAAATTGCAATTCGTATTCTAATTCTAATATAAATTATTATTTAAATATGTGCGGTATACGACAGCCGAATTTCAAATTATAGCAAATCATAGAGAGATTTTACTTTGATATAGCAACTTGCAGCGTAAAAACAACATGAAATTTACAGTGGCATCTCAAATAGCTTGGTCACATTGATTAGAACTACAATGGAATGGCTCTCTCTATCTTTTCGGGATTTGCCGTATGTCATTGTAATGCGGAATTGTAAATTAACAATTTTATGGTTTCCTTTTTTCAGTAGATTTAACCGGTCCAAAACGCCCTACCTTAACCACCTACCCTAACCTATCCTTGTTCCTCCCATGGAGTTCATGTGGTCTGAATAGACTAGTTCGCCATTACCCCTCCTTCATCATCAATGAAAATGAAAATGAATGTAAAATGTAAATATCAAAATACAGTACACTTACCACCACTGCTCCTGGTAAACGTTACGCTAGAATTTGTTATGAAATGTGCAGGCTTTAACATGCGGGTAACGTTTTTCAATAAATCCTGTCAATTTATACTCTTCGCTGACGACGTGGACATTGTCGGAAGAACGTTGCAGGTGGTTACTGAGCAGTACATATGGCTGAAACCTGAAGCAGATAAGGTTAGATTAAAGATGACTATGTCGAAGACTAAATACCCGCTGCCTACTGGCAGGAGGAAATGTATTTGAAAATAGCGTATGGAGGAGAAAAATGAACTTCGAGCTGGCGCAACTCTATGGCGAACCTAGTATCCAGAAAGTCGCTTAAGCTGGAAGGGTACAATGGGCGGAACACATAGTAAGGATGTCAGACAACAATCCCGCAAACTTTGTTTTTGCCTCGAATCCGGTCGGTACAAGACGCCTGGAAGTTTAAATTTTGTAGCATTGACTTATCTTATTATGAGTTCTTTTATAAACAAACAAATGAATAAAAACATATTTTTCGGCATATCTATTCATAACATTGGCTATAAACGGCTTACTTTACACCTATAAACAAATTATTAAAAAGTATTTTTCAAACCGTTTTTTTAAATGATGCAATTGCTGTGATAGTTTTCGAAACTGACGATTTATTTTTTTATTGTTTTTATTTACTTAACCAATAAACAAAGTATGAGCAAGATTTCTTTAAGTTCGCTTGTTAAGAAACTTTTAAATACTTGTTGATAAAACCTGAAATGTATTTATCTCTTATATTTTTAACTTGAACATACTTGAACAAATCTTCTTCTCGAAAGAAACATTTTTCGTCGAATTAATTTAAATGTGTTTTTGTATTGTACCAACTACTGCACCCCGAGGCAAACAAGATTCAACATCCCTGGGCATCGCGATTTATAATAAATAACAATTTTACGTGTTAACCGATTCTCTGTTTACTAATTTATTTGTAAGCCTGAAGAAATAAAATGAAGATTATTCAAATGAATAAAATAAAGCATTCATACATTCATTGTCTGCCAGTCTTAACGCAAAACAACACACCAACCGTGACCTTGAACCCAAGTGGTAATGGAAGACATTTCCGTGAGTTTTCACTTCAAACTACCTCGCTTTGTAGTGAAAACGGGTGTTCGCCTTTAGGGAGCTGAAGTTTCATAATTAGCATTGCATAACCGGATCCCGATAGTCTTTAGCTCTGTTGGCTCAAGGCGGTGCCATCTTTTACTCACTGTTGTGATGTTCGCGTTTTGGAGGTATTTTGGGACTTTTGTTTTGCTCCGCGCACCACGGGGATGACTCAATGAATATCGTTTTATCATTGGGTGACCGGTGCTTGTATCCTCCGAATGCTTCATTGTGAAATATTACGATGCACAGGCAGCTTCTGTCATATTGAGTTAGCAAATGGTCGTTTTATGTTGACACGTACCCGTCAGTGCATCGAGTTTTGCTGCACGGAATAACTCGACGATGTGTTTTACGTAACTGTTAAAGCGTTTTTAAGGTTCATCTGTTGCCAGCATAATCTCATCATTCATGCCAGTAATGTACCTTCCATAGAGAAGTATACGTTGCTATTTTTCACCTCACGTACGTGTGAGCTATCAATTAACGATAGCTTTGCGAAATCTTAACTCAATTATGTTAAATAGCTTCTGTGCCAATGTTTATTTATATTTGTGAGAAATCAAAATATTCAGTGAAGGTATGATACTCTATTAGCTTAGCATAAAGCAAGACCATGCTGGAAGTGATTGGATTCGTTTCCCGATCTGGTCTAGGAACTTTTCGTCCAGCAACATTTCTCGACTCTCTTGACATAGAGTAAGATTGTACTTGCCGCACGATCATACTAATGCAAACAATGCATCGTAAGCTCTATATCAACAACTGTGACAAGCAATAAGCTAGGAATACCAAGACAGAAAGAAGAAGATTTTGCATTTGCGACAGACATTTATTACACGAAAAATTCTCAGACGAGTCTGGGAACTAAAACATCACCCGCCTTCACTGACTAAGGTTTGCCTGGCTCCCAGCATGAATCAAAATAATTTTGCACGTTGTGTCTGAAGAACTAAAAGATTGATATGTATCATGTATTGCTAAACCATGCGTGAAATTCTTTTTCTTTACAGAGTTGCAAACCAGTGGTTCCATTTGAAATCTTATAGGATAGTTGAACCCACGTTAGCCGTTGCTTCTCCAATAAAACAATATCATAACTTGAATGTGAAGTGTGGGGGGTGTTTTTTAATTTCCATCGTTTGTTTTGATTGTCTAGTCTACGTAGAATGTGAGGGGAATCAAACGGCAACTACCTGCGGACCTTTTTTTTAGCATTGCTATAAGTGAACGTCTACAAACTGGTGGTAAATTCAATCAGTTTCTTATGAATGCAACGCTTGATTTGCCCCATGAAAGCTCATCACTTCGCCGTTGAAAATGCTCTACTGGCTGTTTATTTTTTGGTAGGTTTGAGAGGTGTTTATCGTTTATCGGAACGAGTAATTGAACCGTTGAAATTTCATGGTCGGAATGATGGCGTTGTAAAAAAAAACTTTCATTTAAATTCCAGTGCCTGACTTGGCAACTATGAGTAATAGCAATTGGAAAATCTTTTAATTTAGGCATGGATCTTCGGTACGAGCTGAATAAAAAAAAACTCCGATTGATTCAGCTTTACCAACTCAACAGGGGTTCGTTCAGCTTGTTGAAGAAGATATCATAAAATATAGATGTAATGAGCACTGAAGAGTGTCGGTTTGAATGGCTAGGCAAAGGGAAGAAAGTGGCGTTTTATACATCTTGGCGAACGTATGAGAGGTGGATATGTAAATTAAACAATTGAAGAGCTTGAAAGCAATGATCATCGTTGTTTGTGTATTTAGGCATAGAAAGTGATCTATTGAAATGCATTGCATCTGAAGTGATTGAGCTACACATTTGATTGAGTGTAAGATGCAGATTCATATAATTGTTCGGATTATTGTGAACTAGTTAGAGTGTGTTATTAAGTTCTAATACTGTTTATTGATGCAGCATTTTTAATCTCCCTAATCCTTCTTTTTCAGTACTTAAAAATATTGAAGATTCAACAATGTTTTTTTTATTTATGATAATTCCAACTGTTTTTGAAAGGATGCACTATCCTGATACACTATCCTTCCATCATGTCTAAGTTCAGTGAGTCAAGTGAGAAATTGAAACAAATTGGTCTCTGGTTTATCTGAAATAAATTTCTCTAATAAAATCATAAACTTCTTAAACTTGAAAATACTTTTCAAATGTTCAACTTCTGAAAAAAATCTTCGACTTAATCATCTTTTTTGTCCATATTGAATATCCATCGCTTATCAATTTTAAATACGTAAAAATTTTTATTCCTAATTGTTAAAATTGGATTCAAAAAGAAAGTCTGCTTCGAGCATGAATAGTTGATGTCTCGTTGCGCTCTATTTTGTAATCGGGTATAGCTCGTTATCTTTTGTTTGGTTACGCGAGTGATGGACTGAGCGTTGAAAAAGAACAATAAAGCTGTTTCCTGGTGAGATGTGGTGGTTTTTAGAGTTTGGTGGGCCGGTGTTGTGGATCATAATTAATTATAATTCACACTATTGGTTCGCCTTACTCGCCGTGCTTGGACCATATTTTAGATTAAGTAAACTACTATCACATTTTGTGAGTGGCTCCAACAGCATCCTTATTGTTTTTTTCTAAATCGGTTAATTTTTTCTTCCCAATGCAAAACCACCATCACACTTTGTGAGTTGCCACAAAAGTCAACCTTATTGATGGTGTTAATCGGTCCAAAATGGCGTTCTAGCATTATTCAAAATTAACTTGTTTGCTGAATGAAAAACCACCCTCACACTTTGTGAGTGGCCCCATAAGCGTCTTGTGGTTATAAGTCGGTCCAAATCGGCTTTCAAGCATTATTAAAAATTACCTGGTTGTCACAATGAAAAAGCACCATTACACTTTATGAGTGGCTCCAATAGTATCCTTATTGTTGATATCAATCGGTTCAAATCGGAAATGGGTACTAATACTCGAATATTTCACTGGAAGTTGATATCAAAACTATTGTTGCATCACTTAACAAGGTCCCTGATCTATTGATCAAACCTTCTTCCTGTGACAATAAAACTTCCTTTGTGGGGACGTAGAGATAAACACGATCTCACAAAAAGAAAACAACAAAGGTTCCAAAAATATGCCTTTCTTATTCCAATTTGATTGCAAGGACACGGCTGGCACCGCTTATTGTTTAAGTTGAATTCAAAAAATATCAAGATTATAAACGGACAAAGCTTCTCTAATAGCGTTGAACAAAATCAATTTGTGCATGTACTAATCATTGGTAACAACATATAATTTTTTTTAATGGTGTTTAATGAGTGTAGTAAAGTAGTATTATAAATTTTCCGAAACATCTGACAGAAGATACTGAGGTTACCAATGAGTTGACGAAACTACCATGAAGTATGGCTCATTGTGAAGGGGAATTTCTCGACTCACTGGGCATAGCGTATGATTATACTAGCCACGCAATTACACTCATGTGGAAGTGTATTTAGAGCACTAAGTTGAGAGCAGACAATAAGCTAATTGTTATAAGCTTAAAATGCTAAGATAGCTTGCCTTTGCCATTATAGGAAACTGTGCGTAATGGCCAGTCATATACTAGTGGTAGTTTCTTACAGAACAAATCAACAATAGTTAGCTTAAATGCCCGTATTTACACACACACACCGAGCAAGAAATTGTTACAGGATATACATGTTTACCATTAGAAGAGAGATTTCAGTAAATAATGTTTTAAATACAACTGTGCAAATAATAAATATATTGTTTTCTATGAATCAGAATGCGCTCAAATATAGAGAGTGAACCGTGTGTGTATGTGTGTATTCAATCTAACTGTGTTGTGAATGTTTGCCACAATCCTTGAAGTGACCATTAAAAGCAGCTTTAATCCGGGAGTTGGAAAGCGATAGCTCTACTGCAGATCCAGCAACCCATTTCAGAATGTCTGGAGAGTCACGCCGAAAGTCGTTACTTTCACACACAATTAGTCCCACATGTAGACATTACCGATATTTGGATAAGGGTTCTGCAACACACTTCCAGATTTGGAAATATAAAATTTCCAAACCATGCAGGTATTTAGTATTATTTTAAAATATATATTTTTTAAATATATTTATAATCAGATGGATCTCACCAAAGGCCATCTCCAGAATGTCACTTACTAGTTCATTTGTAAAAATTCATGCTTTCGCAACAAAGTAAGCGCAAAAATTATCGAGGCTAAACCGGCAGCAAAAGCAAAACACGACGGAAATATAGAGAATGAAATCGTTATAGCAATATTGTGTTTGAGCTCTTCTTCAAGAGAATTAGTTGATTTCGTTTCCCTATTTTATATCGAACTCTTTTAAAGCTCAAATATTTGAAAAACATAAATATAAATAAATATTGGCTACTTTATAAATAATATGCTAACCTCTTATTTTTTTTCTCTTATAGGTACACCAATAAGACGTCTTCTTTAGGATGAGTATGATTACTATATGAAAAAAATAAAGGTTCCTACCTTAGCAAACGTTGACTTTTTATGGAAATGAGTGTCTACGGATCAACAACATGTTTGCAAAATTTGTGTTTAAGAAAGATTTTACAATTGGTTATGTTTGTTTTGAAAAATCTTTGTTCGAGATTCCGGGTAATATTTTATCATATAATATTCGCGATAATAGTCTCAAAATCTAGGCATTGTTCCACTTTCAAAATGTTAATTGCTTTGTATTTGTTTTAATGGAGCACATAGGTTCTAAGATGATTCAAACAAAATGAAAAATTTACGTTAAATCAATGTTGACATTTGTTATATTAAATAAGTTAAATTGTGAACAAGATTTTTCCCGCAGCTACGAAGCAACACCATACTGTAGGTGGCTGGATACGGTGTGATTGTAATTGCCACAAAATCTTAACGAATGCAGTCAGGGTACAGGCATCGAAAACTATCACCTTATAACTAGGGAAGTGCATTTAGAACACTAAGATGGGGCCTGGCAATAAGCTAAATGAGACAAGTAATAAGCATAAAATGCCAAGAAGGAAGAAAATAATTATCAGCAAGGATTCTGCTGTAGTTCATGAGTATGAGCATAAGAATTAGCATAAATGACCGCCCGAAATTGATGCTCCATTTTTGTCAGATCAGCTGAAAAAACATAGAGAACCAACATATCAGGCTTGGGACTACATCTTCAATGCGTAAAAACTGGTTATTCCATACTAAGGAAATAACAGACCTGACCCCGTCCGAATGCAGGTCAAATTAGGATAGTTTGGAATGTGTAGACATGTTACTCGTTTTATTGGAATCCGAGATATCCTCTTCACAATAATGAGAAATCACTGGGTTGGCATCATGGTTCGTTTTGGTCAATTAATTTAAATATTAGTACCGTTTTCCGAATTAAATCGATTCATACCAACAGTAAGGAGGCTGTTGGGGCCACATAGTGTGATAGGGGTGTTCTCGATCCTACAGTATGTCCCATAAAAAAATGCGAAAGTTTTCAATACCTATTTTTGGGTAGCTTTAATGTAAACCAAAAAGTGGTTCGAGAGTAACAAAGATGAGAAAAATGTACGCAAAGGAGGTTGTGACTAGTTTGCTGATCGCCCAAAAGCCCGTAAAACAAATTTCAATGATTGTGGGATGCCACCTGGCTACCGTTTACCGTATCCAACGTTCACTCCTTGATGGACGATGGACCCGCCCGGAAGTGGCCGTCCACGGTCCGCTCGCACACCGAAGGTCATCAGATCAGTGAGAGACAAAATGAGGCGAAATCCTATCAGATCGATCCGGAAATTGGCTAAGGAAGACGATATTTCATAAACTTCCATGCAACGGTTGGTCAAAGATGACTTGTTCGTCCAGGGCAAGAGTAAAGCGCCACATTGTAACGGACCGAATCAAACAACTACGGCTGGAGCGCTCGAAACGTTTGGTGTCAGCATTAAATAAGAAGCATACCATCATCGTTTTCTCCGATGAGAAAATGTTCACCATCGATCCCGTATCTAAAGGGCGATACGGTCAAAATTTGGTCAATATCAACTTGACGTATTTCTTTCAATTTTGCATTTAAAAAACCTGAACACCCCTCATTTTGAAGGTGTGTGTGTGTAGAATGTTGCTCCTATTTTGATTTTGGAATTCACTCTTCAGTTGTCAAAATGCCGTCCAAGCAAGAAGAGCAGCGTATCAAAATTTTGCTCGCGCATCGCGAAAATCCGAGCTACTCGCACGCAAAGTTGGCAAAATCGCTAAAAGTTGCCAAATCAACCGTTACAAATGTAATTAAAGTGTTTGGGGAACGTTTGTCGACAGCCAAGAAGTCTGGATCGGGGGGAAATCGAAAACCGGAAGCCGCTGAGACGACAAAGAGAGTTGCCGGTAGTTTCAAGCGAAACCCTAACCTATCTCTCCGGGATGCCGCAAATAAGCTGGGTGTATCGTCTACAACCGTGCATCGAGCCAAAAAACGAGCCGGACTATCGACTTACAAGAAGGTAGTGACTCCAAATCGCGATGATAAACAAAATACGACGGCCAAAGCGCGATCCCGGAGGCTGTACACGACGATGCTGACGAAGTTTGACTGCGTGGTAATGGACGACGAAACCTACGTCAAAGCCGACTACAAGCAGCTTCCGGGACAGGAGTTTTATACGGCAAAAGGAAGGGGAAAAGGTAGCAGATATTTTCAAGCACACGAAACTGTCAAAGTTCGCAAAGAAATATCTGGTTTGGCAAGCCATCTGTACCTGTGGCTTGAAAAGCAGCATTTTCATAGCTTCCGGGACTGTCAACCAAGAAATTTACGTGAAAGAGTGTTTGAATAAACGTCTGCTGCCTTTCCTGAAGAAACACGGTTGTTCCGTACTGTTTTGGCCGGATTTGGCATGACCAAAAAAACTGCTAAGGACGAGCAGCAGTTCAAGGCAAACTGGCTTTCTGCGGCGAAGAAGGTGGACAAGGTGGCTGTACAAAATCTGATGGCAGGGGTCAAGCGTAAGGCCCGGCAATTCGGATTTGGAAAAGCGGAAGCCTAACTGAATATTTTTCCTGAATTTTATACTAATTGAACTTGAAAAAGAAATTTAATTTGATTTTTTAAATAAACGATTTCACCGATTTACACGCGTTTTCCCTTGACCAAATTTTGACCGTATCACCCTTTAACACGCGTACAGAAGAAGATTGAGGATGTTCCAGAGAACGTGAAATTCAAGTTTACAACCAAACATCCGGCCGGAGTCATGGTTTTCGGCCGGAGTCAGTATTTATCAGAGCTGGATTTAAAGTTAATACCGAGGTTTACATGAACATTTTGAAGGACCACGTTCTGCCATGGATGAAAGCCAACTTTGGACGTCATTTTCCAACAGGACGGAGCACCGTGTCATAGCTCAAAAAGGACTCAAGCGTGGCTGAAGGAAAACATGGAATTTTGGCCAAAGGACATTTGGCCTCCTAGCAGCCCGGACTTGGCTCATTTGGATTACTCAATATGGGCATATGTTCAGGCTAAGGCCTGTGTTGGCGCCCTGAGCTTCCATTACCAAGGCATGGAACTCGATGACTGACTCATGCATTGAGAAGGTATGCTCTCGATTCCGTCCCCGTTTGGAGAAGGTGATTGAGAAAAATGGTGGACATATTGAGTAATGTAATCATGAAAGGCTTAATAAACGATTCCCGAAATAAAATTATGATTTTTTTTATCATTTTCTATGAAAAAAAAACTTATTTGAAACTTATTAGAGGTATGGATTTTCGCAATTTTTATGGAACATACTGTAGATATAGTGGTACGGGGAGTAAGGTAAACCAATGGTATGGATTATAATCAATTACCTAATTACCTAATTACCAATTACCTAATACCACCATTAGCCCACCATATCTCCCAAGGAAGAAGCTTTATTGTCCTTTTCCTACGCTTACTCGATCACTCGCGCCACAGAATAACAGATAAAGCGCTATGCCCAATGCTCGAAGTAGACTCACAAGGTTTCACCTTTAGCCCATTAGCGCATCTACAATGTAACACCGTTGTTGAGTTAGCTGGGTCCAAATATCTGTATATTTTAGTCTAAGAATTTTTCTTGAATGACAATTTTACGACTCTCTGGGTATCAGATCGTTGGCTCAGGTGGAATGTTCCCCTGCATATGGGAGAATTGTGCCCCGCCTGACAGAAAGATAGAAAAAGGATGAGAAGGTTTAAGGGTTAAGTTTACCTATTGGGTCAGCGTAAGCTCTTTTCCACATTGTGTTAAATACAATAATATGTGCTTGAGATTATGTAGTTTAAGATCAAGCTCACTCAACAAATGTTTGCCATATATTCTAAATGGCAGATGCGCCGCAGTATGACAGTTACATATCAAATAATAAAAAAAAATTGGACAACAATATATAATTTTACCCATTACATTATGGTGAAGCGCAGATTACACTCTACACACATTTATTAATGCCTTGAAAATAGTGAAATACATACCAAGTGGGCAAGACTTCTGAAGATTCTGTAGATAAATATTGTATATGAAAACCGACTTTTTTGCATTATGTCACTTGGAGCACTTGAATCATAAGTGTTAGTCGAATTACAATTCACAGCACTTGTATCCCATAAACCAAGTAGTACCCAGTGCACTGTGGTCCAGGGAGAAAAAATAGGTGGAATAAATTAATAGCTCAAAGAATATAAGAGATAGCGTATTGATGTCTTCTGAACAGTTTCTAGTCAGCTTAAGCTGCGATGTTTGCCAAAATGTCCTATACGCCTAATTTCATCAATAAAGTAATTCACTGTCAATCTTTTTTGTTTTGACAGATAGAAATACAAAATGTTCTACAAAGTTATTGAGTATAAATAGCATTTAAACTTTGTACAAGATCATTTTTGTCTATCTCTTCTATTTTTTGAGATATAGCTTACTTAAAGAAATAAAAGCCAAAAAATCAGAATTTCTGTCATATTTTGAAAAATATCTATTCTTCAGGCCTACTATGTTCAAAGAGATTGTAGTTAATATAAAAAATACACATTTGCTCCTAAGACATCATACCCGTACAACTTTTCTGTGAAAAGTTATCATCAGTTTTGTTGTTTTATAACCCATGTATTCAAGCGTTACATTTCAAAAAAGCGCTAGTGAAACCGATACAAATACATACCAGTTGAACAAGTATATCCTAAAGTACATTTAAGCAAAATTTGGAAAAGGCCTTTTTTGATTTTGCTTCATAGCGGCACGTGGATAATATCGTTTTTTATGCCGCAAATCTATTACCGTATTCCACTGGGAATCAAATCAAAGCAAGCTTTGCTTATTTTGGCTCAAAATCGTAGTATTACGTGCTTTCAAAATGAAACAAGGTAGGTAAATTGGTTGTTTGAGCATTGTTATGTCAATAACGTGAATTTTAATTCATCAGTCATTTCCCTTACCGTTCTCATCTCTCTTCTAATGAAGGGAGCTAAAGAAAAAGATTTGTTGGAATTTGTAAAGAAAAGGAATTCCGGAGAAAAACTTAACGTAAATTTGGTACATAAGAAGCTGATGATGGTGAAGTTTCAGAAACTATGGCGTGCAGCTGGACGAAAACGCGAACGGTTCTTGAAAATCAACAATACTTGGCTTGATGGAGAATGTATCATCGATGTTACGTCTTCCTCAAAACAATCTGCCGGCCGTCCACCAGAGCCGCAAGACGAAAGGAAAAACAGGTTTAACCTCTTCTCAGCCAATATTCGGCACATGAAATCTCGTTCGCTGCAGCAACTTCCGTAGCGTCGGCTGGGTTCCGGAAAGCTGGTAAATTGATAGAAAAATTAGCACAAAATCCTGAGACAGCAGCAGCCATTCTACAATTTTCGGCAGAAAAACGGAAAGAAAAATTTGATGCACTTACAGCTGAGGAAGGTCTTGCATTCTTATGCAAGAACGGGTTTTCTAAAGCTCAATACATGGATATTCGGCAGGTGAATTTGAGAAGGAGCAGATATATACCCATCGTACAATAAATTAGTCGAAGCTAAGAAACTGTGCTATCCTACAGGTATTTAAACATTTACTAGAAATATGGGTTACTTATTTATTGTATTTATTACTATTAGAGCTGTCCATTCGACCATCTGTTGATGAAGTATCGTTACAGAACCTTGTTGAGCATACCTAGCCTTTTCCAAAGCTTGATGAGCCGAGTCATGTCTCAAGGCATGGTGCTATACGACGAGTATACAGTGATATAGAAATGGGGTTGTGATGGCAGTAGCAATCACGCAAGATATAAACAGTGTTTTATCGACGAGGACGAGGACCACGAGCTGCAAGAATATAGAGATTTGCATTCTCGTTAGTTCCTCTACGGTTGATTGGGCATCGTATATCTGACGGTACTGAAGAAATTGTTTGGAACAATGATCTTCCTTCATCAATTTCCTTATGCAGATCCATAAAACTGGTATTTGCAAAAGAATGTGCAGAGCTAATTAAACGCGAGGTTCTTTTAATGAATGCGAAATTCAATATTTGAAGAATGTTATGGTAACGTTGCCCAACCAAGTTATTTCTGTTAAACCATGATGCTGTTTACGATGATGGACACCATAGTCGTCAACGATTTGACTGGAACCAACTCGCAAGCGTGCTATATTTGTGGATCTTCTGGCAAACACCTTAACAATTCCAGAAGTGGTCTAGACTCTGATGATCCTGGCAAATATAAGTATGGATTCTCTTCATGCGTACATTAGAACTATGGAAATGCTATTGAAAGTGTCTTATAGACTGGTGCTTGATAAACCGAAGAAACTAGAGCATTGTACGTGAAGTTATATGGTTGGTATGCGTTGTCTGCAACAGTCCATAAACTTCTAGCTCATGGAGCAGCAATAATTCAACATACGGTGCTACCAATCGGAATGTGCAGCGAAGAAGTTCAAGAGACAAGGAACAAGTGCATTCGGAAATATCTGGAGTTCGACTCCAGAAAGTTCAATGGAACAATAAATATGGAAAATGTGTTCAAAAGATTGCTCTTATCGTCAGATCCTGTATTTCGTTGACTAATAGGATATCTTCGGGAACACTTGCATCAGAATTACCTGAGAAAGTCAGGCTTTTGATTATTGAATACTAAGTTTAAATTTTATTATTAGTAAGGAATAAACTCTTACATAAAATTTTCATTCTTTTTATCTTTCTCGATTATATATACCAAGAACTTTTAAAATTTTCCCTAGTTCTAAACACTTGAAATAAATCCGATTATTTTAGATTTGCGGCAAAAAAGCGATATTTTCTACATGCTACTATTGAGCAAAATAAAAAAAGACCTTTTCCAAATTTTGCTTAAATGTACTTTAGGATATACTTATTTACCTGGTTTGATTTGTATCGGTTTCACTTGCGCCTTTTTGAAATGTAACGCTTGAATGCATGGGTTTTAAAACAACAAAACTGTCTTAGGAGCAAAGGTGTTGTTTTATATTAACTACAATCTCTTTGAACATAGTAGGCCAGAAAAATAGATATTTTTCAAAATATGACAGAAGTTCTGATTTTTGGCTTTTATTTCTTTAAGTACGCTATATCTCAAAGAATAGAAGAGATAGAAAAAAATGATCTTGTACAAAGTTTAAATGCTATTTATACTCAATAACTTTGTAGAACATTTTGTGTTTCTATCTATCAAAACAAAAAAGTTTGATAGTGGATTACTTTATTGATGAAATTAGGCGTATAGGACATTTTTGCAAACAACGCAGCTTAGGCTGACTAGAAACTGTTCAGAAGACATCAATACGCTATCTCTTATATTCTTTGAGCTATAGATTTATTCCACCTATTTTTTCTCCCTGGACCACAGTGTAGTGTAGGCATGCACAAGACAAGGTTTCTTGTACCAGATGTATGTGTAATGATGCCCTATTGAATGAAGCTTTGAGTGCCTTAGTCATGGTACATCCCTCAATTTCGTTTGAACCATTCTTACCTCTCTTTTTTTCCTCCACACAAGACATCCGGACGATATTGGAGGCACATCGGTTGTGTAAAACCATATTATGTACTTGTGCTCAATCCCCAGGATTTTGAAATGGTTCTTCAACACTGGTAAAAGTTCCTGCACGCCTATTTTGACCTTAAAATCTGTTTGTGTGCTGCCCAAGAAAGCTTGGAGTCTCAGATGATCCCCTCTTACTGAAGAAGTATTCATTACTCACAGTGGTTTCTTTTTTTTAGGGTATCTAGCTGGAGCTGACAGATTAGTTGTCAAGGCTAGACCCTTTCCTAATTTCACCTCTACTAGGACCAAAACTTTAGAAGCGCTAGCTTATATTGGCCGCTTGAGCACTAGTTGAAGTATTTAGTATTGGACCGCAGTATTTAAAAAAAATTCAGTTTCAATTTGCCCGCGTTTTGTTATGCAGCCGTAAAATGGAAGCTCAAATTAATACCCTATCCTAGATGTCAGCGCGAGCTTTGTTTAATGATTTCTAATGTTTCCTGGAGATGGCAATCTTTTACAAAGTGTCGTCTATGTTGATAGCCCCCAGTGCTGAAGTAATCTCCAGGTTGTATGCAGTAGTAGCTAGACTACAAAAAGTCATGTCAATTTCTAAACAATAATTGTAAGGGACGACATCACAATAGATCTAAAAAATGGTCGCAGTGATGAAAATACCCGACAAGGAATAGGGACGACATTCAGGCCTTTGATGTAGTCTATGTAGGCAACTAGTAGTATTGAAGTCATCCCCAATAAGTATTCCCACTAGCGTATGCATTGTATCAATAATTCATGCAGCGATTCATACTTCCAGACAACCGTCAATTGGAATTATGTGCCTATGTTGGCTAGTTACAGCACTGCGGTACCTCCTAATAACACTCCTAAATTTTTTTTTTAAAGGTTTTCTGGCGGAATTCTGAATAGAGTAGAAACCTCTACACCAGGCTTTGATGATATCGTTGCGTAAATCCTTTCGAAACATTTTGCCAGCCGTACACGGAACATGTCGTACAAGAAGACGCTTTTGCAAATAACTCGGAAGGAGCCACGTTTGAGAATTTTGAATACTTTCGTGTGTTTCTTCAATTGTCTTTTTGTTATTTTGTTTCAGTGTAACGTTTATAAGTTTAATAAGGCGTTTCTTAATTTTATTGAAGCAGTTTTCTGATGATGATTATGATTATGTAATACTACTAATCTATTGCAGCAAGGTAACTGTCCATAATCTGAAAAACGATTTGATCAGGATTCTATTATTGTTTGTGTTCACCAAGCTCCTGTATGAAGGGCCAAAAACGTTGGGCGGGCCCGTAAACAGAGACAGTTACGCGAAACCCGCGAATATAAGGAAGAGAATCTCCTTCCAAAAGCAAGTTCACAGCACTAGAATCGAGCCCTCGATTGACAGAATAAACCCAATAGATGGGGTCAAAGAGCCCGCCCTCGTTCCACGAAATGTTAACAATAGGGAGGAGGCAGTCCCATGCTCCCTATCCAAATCGTTTTACTAGAGTGCCCTGATGGTCCCTCCCTTTCCCCGTTATATGTTATTTTGTTCCTTGTGCGCTAGAATAACATAGCTTAACTCCTTTGAAGCATTCCATCAGCCGTCCAAGGATCATTTCGTCCATAGTGACGCTGTTGTAACTGTCTTAAAAGGTATTACATTTTCAAGTTTGCTTTCCCTTTCTCTCAATCATGTTCACTTTTTTTGTATGGTGTCATTTCGTCTTACCTCTTCTGATTCATTTATCTTTATGGTCGCCTTATTCTTTTCATGTGTTTTACATTATTCAATTTTGGTTTTAGCTATCATTTCATCGTGTCTGTCGTAACTTTTTCAGTCGTTTATAATTTAGTTAATTAATGTCTAGTTCTTATGTGCTCTGAAAATCATCGTCGCATAACTCATCTTACCTCGTTTCAATCATCTAGCACCTTAGTCAGTTCTTGTCTTCTTCCTCAATTAGTTAAATCCTTTAGTCATTGTAGAAAAGTTTATATTTACTTGTCAGTTCATTGCCTTCTTTTTATGTGTGTAGTACTAATCTCTAAGTCTTCAATATCTTCAAAGTCTTACTTGCATAGGCAGCCTAACAATAATTGTTTGAGTCGTGGTCAGCTATACGATTCATTTTCAGTGGTATAGTAAAGCTTCATCACGCCCCTATCTATAGTTAAAAAAATTATCGAGAATGAAGCCGTTATAAGATTGTTTATATACCACTGTTATAATGTGTTGTATTTTTATTATGGCTTTTTGAAGTGGGACATAACGAAATAAGACTGGTGCCACGTTCCTAGTGTTAGTAAAACTTCTACTCAGGGAATCCAATAGTCGATTCCCTACGCATGTCGATAATCTTGAACACTTGTCTAACGAGATTTAAATTTAAGCGTGGCTACGGCTCATCATCTCACAAAACGCCTAGAAAAGGTGTTGCAGCCAATTCCACTCAATGCTTCAAGACAGGACGTCCGCTGGATCACATCTTTAAAATCAGTGCATCATTGCCAGATATATGACGCGACGTTAAATAAAAATAGTCAACATGTGATACCACCACGACAGGATATGTCTTTGGTTACCATCTAATGGCGTAGGCCCAACCATCGCGACCAGATCACATATCCGAGGGGAGGTAGAAGTATTCATTACTCACAGTGGTTTCAAAACTCAAAAGACGGAAAAGACGTTGATATATGGTTCCTTTTTCAGTAAATAAGACATTGAAAGATTTGTTAGGATTTGCCGAAAGACCAACATGGTGAAATTAGTCGTTCAACTACACTAAAAGCGCTATGCACCAGATAAAATAAAATGATCATGCATAAAACAACTATTAGAATGAGACAGTCATCGGCAAAACCATAAGTAGGTAAGCCGTTGTTGTTAACCTCCCTCATAAGCGTATCTGCAAGGAGATTCTACAAAAGTGGTGAGAAGACTGTTCCTTGAGGTTATTCACAAACACTCAATTTTGAAATTACGCTTTGTGAGAGTCAAGAAAAGATGGCGGTCCTAGAGCATCTAGTAAATCCAATTTGTAATAATAAAAATTTTACTTACTTATGCTGACCCAACCTGTGTTACAATATTTCGACACGAAGACCGGCTAAGGGCTGCTTGTCTCCCATTCGCAGAACTAGTAGTGAGTCACTTTGTATTGACTTGGTATCTATTTTCAAGCCGATCATTGTAGACGAATTTCGCGCTAACTCGTCTATGGGCCTAGCAACATGAAATTAAACAATGCACTACAACGATGCAGCAACAATGGACCAGATCAGATAGGAATGTCTAGCTTTTGAGGACACAAAAATTACGAACTATCACTTGGTAGGAACACATATACAAATTATAAGTGATCCTCTTGTCATCTGACAGATAAAAAATAACATATTCAAACACATACATACACAAACGTTGCTAGTATAAATATTAGACCTACTGCGATGTTCTCTTCAAGTCGAGCACTCGACACTGAGGAAGTCTGAAAGTCGTAGACAAAATAGGCCTATCTGTATAAAGATAAGCTTTTCATAGTGAAATTCAAAGGAATTTGCTCGCGTTTACTATTGCTAGTGCCAGTTTTTTATTTTTTATTTAAAAAAATGAACAAGTGGAGTAATAGTTTAACTTTTTCAAGTTTTGCAATCGCATCGTTCCAGTAGATTTTGAGTCAGTGTTACCAGATGTTAGACGAGTTGGCGCAGAAACAAGTCACCAACATAAACAAATTAGAACTGGTTGCTTGGGTGCAAAAATCCGAATAAATTATTTTTGTCTGTAATTAGCAAACAATAAAATGCTGCATAAATTGAAGTGAACGACACATATTTGGCCTAGCGAAATTAAAAATGTTTTTCCCCGTTCCTTTAGCATTAATTCGAAAATAGTCTCAGTTTATACGAGAACAATCGTTCAATCGAAAGTTGTGATATCATCGTCATCAATCATGTATCACCTCATACAAAAAAAATCGTGCAACAATCTCAATAATCCAGAACAACAAAATAAGAATCAATCTCAGTAATCCAGAATAAC